>OY720177.1:13951404-14551404 GCA_963082885.1 Parascotia fuliginaria | reverse complement strand
ATGTGAGCCTGTGCAAACATACCTGATGCACTGCAGAATCGGGACAGCCCCATCAACATCCTGAAGGCGTTATTGTACTTTATACGCAGCGCGCTGATGGCCTGCTGCGTGTGGTTAATCCAAAGGCTACTCGATTAGAAAACAGTACAGTGACAGTAGGCTGTTCAAAGTGTTGATTTTTTAGTGGCATACTACACCGTGCAAACATTCTAACCCAAATATTGCTAGCGCCCTTTGTTTCCTTTCGATATCTATTTCGTCCTTAAGTCGTCGGTTACAAAGTTCCCGAGGTAGTTAAACTTGTATATCCATTTCAGCTCTGTACCATTAAGTTTGATGTTGGGTATACCGTATTGTATACGACGGTCACTTCCCACCCACGGCCTTAAACACCAAGTACTCTGTTTTATTAACATTATAGGTATACGAGGCTAAGCTTATTCCATAGCACATCGTAGGAGACCAGGTCGAAAGTGCGGGAGAGGTCGTGAAAGCATGCGTATACTGCTGTTTGGCGGTCTGTGTAATACCAAACCGTGAAAGTCCGGGTCGGAAACCGAACTGTGCGTCATGTAAGTGTAAATGACCTTCGAGATGAATGTCCAGCAGGTCATCTAGCTCCTTAGCTACAACAAACGTTGCCAGTGATATGAGTCTATAGTTACCCTTGTCGATTACATCCCCTGTTTTATTTTTAATTATGGGCACAACTATTGTACGCATGAGATCACCCGGAAGGTACGAATGGCACATACACAGGCAAAACTCTCGGAAAATGAGGTCCTGCGTGCTGCAAGTGCTCAATGCTGAGACCATCGTGACCGGGAGATTTCCACCTTGTAATTTTTGTATTACATTAGGAACCTGCTTTGATGAAAAACTAATGAAATCACTGTCGCAACATTGCCCAACATCGACCACCCGCGATGTGCTCAAAGTTGACTCTGACCTAGTGTTCTACAAACATAATAATTATTTACAATTGACAAGGGCTCAATTGCACCTCCGACATTGTCTGGCAACCGAGGTTTAACATTAAATTTCTTGATTGCCTTCCAAAATTGCTTCAATTTCTGGTGTTTAAGTTGAGACCATTATGTCAAATTTTATTTTATCTTGGTGACTTACCTACAAGTCGCAAGATCTTTAAAAGTAAACTTAAATGGTTCCAGGTTCACCACATATGTCATATGCACATATTATGTCATCATATATAGGCCCATCTGATGGCTTATTATACAACAACCACGTTTGGTACTTTAGTCTGGCTAGCCTGTGAACCTTACGCACATGCATGTTCCAGCCAACTATCATCGTTTATTGGCTTGCCGTCGCTCCGTTTCCTGTTTGCTGTGCGGCGTCTGACCTTCACAAGTCGGTGAAGAACATTTTGTACTGGTTTCATATTTGGGCTTTGCATAACACTTATTGAGAGTTGCAAAGCCATAGGACCACTGTCAAGAATCAAAAGCGCTGACATCCATATTCCCGAAGGCTGTACCTCTTCTCAGATCAACAAAGTCAAAATGATTTTTACAATGAACGCTCGCTTATGTGCTTCAATTTTGCTTTTGAGTTCTAACAGTTGGAGTTGTAACACACTTACTTTGAAATACTTTCATTTGTAATTAAAGCTAAATTATGTCCTTTAGCAGCTTCGTCACATCTACATGATGAAAGTTTACCTGTGGTAACTTTGCAAGATTGCGAGCAACAAAAGTAGGCACAATTTCTGGGTCAGTTTGCTTCAGCAGACATATAATATCGTCGATATCTCTCGCACTTTTTTATTATTTAATCAGGTACTGATTCAAATAACAGCCGTTTGGATATCGCGATTTCGTCCTCTGAAAAAGAGTACAGCAAAGCCGAACAAGTGACACTTCATCCAAGACGTCCGCCTTGTTTTTGATAAAGGCAAATAGCTCGTTTATCACTACGTTACAACTTGCACATTTTACAATATTGAAAGGTATTGTATTGATACATAGGCACACGGATCGGCGATAGTACGCTCGCACTCGATCTTGCTATTAAGTTAACCTCTAAAATAAAGTGTGATGTTTATTATGTAGGATATCCTGTATACTTACACTCTTTTGGGGCTATATTAAATAAAACTCAAACAGCTTCTGTAGTATCCACTTTGGCTATAACTATTGAAACTAAAGGCGGTTATGACGCACACTTTTAAATATATTTTACAAACTTATAAAGTAGGTAATTCAACAGACTGTATTTAAAATTAACCGTTATTATAACGTCCGTACAGGTTGACAGCTAGCAACAGAATGAATCCGCCTCGTGTGAAAGCCCTGTTTATATAATGTTGTCACTTTTAGTGTTGCTAATGCTTAAAATCGAAATTTAATTATATTACTTTTGGAATTTGATGTTTTGAATTTATGAAACCTTACAATTATATTTGTTTGGCTTTTTATAGGAAAGAAGAAACAACAAAAGCCGGAGGCTCCTAAAGAAGAGCCTCCGCCAGCTCCGAAAGAAGAAGAGATGGAAGTAGAAGAAGGTGATGGTGATGGTGTCGGCCTTGGTATTTCCGGGTCAAGACGCAAGCAAAGGAAAGAGAAGAAACAACAGCAGGAGATGGCAAGACAAGCTGTAATAACGTCTCAAGGCAAAGCTGCTTCAAGAGAGCAGTCTGAGGTACCCGAAGAACCGCCTAAACCGAAACCTGAAACTGACGTGAAAGTTGAAGAAGTCAGTGAAGAAGTAGCAGGTTTAGGTTTAGGTATAGAAGGCGCTAAAAGAAAGAAGCCCAAAAAGAAGAAAACCGAGCCATCTCCCTCGACGTCTTCGCAGGCGGCCGCTCCGCCGCAGGAGACGGCTCGTCCGCAGCAGATCGAAACGCCGCAGGTGCCTGCCCCGTCCACTTCACACAGCTCTCCATCTCAGCTTGTTCAAATGACATCTTCTGCGCCGTTTGCGCCGCCTGGCCTTGCGTCTAGATCAGATCCACTTAGTGCACCAGCCTCAAGTTGGGGCAGAGGGGGAGGTAGAGGTATTACAGCCCAAGCTTCTTCCTATTCACCTGGCCATCCACCGTACCATCCACCTGGCCATCCACCTGGTCATCCACCTGGTCATCCACCTGCTCATCCACCTGGCCACCCACCTGGCCATCCACCTGGCCATCTACCTGGCCATCCACCTGGCCGTCCACCCGGCTATCCACCTGGCCATCCATTGCCTACGTCACCACCTGCTCCACAATTCGTTCAGCAGTTGCCTACGCCAACTCAACCTGCTCCAAGACCTCTGCCAACACAGCCAGTTCAAAGCACAGCTCCACCTGCAAGAAGTCAATATTCACAAGAAAATATTATGTGTCGATACAAAATACCGAGCAAAGTCCCTGGCAGGTCTGTCGGAGGCAGAATGGTACAACTCATAACTAATTATTTGGAAATGAGATTCAAACCATTGAATATAGTAAGTGAATTTTTAATTTATTTAATCATTTTTCAAAACAAATATTATATGTAGAACTAGCACTACTGCAGGCAATCTCGTCGGAATGTCAGAGTAGTGGAGTTTATGGATACAGTTCTCATTAAAACAGTTTACCTATTTGACGAAAAAGAAGATAAGTTATCTTATTCGTAATTTTTTTTAACTTTGCCCACAACTTTCACTGAATAAGTAAAGTCTGAATAGACTGATATCCGTAATTCTAATCTTATTGTAATGGATTTTCGCAAAGTAACATCTGATTCTATTTCTATTTATATTTCAGTCTCGATATGACGTTTCATTTACGCCGGATAGACCAAAGAAGCTTATTCCAGAGGTATTTAAGAAACTGAAGGCTATGTATTATCGTAATGAATTATTGGCGTTTGATCAAACTAAGAATTGCTATTCCTTACGGCCTCTAGCAAATGTGCCGCCAAATGAACGATTCAATACTACGGTATGTAATAATAACAATTTTCTCAAAAAAAAGTTCTCAGCTAACCTGTATTTTGCATTTTTACTTTGTTAATTGCATGATTGTTATGCCTACCGCGACGAAGAGATTCTTAATCTAAATTTCGTGTTTACTAGTCTGGTTTAACAGTTATCTCAGTAACTGCATTTTGTAACGATAGGTATTTGGTTTATAGATTGAAATAGAAGACAATAATGGTAGGTTGATGAAATTCGAAGTATCACTTAAGGCTACGGGCGTTGTCGAATTGGGCAAGATTCAACGGTATGTACTTTTACTTATTGAAAAACCCAGCGTAAAAAGCAACTGTCTTTTGTATTCTCTCTCTTTTTTGGGATGCCTCCGTGTAGTACTTAACTCTTAATTTAGTTATTTTAAGTCCATCTAAAGGTTGTCTAGAACAGATCACTTTTAAAGATAAAACTACCCATTGTAACTATCTAATGTTGTACTGTTCTGTTATTTATTTTGTAATATATGGTGTGTAATCAAGAATATTCTATTCTATTTATCTCCACCCAAGGCTTACAAACCAATAAAAAATATAATAAGTTTTTAATTACTTTAAGCTATATGGCTGAACGTGGTGCATCAGTACTACATCCCACTGAAGAGGTCCAATGTATTGATGTCATATTACGACAGGGAACTTTGGAATCATATGTTAAGGTATTCGATTTTTCTTCTCTTTTGCCAGCGTCAAGTGTAAATTAATTTTTATTTTAAAGTTACTTACAATGTTGATGATAATAAAAACTTGGATGAACCGTTTATTTTTTTAGGCTGGTCGACAATTCTTCAGACGTCCAAGAGAGCCTATAGACTTGGGGCTTGGATATGAAATGTGGACAGGACTTTTCCAATCCGCCATATTTACTAGCAAGGCATTTATTAATATTGATGGTAAGTAGTTCTAAAATTATTTAGTTTACTACGTAAGATTTTGTTTGTTGTTGTTTTCTTGCAAATTATTACAAAAATGTACAGATTAAAATTTAATTTAGATTAAAATTGACTTGCCTATTGGTTTAGTGGTTAGTGACCCTGACTGCTAAGCTGGAGGTTGTGGGTTCGATTCCCACCCAGGACAATTCTCTGTGTCATGAGCATGATTGTTTGTTCTGTGGGTGTAATTTATCTATAACTAGCTTTTGCCCGCGACTTCGTCCGCGTGGGAGTCGAAAATGGTTCCAATATGATTTTTAATTGTTTTGTCTACTTTATTAATTTTTGTTATTATCCTATCATCCTATTAATATTATAAATGCGAAAGTTTGTGTATGTATATGTGTGTGTGTGTGTGTTTGTTACCACTCAGCGCCTAAACGGCGGAACCGATTTCGATGAAAATTGGTACCTATGTAGATAGATTCGATACCGAAGACGGACTATAGATAGGACTATAGGATAGATAGGCTACTTTTATCCCGAAAATTGGTCTGGTTCCCGAGGAATACAACAAAACTTATTTTACGCACGGGCGAAGCCGTAGGATGCAGCTAGTAACATATAAATTATTATGTCAGAATGTTTGAATACTTATTACATAACAATCTTTATTATAGTGTCGGAATTTTTTGAATGTTAAATATCGATCTATTAATCCGCCCGTAGCCCAGTAGGACCACAGGTATGTACCCGTACCCGTACCACTATGTAGTGGTATACCCTAGCGCCACCAAACAAATTACCTGTAGGACAAATTGGTAGGACCACGGGCCCTTACCCAATATTGGGTATTTTGTTTTTGCGCGCCAATTCTTAATTTCGCCGTAGTGACTTGTGTCATTTAAAAAAGAAGGCAGCGCCACCATTTCACTCAACTGATCAGCATCAACGTCCTGTGTCCCCATCGCAACTTGCAGTTGTACCTATATATAACTATTCGCTCTAAGCTGCGCCTGATTGTTCCTAATATAATTCAAACTTTCGGCTAGATTTCTTTTCGCAAACGTGGACTAAAAACTGTCTAAACAACGAATGAAAATATAGCAGATGATTATATTCTCCTTTTTTAATCATCATATGATAACAAGAAGAATAAAAACTTACAACAGATACCATTTTTTTAAGCGGTTGTTTGGTCTTAGGATCGCACTGGGGTGTAGAAAAGAAGTATCCATCCTCACCGTAGCAAAACAAAAGTGGGTACTGTAATGCATCATATGAGTGATGCATTTCACTTATTCGATGCAATGATTGTTCTATCATAACTCTCAATTACAATATCCCGCTTAAAAAATTGCTGTCCAAAAATAACTACAGCAACATAATTTGACGTAAGCTGATTGAGTTTTCAAACATGACATGTGTCAAAATAAAATGTTTTTAAAAATAAAAGCACTATTGGAGTAATATTAACAACTTCAAAGCAAATCATCACCAAAAAAACTTTCTATCCCTTTTAATCTCCGTTATAGAAATCGCGTCTTCCATTAATTTTATTAGACAATGTTTATGCCAAATTTGAAGTAAATTGGATCAAGGATTCACATTGTCCCATACAAACTTTGCCCCCCTTTTTCACCCACTTATAGGTCGAATTTCGAAAAATTCTTTCTTGTCGGATGCCTACGTCATACAAAGAACACACCCTCCAAGTTTAAGGTCTCTACGATCAGCGGTTTAGGCTGTGCGTTGATCCGTCAGTCATTCAGGACAAAGCATTTTATACATATAGATGATAAGTATTCTTGAAATTTCTAAATCACCGAGCAATTTTCTTAGGTTTTCTTTCATAAGAACCTTCGCCTGACAATAACAAACACAACAAAAAAGAATTAACGAAATTGATGTAGCCGTTCACGCGTGATGCCATGACTAAGGAAAATAGGGATTCATTTTTATATATATAGATATGTATTTATTTACAAAAAAAAAAACAATGTATTTAAGTAGTATAACAGTTGTTTAGTACCCATAACACAAACAAATATAATTGCTTAATTTGGGGCTAGATGGCGCTGTGTGAATGTGGTAGAATATTATTATTATTGCTATAAATAACTGCGGTCAGACCTATTGCCGCAAATAAGCTGACGAATAGCACACTATTAATAATACACTAAGCTATCCTACTAATATTTTAAATGCGAAAATTTGGGTGTGTGTGTCCGTGTATGTTTGTTTGTTACCACTCAGCGCCTGAACGGCTAAACCAGTTTCGACAAATATGGCATGTACATAGCTTCGGTGCCGGAGACGGACTCAGGATACTTTTATCCCGAAAATCGTTTTGGTTCCCGAGTTATAGTTAAACACATACCATTTTCCCTACATTACAATCATAGTCGAAATGGCCCAGTGGATAAGGCACCCGATTGGTAAACACGAGTTAGTGGTTTCGAAACCCTGGCAAGTACCAATTTGATTTTTCAAATCATAATTATGTACTTTCTAAGTTTATCTTTGACATTTCTGAATGACGGTGAAGGAAAACATCGTGAGGAAACCTGGACTCAAATGTCTGAAATTGCCAATCCGTCTTGAGTAAGCGTGGTGATCAATGCTCATGCCTTCTCTATATGAGAAGAAGCCTTTGCTCTGCTGTGGGACAATAAATAGGCTGCTTTATATTACCATTTTCCCTATATAAAAGGAGTAGAAATTTTGTAGTAGTTTAACAATAACACATACATATAATACATTCCAAATCTATCTAAGTAGCAGTAGCGAAGAGTCACTTTTCCGGGGAGGGAAGCCGGTGGGACTAAAATACTTTTAGTTTCGGAAGGTCAGTTAGACTTTGGGTAGACACTCAAGCAGTGATAGGTATAAGGAGGTCAGGGCATATTTTAAGAGGGAAGCCGGCAGGAATCGTGTTATATGGACGCTTCGCCACTGCTAAGTAGGCTTATTTGTAGCTTGTGATTTATATTCCAGAATGTGGATAAAAACTATTTTAATTTTTTTTACATCATATTGAATTTTGTTTTTGATTGCAGTTGCACATAAAGGTTTTCCTAAAGAGCAGGCTTTGGTCGATGCATTCGTGAGAGATTTTGGCTTGGATGTACAATACCCGTTAGAAAGACAACGTAATCAAGACAATGTCATTAATTTCTCCAACTTCCTCAAAGGTTTACGGGTAAGAGAATTAATTTATGTTAACTTATGAAGATCACTGATATTGTATTATTTTATATTCGAAACAGTTTGTTATTTTGATTATATACAAGATTTTTTTTAATGACTTCACTATTTTTACAGTTTATAATCCTTAATTATAAACTACAACGTGATTGAAGATGTGTATATAAGATGTTTCTTTACGTTCGTTTATACGAGAAAATAGAGACTAACCCCAAGTTTCTGATAGACAAATCAACGAAAAATTAACTAATTGTTAAATCTCATGTGAAGTAATAATTGGGTTGCTAAAAGCATGAATAATTAGTTAAATTTGATCTATTTAGTAATTAATTGTCCATACTTTTAACATGATGTTAGGTACTTCACATGAGATTGAACTCTATATAAATTTAAATTTTTCGTTGATCAGCCTTTCAGAAACTGAGGGCAAACATACCAGTTTCGTTTGTTTACCTTTATTATTAAAACGATAATGGGTAAATATATTCAACGATAAATCAGGCAATAAAATATAAAAGTATAATTAATCTCATTAGCCGTGATGGCACCTTCATAAAGTTCTAGGGCCCTACCACAACCTCCAATCTTTGTATAACCTTACTTTGTCTCTATCCTTGTTTTTAGGGTACAAAAGAAAAAGACAAAACACAAAGTAACATTAAAATAATACTGCTAGGTGGTGGTAGCTCCCCTGATCAATATGTTCACCTCATTAGAAACTCTAACCATCTTGTAATAGAGTTTAAAAGCAATCAAATAGTTAATAAATCTTACCATACAAAGGGTTATGGCTCTCTGCCCTTTTCTCTGCAGTGGGACACTATTCTGGTATTATTATAATCCCATATATTTAATAATCTGTAATTATTTTATTTATAGGTAACCGCAACTTTAGTTGGTGACTGTCCAAGTTCAGGACAGAAGCGTGAATACATTGTCAATGGTACTGTGGGGCCTCCAGACTCGTTAACTTTTACATTGAACGACCAAAAGAATCCACCACGGACTATAACTGTTGGTGAATATTTCGCTAAAGAGAAGAGATATAAGTAAGCAGTTTTTTTTTATATTAGCTTATTACAGTGACTCTACTCCGCCTAATGTTAAGCCGTCAGTGGAATCCAGAAGTAGAGGTCATCATTCCAAAAGCCAACGTCTCTAAACTGCTGGTATGGTGGCCTACAATATGGCGGCTGGGGCAGGTGAAGCGAATAAGGGAGATGAGGAAAGAGGAAAGGGGGAAGGGAAATTAGGTCTGCGGCGCTCTCACTCACCGAATGAAACGCAATAGTACGGATACTACTGCTCTGTCATCGATCTTATATGGGAGTGTGGTATGCCGGTGAATATGTTATCAAAGGTGCTTTGGCCTATTATTGTAATAAATTAATCACTGCCCGTACAGCCAAAGGTATAATTTGTAAGGTTTACTAAGAGAAATCAAAAAAGGGATCCATAACTAGTAAAATAAAATTAGTTTACTAAGTATTCTAACAAAATTTAATTAAATATAAAAATTACTAACCACATTAACACAAAGTTTAAGTCATGTAAATGGAATCTGTCATGTAAATAAAGTCATGTAAATACATTTAAATGGTATGGAATTAAATAAGGGCTTTATTATTATTATTATTACTAAGACAAATCTTGCTAAATCCTCTTGGTAGGAATATTACAATAATATTCTATAATAATATTCTACCACATTCACACAGCGCCATCTAGTCCCAAATTAAGCAATTATATTTGCTTGTGTTATGGGTACTAAACAACCGATATACTACTTATATATATATATTTTTTTGTACATACGCACATATTATAGACTAGCTGACCCGGCGAACTTCGTTCCGCCTAACAGTCGATTTATTTTTCTAAAATAAACGTAGCCTAAGTTACTCCTTATTACATCAGCTACCTGCCAATATAAGTCCCGTCAAAATTGGTCCAGCCATTTCAAAGATTAGCCGGAACAAACAGACAGACAGACAAAAATTGTAAAAAAAAATATTTTGGTGTATGTACCTATATATATTTATATACATGTAGTAAAAACGTTTATTTAAATATTACAAACAGACACTCCAATTGTATTATTTGTATAGATAAATGAAAGATAATAAATATTTTATTATTTTTCTTGTATTTCAGAATTCGGTATCCTCGCCTGAATTGTGTGTGGGTTGGTCCCAGAGACAAAAGCATTTACTTTCCAATGGAATTATTGCGCGTCACATATGGACAGGTATTACTACAGTTTATATCAATAATATGTGTATACAGTTGACATTATGCAAATGTATATTCTCATATCCAAACATTAAAGAGGATAGCGATATTTTGCAAAAAAATCTGTTATACAGAGCTATTAGATATTGAACCTTTATCTCTACATTTTAAATAAGAAAGTTGCTTGAATATTTTATTACACAATAACGTTTTAACTGCGACAATTCTTTCTCGTTAGGATAATAGTTCAATTGTCTTTCATATCAGCCTAAAGACCTCCACTGCTGACATAGGCCTTAATTTTCGCCTCCTTGGTCGGCCGTGAGCCGTGATTCGTTTTAAAAAAATAAAACGTACATTTTTTGTATTCCTTTTTATATTTGTCTACTAAATGACTCCACTCTGCCTGATGGTAAGTAGTCAGTGGAATCCAGAAGTGGTGGACACCATTACAAAAGCCATAGTCTCATACTACTGTTTTAATGGCCTTTGCTATGAGGGTTTTGTGAGATGCTTTAGAAAATTCTGTTTACATACTGTTTTACTTGAACCTTTTATATTTTATAGCCATTGGCCAGACAATTACATGAAACTCAAGTTTCAAAGATGGTCAGAGAAGCCGCCACACCGCCTGATAGGCGTTTGAAAAAGATCACAGAAGTTATTTCTAGCGTAAGTCTACTTAAACTTTATTTTGTTTTAAATTAGTATTCAATGAGGGTGTTTAGGAAAATATTCGCCGCCAGTTGGCGACACTTTGTTAAAAGACTATTAAAAGAAATATTTTTCAGTGTTCATTTCGGAAATTTTAATGTTTAATTTATAAAAAAAGAAATGCTGAGAGGGTTTTCTAAAATGGCACCTATGAGGCGGCAGCACCGACGCGTCAGGTCAAGCTGTTAAGCGCTTTAAGAAACTTAAACCCTGATGAAACCCTGGCCCAATGGGCAATTAAAAGTGGCGCCAACTGGTGGCGAAAATTTTCTAAAACACCTTCATTGTTCAATAAATTATTGGCAAGTAAAGTAATAATTTGTAAAGATAGTACTTATCTAAAAATGAGCATTTTTTGTTATTAGCTATGTATATTATATATACTATGAACTTAAGCAATTCGAAAAAGAGAAATAAATTCAGAAAGGTGATTTAGTAATTTTATACTTTGTAGCAATGAGCTTTTTATCTGACCTTTTTCTACTACAGATGCGAATTATTAATATTTAAAACACATTTATAGGTCAATCAATAAAAATAAACTTCAGAATCACATTAACTTAAATAATTCTATAAAATTAAGGTAGTAGTAATATTTTGATTTATATTTTAGATGAAATATTCTACCAATCCAGACTTTAAAAAGTTCGGTCTAGACATTTCTGATAAATTTTATCAAGTGAATGCAAGGGTGTTAAACCCACCATCTTTGGATATTGGACATGGCATTAATACAGTACCCAGGTATGAATTGCTATGTAGTATTATAATTGTAAAAATGTGTCCTTTTACAGCTGCATTTAATACACAAAATATCACTTAAATGTGGTCATCGGACAACCTGCTAAATGTTATGGCTATGGTAAACACCTAACTTAAAAGAGGCATTGTACTGTAGTGTTTAGAATGGTGATGATGACCTAAAAGACCAAGGTTATGAGCGTTCACAAATAAGAGTAGCAACGTCGCAATCAAATGTTATATTTGGTGATTTTTACATTTTTATCACTTAATTGGTGCTATTATTTTAAAAATATTAGTAGTATACTTTTTAGAATTGCGTGAATGCTGTATAAAAAGTGAGTTTTCATAATGCTTACAGTTATTTTACTATGAAAATAGCTTCATATAAGATTCCAATGTAAATTGCGTGTAAATAGAACTGTAAACATAATGGTTACTTACTTTTTATACAGCTTTCACGTAATTCTAAAAAGTGTACTGCTAATATTTTTAAAATATATCTCTGATTAAATGATTAAAATGGAAAACCACGAAAATATGACAAGATTGCGACGTTGAAATTTGCGTTCGTAAAAAAAATTGTGATTTGTTTCAAATATTTGTTTCGACTGCCTAATTGTTGTGTTTTCTGCAAGGGTTTTAAAATAGGCTTTTATTTTATTCATTTATTTATTGCACACAGACAGATACATACAAAGAAACTATATAAATACAATTGAATTTATGATGCATCATAAAATTTTACAGCAATGCATATTGATAGTTAATGACTCAATTTGGCTTAGCCGTAGGCTCTATAGACGGTTAAGTCTAATATCCTTCCTTTCGCCCATAATTTGATCAGATGAACCGGTTTTGGATATATTGTGTGAGAAAGTTACAATTGTATCAACAAATATATTTACTTTTAGGAAAGGGGTGTGGCAATCTAATCAGCTGTTGAAACCGGAAGCTTTGCAAGCATGGGGCTTCATTGCTATCGAGACGAGTCCCCATAATGACTACGAAAGCGTCATTCATACGGTGAGTCTTTTATTTATTAAAGGCATTAACATAATTGTCGAGAGCAGCGGTCCAATTGACCTTCAGTCTTACCATTAGATGGGCCATATCTTACCATCAGGTGGGCCATATATTACCATCAGATGGGCCATACCTTCATCAGGTGGGCCATATTTTACTATTAGGTGGGCCATATCTTACCACCAGGTAGGCCATATCTTACCATTAGGTGAGCCATATTTTACCATTAGGTGGGCCATATCTTACCATCAGGTAGGCCATATCTTACTGTCAGATGGGTCATATCTTACCGTCAGATGGGCCATATCTTACCGTCAGATGGGCCATATCTTACCGTCAGATGGGCCATATCTTACCGTCAGATGGGCCATATCTTACCATCAGGTGGGCTATATCTTACCATCAGGTAGGCCATATCTTACCATTAGATGAGCCATATCTTACCATCAGGTGGGCCATATCTTACCATCAGGTGGGCCATAACTTACCATCAGGTGGGCCATATGCTTCTTTGTCACTAGAGTTGCATAAAAAAGCCTTCATTTTCTTGTTACAGCTTATAAGCACAGGCAGGTCAATGGGTATGGCGATATCTGAGCCACAGTTTAAAAAGTTCGACGCGTATCTAACGAATCTGCACACATTACTGCGCAACGCTTTGGACCAAGGAATCAAGTTCATGTTCATAATTGTGTCCGCGAGGGGACGGGACCACTATCACAGGGTATGTCTAATTTATACTTCTATACTATTATATAAAGCGGAAGAGTTTGTTTGTTTGTACGCGCTAATATCTAGAACTACCAGTCGGATTCGAATAATTGTTCTGCGTATGATAGCCCAGTTCTCGAGGAAGGTTATAGACTATGTAACATCACGTTACTGGCGACGGGAGCAAAGCAATAATCAAAGACGCGGCTGAAACCGCGCTGCGGGATGCTAATATTAGTATAAAACCTATATTAAGATATTATTATCTATTAACACTTTCCGGGACAGTAAACGTATATGGCCGTGATGACAATAAAACATCTATTGTATATACCGGCGTTCGCTAGCACAACAACTTGCTACAAGCACTATGATTGGTGCAATTCAATGCATTTTTTTTTTTTTTTTTATTTATTATAATAAAGAGTACATAATAAACTTGTAAGATAATACAAAGTCCCACAAAACTGTATAAACAGTTTGACTGTAGGATCAATTTATGTAACTAGGTATATGTAGGTTGTACTAAAATCTATTCAAAATGTATATAAAGTAAGTGCTGTTTTATATAATATATAGTAACCAGTAAAGGATCTTTATGGTAACGTGCTTATGAGGTATTTCTTTAATTCAGTTTTAAATTTATTTTTGACATTTTCGTCTGTGATGACGATGATTCTAATCTTGACTTTAAAATAGCCAATCAGAGCGCAGTGATTACGTGCCGCGCATATCCCGCTCGTGCCCTTTATTTTTGTGTGCTCAGTCTAGAACAAATAAATTGCTAATGCGGCATATAAGAAGGCTCTCTATGCTGTGAATATACACGGTATGATATCAGTAAACCTGCTAATATACACCAATAAAATGACAAAGAAAATTATAATGGTTTAGTTGCGGCGTAATAGCGAAGCGCCTACACTTTTTAATATAGCAAACAACGGTTGACAGCTGTCATTTTCTTAGAATAACATAACACTTTACCAAAAATATACAACAGAATAGAACAATAAAGAATCGAACCTAAAATAAGTAAAACATTTTAAAACCCAAACTAAAGAGTCTCCTGCTCGGCGAATGTGACGTCACTATCCGTGACAATGATTCCCGCGATGTAGTCCATCCATAGATTAATTTTTTTTTATTATAACTAGTCCGCTTTAGATTTGTATAATCGCATAGGGAAACAATACTTAAATTTTAAGTATGTATACGATTGATATATATTAACGAGCGTATCTCGCCAACAAGCTGCTTAGCTTAGCGAGTATAATATTAATGTTGTACTGATTTATCTGTAATAATAATAATAATAATAATAATAATATGTGGACACTATCACACATCGTCATCTAGTCCCAAGCTAAGCAGAGCTTGTGTTATGGGTACTAGATAATTGAAATATAATACATATACGTACTTTTTTTTTTGTAAATACATAAATTAATATACATAGAAAACACCCAAACTGAAGACAAATATAAATGTTCATCACACAAATATTTGCCTTCCGCGGGAATCGAACCCACGACACCCGGCGTCGCAGTCAGTTACACTAACCACTAGACCAACGGTGCAGTCCAACTGTCAATATATTTAAAAAAAAACCTTTACTTATAGGGGTTGGCAGTGGTGTATAACTACACCTACGCGTCGCCAACTATGTTGGAACTATGTCATGTGACCTGTTCTGGGTTAATATTGAGATTTTCTCGACAGAAAAAGCCAATATTACTTTTTTTTTAATTTTACACTTACTAATAAACATGTATTTCTTTAGGTAAAACAATTGGCTGAACGTGAAGTCGGTGTGCTCACTCAATGCCTCAAGGAAGCTACTACACGACGCATGAATGCGATGACAGCGAAAAATATATTACTCAAGGTAAAATTGTATGTTTCATCATCAATGTGAAAATAATCTAAAAATTAAAAAGATTCGAGGGTTTTTGCTAGATATAAACACGTGTTTGCTGCCTAGATAGAGACAAGGTATCCACATTTTATCATTTACAGATGATTTATAATTTTTTATTAGAGATAAGTTGACCATTATACATATCTGTAAAGGAGTGTTTGTGATATCCGCTAGTGGTTTTATTTCTTTATGCAGTAATAGAGATACTTAATCGCGATCTTAACAATTTATTGTGTATGACGTCTCTGCGCGACATATTGCTTGTTTTCTATTTCAGGGACTTAGTTGCGTTATGTAAGATTTTCAAATAAAGTTTTAAGTTGTATTAACTTACATTTTCTTATCCTTTAGTTACTATATTATTAAATATCGATTTATTATCATAGCTTCATTTTAATAGGTTAATTCTAAACTAATGGGCATCAATCAAGCCTTGGGTGATAAAACTATGCCGCGTTGTTTGAGAGACGGTGGTGTCATGATTGTTGGAGCTGACGTCACACATCCATCTCCTGATCAAGTAAGTCATTTTTCTATAAGTGTTTATTTACTATTGTCTCGTTGATATTTTAGTTGTGTAGGAACTCTATGCTGTGATCAAGTAAAAATATATTTTTATTTTTTTGAGTCTGAGATTATTCTATCATACCTCTATGCTTACTTATAGAAAGAAAAAAGAATAAAAATATTTACATGATAATAAATACGAACGTAATGATGCATAATTGCATAGTTTACTTTTTAGTGTCATCAGTCAATCTAAACATGGTGGTCACACGTAAGAAAGTGGCGCCAAAATCATTTAACACAGGCCGAGCGCAAAGCGTCCTAAAACATACTAATTCTGATCTATAAGGTTATATTGTAAATTGTTAGCTACAGACCTCACTCAAGTATCATTTTGTCCAATCCTGAGTCTTTTTTAACAGTCTCAGTCCAGCCCGCAATACATTTCATATGTTTGTTACAGTCGAATGTGCCCAGTATTGCAGCTGTAACAGCTTCCATTGACCCTAAATGTTACATGTACAATATAGAACTCAGTGTACAAACACCTAAGGTAAGCCTTCATAATATTTCTAATACACATTTCTGTGATTTGTATTTTAAACCATTTATCTAATTTTACGGAGTCCTTATATGTAGCCCAGTCATGTAATTTGTGAACACTCACCTTTATTAAAACCGAAACCGGCAGAATATATCGTATACAGTTTTATTATATATCGACAATTTGTGTATAAGTGCTGCGAGAAAGACCTTTGGTCGTCATGTTTGATAGCACAAAACAATATTTCATCAATGCAGTTTTGTAAGGGGATAAATAGAGAGCACAGATTACTTACTGCTTTTATGTTAAGCAAATAAAATGCTTCGTTTTTGACATTCTATTGGACGAAAATAATAAAATATACTTTCCAAACTTGTCTAAAACATCACTATTTAACTTTACAGAAAGAAATGATTGTTCAATTCGAGGACATGATATTTGATCACCTGAAAGTTTACAAAGATCGCAACCACCAGTTGCCTAGGAAGATCTTTGTCTTCCGAGATGGAGTGTCTGAGGGACAATTTGTTCAGGTATGGTATAATAAAACATTGTGTGTAATTTATATTAGCAATCCTGAAGGTTGGACTGAGGTAGGAACATGTTATAAATCAAGTTTAATAATTAACACACTTAAAAGTAGCGAAGTCTGGCGGACATATTCGCCTAGTAAATTCCTCGCTTTACAGTTTCAAGTTTTTTTTTTTATTGCCTACAGTGGCATACGAGCCAACAGCCCACCTGATGGTAAGTTGGTAAGTGGTAACTGTCGCTCATAGACTTCTGCAATGCCAGGGGCTCCGCGAAGCCGCTGCTTACCGTGATATTAATGCTCTCTTTAAACCTCGTTTTCATCATTAAATTTCGTCAATATTTGTGTTTGTCCTTTATGCCTGCCGAAACCAATGATCAAATTGTAATGAAACTTTGCTAGGGTGATCTGGACAAAGGCCGAGACGGTTTCTGAAAAAATTTTATATGAATGATGATTGATGATGGTCCGCCTTCGCTTCGCTTCGGTATCAAAAGTTTTATTGGATCTCACAATAAACTCCTACGGATAATATTATAGCAATAGTATCGTATTGCATCATTCAGATTTACGAAGGCGTTTAAAATATTAAATTCTGAAAATGACTGAAATAATTTGTTCAACATAATAAAATACAGCCTATTGCTACCGCTATTGTTAAGTTAAAAGAATTTTTCAAATCGTTACTGTAAATTTTTAGTTAAATCGTTGCAAACAACCAAATATACAAAAAATCAAATATTTCCTTTTTATAATACTAGCTGCGCCATGCGGCTTTGGGAATCAGAGCGATTTTCGGGATAAAAAGTAGCCTATGTCCCGAAACTCAATCTATCTACATACCAATATTTACTGAAATCGGTTTAGCGGTTTAAATTTAATATGGTGGTTAAGTATTCTTAAACTTCCTAAATCACCGTGCAATTTTCTTAGATTTTCTTTCATAAGAACCTTCTCCTCACAATAACAAACACAACAAAAAAAGAATTAACAAAATTGATCTAGCCGTTCACGCGTGATGCCATGACCAAGGGATATAGGAATTCATTTATATATATATAGATTACTATTGATTACTTAGCATAGCAACCGCATGCCGGGGGCAAATAGTGGTACAATAATGTGTATACATGTTTTCAGGTAATGAATAGTGAGTTGGCAGCAGTCCACGCCGCTTACCAACGCATGGCAGGCGCTTCAAGAAAACCAGAAATTCTGTTTTTACTTGTACAAAAAAGACATCATACGAGGTAAATGTTTTTTGATTTTATGTCATTTTAGCAGTGCGTAAAATTTTTGTATAAATGTTACTGTTCGATTCAATGAGCGATTTAGATAAATATATATTACCTAAGTATTTCATTCAGTCGATACAAAACAATTTTACAAGTTAATATACTAACATTTTAATAGGTTAAATTTAATCATAGATAATATTATACACCTTTTAATTGTAAATATCTACTTAATTAATTTCATTTTAGATTCTTCAACAAAGGCGAAGGTGGCCAGTACAACGTTGAGCCTGGAACGGTAGTCGACACTGATATTGTACATTCGTCAGAATTGGACTTTTATCTGGTTAGTCTACATTTATACTACAAAGTGTAAAGAGTAATCCCCAGCGAAGCTATCCTCAACTGCGTTACTCAAGCTTCTACAGTATAACAATATGTGCGCCGGATACCATTGCATCTAAGCTCACTTGTCTAAGCCAATAAAAAAGTACAAAACAATATCAAACCTGCTGAGTGTGAAAAAAAAATTAATAAATAAAATGTAAAATTACTTTACTGTTACATTAGGTATCACACCAAGCGATTAAAGGTACGGCGCGTCCCACGCGGTACCACGCAGTATGCAACGACGGCAAGATACCCGACGACGAAGTCGAGCAGCTCACGTACTACTTGTGCCACCTGTACTCTCGCTGCATGCGCTCCGTGTCCTACCCCACGCCCACCTACTACGCGCACCTCGCTTGTCTACGCGCGCGCTCGCTTACGCAGTACGTATACGTGTACCTATATATTTGCTTTATACTACTTTGGTGACAAACAAGCTTCCGCTGATCCTGCAGGGTGACAGGGATGTGGAAGGAAAAGGAACTAGACAAAAGACCGTATATTCGAGTAACTATAATTATTTTAAAATTGTAAATTAGGTGAAAATAGTAGGTACATATTATCACTCATCATGTTAAAGTACATTGTATATATAGTATACTTGACAAGATAAAATTGTTATCAACTCATTGTCTGCACGCTATTCGCAAGCAGAACAACAGCGCACGGCTAGCAGTTAAATATTAATGCAAGTCATTTATTAATTAAAGATCTTTATTTTTACGCCATCTTAATCATTAAAATTGTACTATAACTATAATATTATGTTTTTATTTTCAGCGGACAAAAGTTTAACAACAAGGAGTTGGAGAGGAAACCAGAGCGTTTACACGTTCTTGACAGAATGTTGCAGTATAGTCGCATGTTCTTTGTTTAAATACTCCGTTATCTACTTAAGGTTATGCAAAATGAGTATTTACGTACTAGCTTAAATCCATGATTTTGCAAAGAAGTGCTCAAATTTTCATTATATTAATACATCTTATGCATAGAACTTTAACTAGTAGATGCAGCATTTCAAAAAATGTGAGCATTTTCAGTTTACTTATTTGTTTTTTTTTGTTTAATAAATTCTAGTTGCAATTCTCGAGCATATGTGATCCTTGTAATCGTTGAGATAAGGTTAAAATTTAAATATTAGAATTTTGGGCGCTTGTCAATTGCTAAATTTTTACCAGCTAGTTTTCATTTAAAATGTGTTAAATTTTCAATAATAGGTAACTTTACCAATTATTGTGCAGAACAGATTTAAAAAGAAATTGATCATTTTTCTGCATGATTATTCTTATTAGGTCCATGTTGCTCACTGGTTTTGTCTTTTAAGCTGGTTGAACCTGAAGTCTATTTGGGAACGAGAAGGGTTATAAGGTAGGAAGAAACATTCAGGGTATCGTGAATCAAGATCGCTCACAGGCAAGATTATGGATTCTAGATTGGTTCTAGATAATGATTTGTTACTTCGTTATATTTTTGTCGAATTGTATTCCTCATTTTGCATCATCTTATCATTCAAATGACATAAGCTTCAATCATAGACAGAAATATAATAATCAATTCTGAAAAACACAAAAAAATGTAATCAAAATATTTAAAATACAAAAATAGACCAGTTTATTTTTTAAGTTCTTCGCTTTTTACCTGTTTTAAATCAATGTCTTAAAAATTAAAATAATATTTATATTCCTATTTAGTTTGATTGCGCTATTGTATTAATTAAGTTATTAATTATTATTTTAGTTACATTATTTACACGATGTAATTTTTTCAGTCATTTAATATTTTTCATAGCGCAACATTTAGGCGCTTTGACCTTGACCTTGATGATTGACCTTGAAATGTCACGAACTTTATCAAATTTACATCGTGTTTCTTGCATTAAATTTACTGTAATTATTTCAGTTCAAAAACGACGTAAGGAGATCGTTACGCATATCCAAAGTATACTGTAGTAACAGTAACTTTTCTTACGTCTTTTTTCACTGACTTACTTTATTATTAGGCAATGTAGTGCGCTTTATATTGCCTATTGCTTTATTATTAGGTTAGGTTAGGTATTATGTATTGCTTAGATTTTTCAATCGTATTGTTATAGTGATTAGAGGCAAGTGGGATATAGTTTCATTCATGGATACTAATGAGATGTACAGTCGACCACATATTTGCTTTACCACTTTTAACAAAAAAAATCATAAATTAAATTCAATACGACTTATTATGACAGTGACAACTGTCACTGTACTGAGGTAACTTGCAAGCAAAAATAGACATTATTTTTTTGTGTTGCAAACGACATTTACTCTAAGGGTGGTAAAACAATTTTATGGTCGGCTATGAATATACTGTACTTCATGATAAAAAAAATTACAAATGACACGTAAAAGTACTAATATTGGCCGTATTATATATTATATCTTTCTTAATATAATGCTAAACCGAAATGTTAATCGAACATTAAGTAATATTTTTTAAATTATCCGACCACTAAAAATATAGATTTTCTTGCCAGTATGATCTTTCGGTATACATGATAATATGTAGGGTTACGATATAATGCTCAACCATACGTGCCATACGCTACGATACCTACCGGAAAGGTGATCTGTGCAGGTACACTGTTACATATTACAGGCCACAAATACCAGACTAAAAACTACTCACATCGTACTGTGTTATACCAAAAATAGCTAGCGAAACATGAGTGTTAATCCCTTCTGGGATAAGGCGCGATGGTATCACTTTATCGTCATTAATGTGTCTACATAAAATATATAATCAATATCTAACAAAAATATATAAATATACATTTTCACACATGTATATGTATATAGTAATGACACATTTTTGTAGTACATAATGTCTAAATTATCTGATCTAATACTTAAAATGTCAATCAATTTTAGGTCGTATGTCTCATCTCTGTCATTGTAATATGAACTTTAAATACAGAATTATTAAGTCTTAATTTAAAGTTAATTGGCGTTTTAGTATTTGAGCTTTAATAAAATACAGCTGCAGAGTAAACTATGTTAACTCATTTATTTTTGAATTTTTGATTTAATGCCAGATTTTGACAATTAAGGATCTCATATTTATTAAAGAAAGACGAGATCTCTAATGAAACTCATTCCTTTTATAAAATGGATGAAGTGTAAATCCCACTGTTATGTTTTGTACTCGAAATTTTTGTATATCTTTGTAGCTATTTGTTTAAACGACAGTGAGCCGTGTGACTGAGGCACAAAGTTGTTTTTGCGTCGTCTCAATGATATAAGTTAATGGGTACAATATTAATGTTTTCTGCAGGCTGTTTACAGAACAGTTATAAAGGCGTTTTTTTTTGTTTAAATCTGTTTAATTATGTTAATAAGCCCTTTACTTTTTTTATTTATACTCAATTCATATCTTTTTTGTAATTTAAACATTTATTTCAGCACAATCTATGCCTCGATGTTAATGTCGGTCAATATAAATTTTCATTCTGACAAAAGATCATACATACTCATATAGATCTTATTTTTTACTGAGGTTGGTCGTCATTTGATTTCATCCACATTTTTATGATTGTATGACATTAAAATGTAGTTATAATGACGTCGTAAGTGTTATATGTCGATTGTATATTTTAATGAAACAAATGTGTCTGTCGATCATCATACATGTGACATGTTTAGGCCCGCCATATAGTGGGATCCGATTTTTAATAAATTAGTGGATTTAACAATCTTGTGACCAATAGACGTACAATGAGGCATAGTGTTAAGAGTATCAGTGCGCAGTTTTTTTTTTATTTAAGGAATGTTTTTTTCTGCGATTGATCTCCTAATAACGTTAGCTTTAGTTCATGTTTTGAAAAGATTGGTGTACCTACAGGGTGTTTTCTCTTTCGTGTTACGCGTTTACTGTCCCAATGTATTTTGTAGTGGTGATATTATAAATTGTAACATTTTATCTAAATAAATAGAAAATCAGGAGCACATTTGCTTTTTACTTTTTATTCTAAGATGCGCAAATTTAATAAATTAAAAGTAAGTATACACAATGCAAATGCATTTGATGCGAAACGTAGGACATGGAACGACAATTTAGTAAAGGTGACAGAAAATCGACGGATGAGTGCAGTTGTGGAAATGCTTCGGGATTATGTCCAACTGTGGACGTCTTTTCTGAAAAAGAAGATAAATGGTGTGCGGTCCCATTAAGGGACCACATCTGAATTTTAAGCTTTTAAATGCGTCAGCCTTTAGTAAAAGTTCTCAAACGATTGTAAATTTAGTCGTTAAAAATAAAATAAGATAGTTATTTTTATTAAGTACCTATTAAAAGTATTATTTTCTTTTTAGTTTTGAGTTAGCTAAGTAATGTAAAATATGATTTGAATTTAAACAAGCAAACGGTTATTAGTTTTTATTTATCCCAAAAAAATCCTGCTGTGTGGTCACCCCGATGCTAGATTTCTTTGCAGGAATTTGATTGTTGTATAAAGCATAATTTGTATGTTTTTTGATATTGTTTAGTAAAGTAATCGTTAGTAAAAAACAACTACTAAAGGATAAGCAGTAGCAATGGGCTATTTGACTTCCGAATGTTACGTAAATTGATTGTTTTTTTATGGGAAGCGTTTCGACTGAGGGACCACCTTTCACCTGTTGTGACTTTTAAAGGGCTTCTTTTACAAACTGAGTTTACAAATTGAGTTTACAACCGTTTAAATACTTTTACTAACGCTAGAGCCCTACGAAATTTCCAAATTCCACTGTGGTCTCAACTTATGTGAACTTATGGTGATCGATTGAGGGACCACCTTCTGCATGCTAGTTCTTTTTATATAATGAACCGGCAAGGCTGATATTTAATAAATTAGTGTAACAAATCTTTTACTAAGAGTAGTCATTAATATCAGTTGTTAATTTTAACAAGGTTTTGAGATAAGGATGGATTCTTGCCTGTCAGCCACGATCGAGGGACCTCCTTTGACCGCTTGTAACTTTTGACTGCCTACTTTTACAAATGAATGACTGAATTAACAATCGTTTGAGAACTTTTACAAAAGGCTGACGCATTAAAAAGCTTAAAATTCAGATGTGGTCCCTCAATGGGAACGCACACAGATAAATGCATGTAAGTACATACATACAACTACATACGTACAAGTACATAAGTATAGACGACATAAACGACTACGTGAAAACTAAACTAAAGTTTGGCTGTAGGTTAATTAGCTGACTAATTCATGTAGTTTTGATTTTCTTAAGCTTTTATGATCAAAATGAAATAAATGCTTTGACTTTGAATAATATTGATTACTAAAGCAATATACAAGAATTTCGGATTTAATTTGGCTTTGCTCTGAAATATTTAATATATAATTTTATTTATTAATTTATTTTATTAAAAAAAATCAGTTATAAAATAAGTGAAAAAAAATGTATAGGATCGAAACTCATAAAATTGCTTAATTGGGGTTATAACGTAGAAGGAAGAAATAATATATCTACCTAGTTCATCTTTTTTATATTTAACCAATGAGGATGTTTAGGTAAATTTTCGCCACCAGTTGGCGCCACTTTGGTAAAAGGTCTTCCATTTTGACAGCGCTATGAAATCAAATATTTTTCAGTGTACATTTCGGCAATTTTAATGTTTAATTTACAAAATGGATAATTTACGTGCATAAGGACAAAAGAAAATTGCTGAGAGGGTTCTCTAAAATGACGGCTACAAAGGGGCAGCACCGATGCGTCAGGTCTAGCTGTCAAATGCTTTTTGAAAAGTATCCCCTGATTGGCCCAATGTGACAGTTAAAGTGGCGCCAACTGAAGGCAAAAATTTTCCTAAACACCCTCATTTCTAAACTCATAACTGATATACCCCCATAGAGTACATTTTATTACCGCTAATGCAATGTCGTCAAAAAAACTTATACAAAAACTAAGAGATTTCGTGTTAACAAAAGGCACATTTCGAATAAAATTAAATCATAACACCAATACGTGTAAGTAATGTAACGGTTGACTGATCTGATGATGATACTCAGACACGCAATTACATCATTTACTTATTGAAATTAATTTAATAATTACCTAATGCTACATACATTTATTTTGAATTTTAGATCGATTGACCTAAGGTTGGTTGTTGAATGATCGATATGTAGGTCTTCGCACTGTACCTGATTGTGCCTACTATTACATTAATTTTATGTTAATAATATTATTTTTGATACATTTATCTGTTGTACCTACAACTAACTACAATAAATAATATTGTTGACATTACTTTATTGATACTTTTTGACATACAGGAAATGTTTACTTTTGTATTAAATAATATATAAATGACATGAAGCCCGAGCCTTATTTGAACAGATAAGTACACGTTTAGTATTGTTTTGTTAAAATTGTATACTTAGTAAGTATTGTTAAAATGATTCATTGCGATTTGTGAAATAGAGGTACATTGTGAACTCCTGTGGTAAATTAAGTTCAGTCTTACTTTATACTTATAGCAAATATTAACAGTTTATATAATACCTACATAGAAACATTTACCACAGTTCACATGTTGTCTTTACCTTTTTGTAGCAATATGCAAATTGAGGCAGCCTATAAAGCACACATTTTACTTTTTATTTTTCTTTACAACATAGAAAGGTATAATTAATAGAGTTAAGTTTGTTGCCTGTGTCACTTTGCATGCTACTTGAAATTGTAACTTACAAAAATTGTAATAACTTGGCGAATAAAAAAGTGGCCTGAGTTTCTTGCCACTTCTTCTCATTGCTTTACTTCGTCGGCGAACTGGCTGTAGGTTAATTAGCTGACATTTTGTAAATTTTAAGTTCATAAGTGTTAATTTAATTAACCTAAATAAATATATTTCATTTTCAACTGTCATTGCACAAACAGGAGTGCAAACTTGATACAGTAACGTGTGTGTATGGTAAAGTTTATTAAGTTATTCTATTAGCCTAAGAAGTTCCACGTGTCCAAGTACAGGTAATGCTGGTGCTCGTTAGTTTAGTTCCCTTAGCCGCTTCTTACTACACTTAAAGTAAGAGATTTTTTGGTATTTTGGACCAAAGACCACACTACCAATTTAAATATTTGTCGTAGTTACATCTTGTGGTCCCGTCAGTACAAATGTTACCAATAGGGGCAATAGGGGTCGTTTTTAAAGCCCAACAGGCTACGAAAACGACCCTTATTTGTGATAATTATTGTCCTATTTACATCGGCCTCAATAGCATCTCGACATAGAGAGCATGTAATGCAATTATTCAATAACTAATATTCTAAGGCCGCACGAGACAACGTTGCATGTTCAAATGCAAATAAAATTGCGTTTAACTATACACAATTAAACGTTTTACATGGCAATTTTAAAATTTATTTTCTTATGTAATCGCAATTAAATATAGGTTTTCATTAAACTACGGTGTACCTGACCAAGTTTTCATAATAGGTACCTACTGTGAAATATTTACCTACATAAAATTTATTATAATTTCATCCATTTTTCCATTTAACTATATTCGATTATGCTACATGCGTATTTGAAGCATACGACACAATTGCACGCTCAGGCCTATAATGCACGCTTGTCAGTGCTCCTACGGAAATAACTGCGAGGCTTTGCGTAGGTATAAGTGTTCTCCGTATGTTAAGTAGGTAAGTATAATATGATATGATGACAGATGCAGGCAGAGCCAAAACATAACCAATTATGTTTTCGGTGCCTACGATGTGAGATGTCTAGGTGTCTACTTGTCAGCAAAGCTAACTATTAAGAAAACCATCTTAGTACCTATATTTCTAGTAACATTAAAAGACACCTACGTAAAACATTTTATTTTTCTAACCTTGCTGCTTTGCATAACCATGTGTTTTTAAAATGTAGGTATTACTTTTAAATATCAAAGACATCTAGTATTGGATGTTTAAATATCGGTTAATTACCGAATTACACGGGTAGAGTTCCGTAGTTAGGCAGTTACTTATTGTTTTTTTTAAACGCGTATCATAACATGTTTATTTGTTTACAATATGTTAATTCCATCTGCGGTTTTAGTAGGTATTTACTGTTCTGATAAAGTATTTAATGTTAATTAGGTAGGTACCTATAAACATAACTAACTGTACGAAAAACTTCAGCTATATTTGTTTGACGGGTAGGGGATTTATATTATATTTACTAGTCTAGGTGTGGTAGGTGGTAGCCAGGCCAGCACGTGGTCGGTCGCCAACTCGCTGGATAGACTCCATCACCAAAGCCACGCAATTCACCATCACGCAATGTGCTCGCAATGCAGCGAACCGCCACAATTGGAGACATCGCGCGCCGTGCAACCCACACATCAACCACGACCACTCTGACAAGAAAAGAAGAAGAGAAGTCTAGGTACAATAAGAGATCTACTTATCAATAAAACAAAACAAAATTATATTTCTAGATATCAACTCCAATGAGTTATGTTGGTTGAATAATCGTATAATTGGTCACGTATGCAGATTTAAGCAACCGGATTGGTACGGAGCGGAGTTCATTTGTTTGTGATATCGCGTTCAGTTATCACTTACCACTGACTGCCAACAATTCAACAGTTTTGCTTTGTAATGGGCGATGTTTTAGAGGCAGTTGAAGTTACCTAACTCTCGCTTTAGTCCACGAGACGCGGTTATTACGTTCCTTACACAGAACTAATACGTGATTTCTTCAGATAGACCGCTGGATCTGAAAACATAGACAAAAAAAACTACGTATAAAAAGTAAATCCAAGCTCTTTAATCCATGAGTTGTAAAAAAAAATTGTGACTAGAGACTAATATATTAGCAAGTCAATAGCGAGGGTAAACACTTAATGCTTCTCTATCATGCATGTAATCTATGTAAAGTGCGCATCATTAGCATTTAAATAATAATATGTGTTATAATTATGTAGCTAGTGTAAAAAATAAGAGGTCCTTAGCACTTTTGGAAACAGAATTGTAATTGTCTTTTAGGCTGCCAATATTACAAGTAAGGTCTAGTTGAACTAAGTACGATAACTGCTTACCATTAGTTCTATATGCTGTGTGTAAGTTAACAGAGACAAAATTATAATGTGAGACACGTAATGAATGTAATTATGCATTCATTTCAAATAAGCAAGATAGAGAAGAATAGAAGACGACGACGAAAAGACTAAGTATGTTAAAGTTTATGGAAAAAGCACATGGCGGCACATGACTGGGAAAGATAAAGACAGCTACACCGGCAAGAGCATTGCTATAATAAAAGAAATTTTGTGACAAAAAAAACATCAAAAAGGAGATTAAAATATTAAAAACAAATATTGTGATTCATATTTTCATGCGCATTTTACGTGATTATGTATCTACTGTTATTGGGGGTAAGTTTCATTTTATTTTTTTATTAGCTACTAGGTAGACCGTACACCTATTTCTTCTTCTCAGTCGTTTACTCTTGACAGGGTAGTCGTGATCACGCGTGTTTCCCGGTAGCGTCTCACTACCGTTCTCCATCTGTCTCTGGTGGAAGCTTGTCTTGCGCATTCATTGAGAGGTCAATGATTGCAGAACCAACCAAACCGTAGCTGACCGTTAAAAAAAGAAAGGGAATAAAGGAAAAAAGAAGGAAAATGGATCAAATAATTTTTTTTTATTGCCGACCGCGTCTGATGTGCAAACAGCTCACGTGATGGTAAGTGGTAACTGTCGCTCATGGACGACTCAGAGTCTTTGATATTGCCAGGGACACTGCGAAGCCGCTGCCTACCGTGAAAGAATTGAGGTAGGTAAAGGAATTGAGGGAAGTGAGGAAAAAGAAAAGGGGGAAATTGGGCCTCCGGCGCTCTCACTCACCGAACGAAACGTTACAGTACGGATACTACTACTCTTAAGTCGATCTTCTATGAGAGAGTAGTACTTCCCTGGTTGTTCCGGCCCATTCATGCTGAAACCAGCGACGATCTACTACCGTAGAAATATGAACAGTAATATGGACACTAATATTTTTACGCCGATACTATGATATAATAAGATAGTAAGTACTTTACCGGTCAACCTGATCTATTCATGCTCAAACCAGCAAGGATTAAATGACTACCGTAACAACATCATTATGTTTTAGAATAATAATATTATAAATGCAAAAATAACTCTGCTTGTCTGTTACGCTTACCACACACACGTTACACGTCTAAACCACTGAACCGATTCTGATGGAATTTGGTATAGAGATAGCATATCTTGGGGACAACATATCTTTAACCATATATCTAAGATGATTGTAAAATTATTAATCTTGATATCTTTTACAATTTTATAAGAAAATGCGATAACCGTCTTTAAAAGCGGGCGGAGCAGCGGGCAACACCTAGTTTATTTTTAATTTTAGATACGATGAAGGACAGACTATTAAAAATAGCTGCAATTAAAAATAAAAGGTACCGCTTATGAATAATACTACTGCCAGGAGTGCGGTCAAGCTGCCAATGAGCAAAACGAGTTTAAAAACAGCATTTTCTATAGCAATGATCAGTTGACATTGTATTTTAATAAGAATTTAACAATTTAATACATGTACATTTCATTAGGTTGCATATGGAGGCTGTTGCTACTCGTATCTGTAGGTACTTACTAGTTCCGATTGCGACGCAGGAAGTATATACAAGGTCGGTGGCACCGTCATCCTTCCTTCCGGTGTCACAATTATCGTATTCTAATTAACTTTAAATACTTTTACTACTATTTATAACTGCGACATTCACCTAATTCTATAAAATTGTAAGCCGCCACAAAAAACAATTAAGTACGTTATCTTTTTAAAGTTCGATTTGTAAATAATTATTGCGTGCTTGTGTGCAATTTGAATATTTTTGTGTATTTAATTATTACTTATTTGAGCGATTCGGTTTCAAACTTCATACAAGGACAAATACCTAATTATATTTATGATAATATCAGCATATTTGCGCACAACTGTATGTACTTACTGGACTATGTTTAACGAGCATTCCACAAGAGAGCAAATCTAGCACAAAAAATATTGTAACTGTTTTATGTAAATGTATTTAAAACTTTATAACTATAGGTGTAAGAAGGGTGGGCCTTCTGAGGATAGAAGAGAACCTAGAGACTTATTTACTCGTAACTATATGTTATCCTCGATACTCTTTTCCAGTCAAATCCTTGTAACTAAGGCAAGCAATCAATACTAACTACTTTTGAATAAAGAGTCTATGCGTTTCGGTTTGCTTATCACACAGACTCCTGATTCTTTTCAGGTCAAACTTCAACTTCAACGTCAACTTGTAATTGACGACCTAATAAAAAAACTCTTATGTAAGTACTTTTATTTATTTATTTCAACTTCATACAATAATATGTAATGGCGGACTTAATGCCCGAGGCATTCTCTACCAGTCTACCATGTGATGCAGAGATATTTCGAAGCAGGTGCATAAATAAACAAATTTGGGAAATAAGTAAATAAGTACATGTCTAGCACTAGGTTCATCCAGATTTTGCTTTAGTGAGCGATTCCTATTCCGTCATGCTTTACCGGCCGATACTTAAAATAGGTTCGCATTACAGAATTTATTGATTTACAGTGTTTGTCGTACCTATACTGTATAAATATAATAACTTTAAAGACGTAGTGTAATAGTTTTTATAATAATACAAACAACTAACTTACCGGTCAATGTATTGAGTAGGCACCTAGTGCATCATAGCCTACTTCCTTGCACTGTACCTTGAACTGACATGTGATACTATCTGATCTCTCCGAAATGTACATGTACATGCACCTATAATACAAGGTTCTTTAACTCAAATTTCAAAATCTGCAAAATATCATCTTTTTTTATTTTGATATACTTACTTACATAATAATAGTGATAAAAAGCTTAATGCGCTTCTTTTAACATAAAGTTTAATTTAAATTTATATTTACGTCTCCAAGGTTAAATATTTTTGTCTCTAATTAGAATGGGTGGTCATCCTAATGAGACGTGCTGTACATACTTGGGCATTAATATAATCTAAATATAAATATAATATCAACATACACGTGCTATGATAAGCACTAGCTTAATTAACAATAATTAAAGTATGTTTGATTTACTTCACGGTAGTAGATCCACGCTGGTTTCAGCAAGAATGGGCCGGTTCATCTGGGGAAGTACTACCCTCTCATAGAAGATCGACGTAAGAGTAGTAGTATCCGTACTACTGCGTTTCGCTCGATGAGTGAGAGCACTGGATGCCCAATTTTCACCCTTTCCTCTATCCTCGCCTCCTTAATTTCCTTCCCCTAACCCCATTCCCAGCCGCCATAGTGGAGGCCACCATACCAGTAGTTTAAAACGACGGCTTTTGGGATGGAGGCCACCACTTCTGGATTCCACTGACTGCTTACCATCAGGTGGGGTGGAGTCACTTTGGTAGGCTAATATATAAAAAAGCAATCAAAAATAGAAAGAAGGAAATTAAATAGGAAATAGGCTGACGTTACCTTGCAGAATTGTCGTACTGAAGTGATAATGACTACTTTTGATAGAACTCGCAGAACGAAAGATTCCGGGAGTATCACTAGACACAGCGTAAGTAGATTCCTTACGAGTAAAACTGAAGACCTGGAGAAGTTGAACTGAATGATGAAAATGGTTTAGTGGATACTCTTATATTACTAACAATTCAGCATTTAAAATAAAACTAATAAATAACAGACAGAGATCTAGTTTCTACAGCTCATAACAGCTCGACAGCTTAATAGCTGTCGAGTTTTCTTTAGAACAGAATGCGTTTTTGATACTGGCTGATGATTTGTTTTATACCTTTTTTTATTGTATTCTTTTTATAAACAAATGTCAATTCTATTTTAAAATTCAGTATTACAGACAATACGAAACGGTTCTTTTTCTGTGTTTCAAACATGTATATCCACCACCACGGTCATGTGCCCATAGGCACGGCCTGGTTGACTTTCAGGGGACTGGGGAGTACATTTGACTTCCAGTGTTCTTAATAAAAGTACCTATGTATATAGAAGGACGATAAATTTATTAACAAGGGCAAGGTAGGATAACACATTCAAAAACAAGTTCTAGACGCTTCAACTCAAAGACTAACATAATAAAAAAATACTAATCATTTCAATAATTTTTTTCTTGTCAGAGGGGTGGAAGTGCAGCTCCTTGCACGATGCCGGCACCCGTACATTTGCCTATATTACAATAATACATGTGCCTATATTCCTGCACTCCACTTACCCTAGGTATACGGGTGGGCCACGTCCCGGCACTTGATAGATAGGCAATGATGTTGAGTCTGTCGTTACCTTATCATACATTATTTAATAACTTAAATTATATTTTCAAAAAGTAATTAATAAGTACCTTATCGTCAGCGTCTTAAGACGTGTCTGAAAACTAATAAACATCAATGCTTTACGTAAAATCGGTGTCTTATCGGTATCTAAACGGTTGCCGGAATTAAAGCATACTTCAACGCTTAATCATCTTGCTTATACCGGTTTAATAACAGCTTGATGCAACGTGTACTACTTACTGATAACATTATCAACTTTCCAATCCACTACAATGTCAGCGCAGTCAGAAGGATAAAAAGTATTAATTTTACATCGTTTTCACAAAAACTGTTTATGACTGGTTTAAAAAAATGGTCTGAGTTTTTATTCAGTTTTGCTCATGGCTTTACTGTAGGCAAATTCGCTGGTCAATGTTTTTGCAGGTACTATTACAACTTTCGACTTTGCACTACCACAGAACACAGAAAACCTTTTTCTATTCTCTATCCTAAATGAGTAGGTAAGAAAGCCGATAGTTTTATAAATTATAAGAAATAAGTATACTATGACCTCTATTAGTTCCTGTTAACACAACATTTCGCATAGCTACGAGTATGACGTCATTGCAAAACGTAAACTATCATCAAATAATGCCCGGAACATAATCTTGTTACGCTTAAATAATAATTACCTGTTTGATTGATCAATAAATGATTATTTAGTTCCATGTGGTTATGATATCAACATAATATTAATGTATTCCGTTCTATTTATTTATTTATTAGTATTTATCGACTGCCATGTTATTTATTTGTGACTTCCGTCCCGGTTAGGGTTTCCAAAGAAACAAGCCGTTACCGACTGTGTGGCGATGGCGAAAACTAATTGAGAGAAGAATAAAATAAACATTGAAACAATTAATATGATAATAATAGTTTAGACGCTGACTTCTTTGGTGGGTCGGTGGTAAAGCAATGTATAGCAATATACCTAATACTTAAGAACCATTAGTTCCAAGTTGTGTACCACACGATGGAAGACGACGAGGATGAGACGGTCCAAGCGGTAATGGCGGACTAAATTTAGATGCTTTTTGCATAAACTTGGCGAAGATTTTTGCTGAATGTCGATAGTAAATATTGAAAGAGGCCAAGCAGTAAGATATACTAATAGACTGAGTAAAAACGAAATCAGAGGTAGTTAAACCAAACATCTATTGGGATGGTAAACGAGTCTTGCGCTGAAATGCGGAGTTAGATATATGTTGTACTATAACTGACCTTGACCCTGTTACTATTGCTTTGTTTCAACATTGCGTACCTACTGTAACAGTGGTGTCCGAGTATATCTTTAAATAATGGAACGAATCTCAAGAATTGATTTCCTTCTGCGCCCACCTGTGGCAGCGACTGAAATGCAAAAGGAATGTACGTACTCAGTTTATTTTCCCTCAAATTTGCCTCCTACACATATTATGATGTTGCAACGTTATACGTCATATGAACTTGATTGAAGTTTTTTTGTTAGTGCTCAGATATATTCATGTATTTTTATAAAAATGTCGTGGTGTTTTGGTCAAACGCATTGGTTTAAAAAGATTAAAATACTAAAGTAATTAACTAAAATTATAAATGTTTTGTGGGTCTTCTTTTAATTATTTTTGTATTAGTTTGGGAAGAAGACTGGTGACACAGGTTTTCATTAAAAATCTACATCAGGCATCAGTCTCATATATAATGGTGGATTACTTTGCTTGTATACCACATTTGGAAAACTAGTCCTCTTTGCTATAATACGTCAAACGAGTCCGCAATGGAAAACAATAAGTAGGTACTTAAGTATAAAATACCTACATAAGTAGGAATACATGAAAGTAGGGTTTCTACTAGGTACGGTGTTATTTTAAATGCAAATTCATGACTTTTCACCATGAACTTAATTCTATAGCTTCTAATCTTAACATTTTAAAAATAATCTGTAGTACCTTCACCAAGCCTTGATATTATTTTTGTAGCTTCCCTTTAAGGGTAATTTGGCTCGCCTATTTCCGGCTTTCTGACTAATCAAATCACGTCCATACCAAATTCCTTAATCCATCAAGCAACCTTCTCAACCTTATTAAATTAAAAACTCTTGTTATCAATATTTTATTAATAAGTATATAGTAATGATTACATGTTGAATGATGCGACAGATTTATTGATTTTTTTTTTTTTTTTTTTTATTTATTTATTATTGGAAAACCAACAGCTGTTCAAATTTAACAAACAGATAGGATAGGAAACATAAAGCCAATTACAGGTTTTCACGTATAGACATAGAATAAGCACGCTTACACTAATTTACATCGAAATTTAAAAATAAATAAATATTAATTTAATAAATTTACACAAATTATAATTTGAAAAAGTTACGGTTTAGCTCATTGCGCACCACAGAGCTTTTAGTATTGAAAGGGTCAAAGGAATATTCCTTACATAAGTTATTAAAATCGCTACTCGCTCGCACAATATATGAATTCTGCCTATAATTGGATGATGAAAAAGGCACAGATATCGGTGGGTAGTATCTTACAGATCTACTAGGGACTTTAAAGTGAAGTTTTTGCAAAAGGTCAGGGCAATCAATTTCATTAGATATTATTTTTAACAAAAAGGAACAGTCGGCTAATCGACGTCTATTTACAAGAGGCTGGATGTGAAATTTTTGACAAAGGTTAATGTAGTTTTTTGGATTATATGGTATTTTCAGACGAAAACACATAAATCTCATGAAACGCTTTTGGATATTTTCAATACGGTCAATGTAAATATTATACCGCGGGTTCCAAATTTGCGAAGCGTATTCGAGGTGACTTCTAACAAACGTACAGTAAAGGATCTTGAATGTTTTTGCCTTTTCAAAACACTTAGACATTCTCAATACAAAACCCAATGCTTTCGAAGCTTTTGAAACCATTTGTTCGATATGTACATTGAAAAGTAGCTTTGAATCATGGTAAACACCAAGATCACGCATCCCATCACTTCTTGGCAGTACTTGCCCTTTAAGTTTGTAAGATGTTGGCAAGGGAAAACGTTTCCTACTAAATGTAACTACGGAGCACTTAGAGGGGTTGAGATCTAATTTATTCCTTATGCAATAATCATATTGCCAAATGGTCTTACTATTCGCCTGGTGGTAAGTGATAATCAAGTCTTATAAAACTCAAACGCATTAGACAACTACAATTATTGAAATAATCATCGCGTGATATCACCGTTACTACCAGCAATAAAATTACCTAAGTGATGTTGATATGTCTGCAGTATTTCTTTGCGTAAGTGATTTTGAACGGAGCCTGAAAAGCTTCTTAAGAAGCAGTCAGTAGTTGGGTGTCTGCTTGCTTGCATTTGCGTTGGTTGTGCCCACTACACTCTAGGATCCCAATGACTGCTTACAATCAGAGCAGAGCCGTATGCATATTTGCCACTAAAGTTGTATAAATAAAGTCATTTTAATTGACTTAGAAAAAAATTATTTTACACTTTTCTTTATTCTGTGGGTGCAGATGCTGTGAGATGCTTGCTCAATGAAGGCGCTGTGCTGTGCTGTTCTACTTTGCGTGAATCTTTTATGAGAATATTAAACATACCTGTCTCAAAGCATTTCATAAATTATCAATTGTCTAATATAAATGACTACGCGACAATTAACAATAAAATCGAGCGTACACATAAAGGCGTTGAATGAAAAAGTCACACGAAACGACATTATTTCGTCCACAATCGACATTGTTGTTGTATTTTAAACAATCGATTCAAGCTATGAACTTGGCACAAAATACTGTCATTATTAAGTAATAGATAACTATTTTTTAAAGTCACGCTTGATTGGGAGATCCGCAAGGTGAAGGTTTGTCGGTATGCTTTTGTTTGATGTACAGAGTTAAGTTAATGTACAGAATTCAATACTATCTACTTAATGAAGGTATATAATCCGTGATATTAAAAACAGAGGAATCGTCGTCGAGGTTGTTTAGGCGTCCGATAACTTCTCATTTTATTTGTCATCGAAACTGCTCAAGTTAAAATAACTTTATAAAAACAAAAGGTCATTCACTCAGTGATTTAACAAAAACTATTTTGTCTTGTATATTATTTATTAAATTAACTATTATTTAATATTATTTATTAAATAAATGTTTTTACTTGATACCAAAGGACAATTAGAATAATTAGGTACTGCATTTAGGGTGTAAATAATAAATCTTTGCAGTGAACGACTTGATTGATTTAAATAACTAAAAATGACGTTAAATTATAAGTCTTTTAAGGTAGAAACTTTCTACCATAATAGAATAAACATATAAAAATTAAGACTGATAAATAGAGATTAGAGAATATTTAATTTTCATCTAAAAATATCACAAAGGTGACAAAAGACGTAACATAATACATTAGCCTAGATACTCGTATTATTCACTGCCTTGTTAGCTGAGCTGCATAAATTGGCCTTGTGTAAGTGACACATCGTATAGTCCCTCTTGTTGATCATGAGGTTCATTAAAAGATAAAAAGTATTATCTAGCTTGATTTTAACTTAGAACATTTTCCTGTTAAATCCCACACAGGGTGGGCAGTAGCACTCTGTGATATATAACTAGATAAGTTTGTTGTCACTATGCCTAATATTTAAGCATAATAATTGAAGCAAAACCCCATCAGTCAAAAACTTGGCACTATTACCATTATTTAAAGTATTACGGTAGTAGATGCACGCTGATTTCAGCATGAATGGGCCGGGGAAGTACTACCCTCTCATAGAAGATCGACTTAAGAGTAGTAGTATCCGTACTACTGCGTTTCGTTCGGTGAGTGAGAGCGCCGGTGGCACAATTTATTCCCTTTCCTCTTTCCTTACCTCCCTCATTCCCTTCCCCTAACCCCATTTCCAGTCGTCATAGCGGACGCCAGCATACCAGCAGCTTAAGACGATGACTTTTGGTATAGTGCCCGCCACTTCTGGATTCCACTGACTGCTTACCATCAGGCAGGGTGGAGTCACTTTGTAGGCTATAATATAAAAAAAAAGAAAGTATGTGTTTCCCTGTCCCATGCATTACATGAGTCGTTAACTAGATACTGTTTTTCTATTGTGTCTCTTATTAGATAGCGAATGAGTCAAAGAGTCAATAAGCAACATTTTAAAATTATAAATCACATCTAAACGAATACCTACTTTACATGATTCAAAAAAAATGTTAAACTAGAACATTATCTCGATCATTAAGTATGCTAATATTAAGATTAGGTATAATATGTTAGCATAATTACTTTTGAAGATTATAAATAAGTATCTAAGGCGCACATAAAAATGCTTATTATGAAAAATTATGAAACGTATTTCATTTACGAGAACTCTACTGAATTGAAGACAAGAACTGTAATTAGTTGCTTAAGTGCCAAATAATGACGGGTTTTGTTATGTTAGGAATTATATTAGCAAGGTGGATAAAGTACATGATAAAGGCGGCCATTGATTGTTCACCATTGAAGAGAAAAATATGTTATTTTGAAGAAGTGTAGCTACGTGCGCTGACTACCAATACTTATCACAGAGATGTCTATTTTGGTCCAGCACCTAACCCATATGCGAATGTGTCCAATGTCCGGATTCGGATGTTTCATTAGGACTGTGAGAATAAGGGCATAGAAAGTGCTGTGCATACATTGTGCAGCACATAATAATGTCCTGCGCAGTTGGCTAATTTCCGACCGATTAAATTAAGATCGCTGCGCTGCTGTAGCCAAAATGCGGCTATTAGCACAATTACCACGACTAAATAATGTAGTAATGATTCCGGTAATTTTTAAAACTTTAAACAAGTATCGATCACCTGATGGTTCACATGACTGTGTTCTTTAAGCATTGTAGAAAGTGCTAAGAAGCAAACCGTTGTTGATCGTGATGGAAGAAGGGTATGAGGAAAACGAAAAAAAGGATGAGAAATATAAAAAGTGAAATTAATTATATTTCTACGTTAGCTGATACAAAAGTTAAGATCTGGTAATTAAATTAAAGATTTGCCGCAGTACCTGTTTAAAAATAAAACCTATCAGGAAAATAATCTCACTACCAGAGAACCGCATACAGAAAGATATCGAGAAGGTACCTAGTAGTTAAAGATTAAAGGCTTGGTAGAGATTGAAGAAGTACTGTCTTCTTGAGACGCTTTGATGAAGTTGAGTCTCAACTTATATTCGTATGATCCCTATGCCATCCAATAACATAAACATGATGATGGACCAATGACTTGAAAGGGCAGCAGCAGTAGTGACATTTTTAATTTAATTTTATTATTTGATAAAGTTTATTTAAATATAAATAAATTTATCAGGTTTCAGTATAAGGTACAATTTAACATAGATTTACAGTCACCATTGAGATGTGAAATAATTATTGTCATCTTGTTAATTTTAAATATTAAAAAAACAACTTTAATTTTAAAGGGACTCGTTGAACCATGGATACTAATTAGGTCGATGTCAATCTATTTTTAGTCAAGTTTCAAGTTCAATGTTATGAGTAAAAAGCATTTTATAATAAAATTGTTATAACTGGTAATATTATTGAAGGTTGGAATATCCAGTCACTTGTGTACGTGCTATAAAGATCAATAAGTATTTAAATTCATTCCTATATCTTTTTATTTAACATTATTGTTCTAATGATCTGGTGCTCAATACCTAAACAGCGTCGTGTTGTTGGCTTACCTACAATTACTTACAAACTAATATTTATGATCGACTTTTTGCAGGTAATTTTAAATTCAACCAACAGATATTCACTGTTTGCAGTAGAGGTTGTGTCAGTAACTTAGTCGCCCTAGATTGTCGGCTAAACTCTTGGGGCACCAGTTCATAATGCTTCTTCGCCATGAACCATGGTGATCGCCACTATAGTAGTTTGCCGCCTCATTCCCACCTTAGTAATGCTACTCTGCAAGAAACGGCACTTAGTCTTTGTTGTCAAATTTACAGAGATAAAAATAGTAGCAAGATTTGATATTTATAGAATACTATATTGATTTGGTTTCTGTAGTAATAAACCATATTATTTTGAAGTCTATCAATGCTTATATTTTTAGGCAAGCGAAGAGGAGAGGCAGACGGGGTGAACTACCAAATATTAGAATTTATTGAAAAATTACTAAGTGCTAATGCCTACCATCAAACATTGTGTTACTAAAAAGTTTGGAGTTCTCAAAGTCATGCGCTGGCACATAGTTGTATACCGATACTGGTGGGTACCGATATTGTATCTTCGTGCTTTGAACGCTTCGTGTTTAGGCCACACGTAACAAATTGATTACATAATCTTATCTTTAGGTAGTTTATTAGGTTTTGCATTTTAAACGGTATTTAAGTAAATAATTTTCTTTAGCCAATAAATAAAAAAGTCTTGTCAGCAATTCTAATGGTTTCTGTTTTTCTTATCACAGTAGATTAACATATTTTTATACTCCTACGGTGGCAATCAATTACACCCCACACCTGATGGTAAGTAATAACCGTAACCACAAAATTATTAATAATATTATTAGTTTTGTGATCGTAAGTCGTAACCTATGGATATGATTGAAAAAAAAAACAAAAATCAAAAACCGACTTCAAAACAATCTCATCACAAAAGACATCAACGCGTTGTTTTATATCTCTTTACTCCTTGTATACGTTCTTACAAAATATCAAACTAAAAGCAAACCACTGAACCACTAAAAAAATATGGGATCAATTTAAGAGTAAATACCTATATTACACCCTTTCAAATAAAAAAATAAATAAATTTATTTATATATATATTAATTAAAAAAAAAAGGTTTATAAATCGCCGAGTTCTGCGGTAACACACAAAAAAATTACGACTCGAATTGAAAACCTCCTTTTTGAAGTCGGTTTAAAGGAGAAAGGAAATGGAACGATAAGATAATTGGACCGGCACAATTCTCAATGGTGATGACTATAATATTAATTTTTATTTTACTACCATCACGTGTCTTCTTGTTTATTCGTATGTCATGATGATGTCAGCAGTTTTCAACCAACTGCCTCGATACATTATTTGAATTATACGTTTGTTACATCACTTTGATGGTATTGAATCATTTTTCTTCCGTCCGGACTTCGGATTCAATGACTAACTGTTATGGAGACTTATACTTACATTTTGTTTGTGTAATTGTTTGCGGTAACATGTTATAATGTTTTCGATTTCCTCAGATATCATGTCATTTTATCCAATGTCATAAAATGTAAATGTAGTGTTGGGGAATGTTAGGAAAAGGACGCGACGCGGCTACATTGTCATAGCATGTATGAGGCTGGCATGCCTTTGGAGACTCCTAAAGTAGATTTTAATATATGATTTTATTTTCAGAATTAACTAATAGCAGACTACACGATCTTTTTTCGTTCATGAATTAAAGTAAATATAGACACTATCACCGTCGAAATATTATGTAACTGTTAATTTTATATGAGAAACAATAGATCTGGAAAATTGAAATAGCTAAAGTGTAATAAATAGTAATAATAATACCAGCCTGTTTACCGTCTCACTGCAGGGCTAAGGCAAGCCTGCATCCGCTTTATGCACGCTTGCATAAAGCGGATTGGCAATTTCAGACTTTTATGTCCAGGTTTTTCACGATGTTTTCCTTCACTGTCAGTCAGAAATGCTCAAGATAAACTTAGAAAGTACAAATGATTTAAAAAATCACATTGGTTTGCTGTGAAATGAACCCACCGTCGTGTTTACGAAGTGGTTGCTTTATCTACTAGGCCATTTTGGCTTAAAGTGCTAATGCTTCGGAATAAAAGGTAAGCTCAGTATGATGAATGAAATTGAGCAGTTAAACTAGGAAGTATAAAAACAAACATTAGAAAGAAAACAGGAATAGAAGTTTATTAAAAAGACCTTCGCTAAACACTATACCTTATAAAAGTGACTTGAGATTAATAGATAAAGACAGGTAGATACAATTGTGACCGGCATTTTATACTTTCAGCTAAAATAATGAGGGTACCCAGAGCTATTAGTCACAGCGGTATAGTATTATTTCTTAGTTTCTTTACTTCTACGAGTAATAAGCTGTTTTATTTATACTAGAAAAGTTCCTATTTATACTTACCGCCTGATGGTAAGCAGTAACCGTAGCCAATGGACATTTGTAACACCAGGAGAATCACGTGTGTGTTGCCTTTTTAGTATTAATTACTTTAATCAGAAGGTATAAATTTAAGAAATACATAATAATATATTTAAGGTTCTAGAAACTAGATTTGGTTGATGTATTTCATTAAATGTTACCACAAAAATTAACTACAAATTCTGGTGCACATATTAATCTTCATTTATGTTAGTGTTTCTATTAATCATAATATAATAATAGCAGATGTTCTTTACTAACAAATGAAGGATAAAAATATATTTAAGAGGTCAGTCAACCGTTTGATCAGCAAAAAATGTCCTTTACAGGCTATAATCATTGTAGGTCTTTAATGCAAATAATATTAATGATCGGTTCAGTACTACGCACTTATTTCGCCCAATTAAAACCTCTTTACCAGCGCAGGTGTTATTTTTTAAAGTGGGATGTGAAAAAGCATCTCAATAAGTTGGCATAGTACAAGCTACCGTGACAGTTTACGACAATGGCTTTTGCATTTCTAAATTCACCGAGGTTCAGGACTGCTTGCCGTTGCCACCGAGATCAGTGAAGAATTTTGGGAAGCTTATCTGAAAAAGTCGAAATGGCCCAGTGGATAAAGTTACCCACTTCGTAAATACGAGGTAGGGTTTGGATCCGGGCAAGTACCGATGTGATTTTTCAAATCATATGTACTTTCTATGTTTATCTTAGACATTTATGACTGACGGTGAAGAAAAATATCGTAAGGAAACCTGGACTTAAAAATCTGAAATTGCCAATCCGCCTTGAGCAGGCGTGGCGATTAATGCTCATACCTTCTCTTTAAGAGAAGAGGCCTTTGCCCTGCAGTGGGACAGTAAAAACAGGCTGGTGTTATTTTTTATTATTATCTGAAACAAATAATTATTACTTACACCCAGTTTCTGAATGGCAGATTAACAAAAAATTAACCAATCATCTGTGACTATCTCGTATGAAGTATTTGTTTTATTTGATCTATTTTTTTATTGCCTACAGTGGTAGATGAGCCAACAGCCCACCTGATGGAAAGTGATAACTGTCGCTCATAGACTTCTGCAATGTTAGGGCCTTTACGAAGCTGCTGCCTACCGTGATACTAATGCTTTCTTCAAACCTCGTTTGAAGAAGGACATGTGATAGCGCTAGGGAAACACCGCAGCTGGCAGTTCGTTCCAGAGCAGGCTCTGGAACCAACGGAAACGAACAGTGCTTGACGAGATCGTGTATAGGTAGTATGGATGAACTTTGCTGCGATGTCGAGTGGTGCGATAATAGAAAGGAGACGATGGCACCAAGTCAAACACTTCCTCAGAGCACTCTCCGTAAAAGATACGATAGAGCACGCATAGAGAGACAAAGTCCCTCTGCTGCTCCAGTGATTTCTAGTTCGTCCGTGAGATTGGGATCACCGACGATTCGAACAGCTTCGATTGAACACCTCGTAACTCCCTTTAATGATTGCGATATTCTTGAATAAGCACGTAGGTTGTCATTCAAACACCTACCTCCTAGCGTGTCAATTAATTGTTTAGCGGTTAGCGCATCATACCTAACAATGCCTAACGTCATCCAATTATCTAATCTGAATACAAAACATACATTATCGCAGCAAAAACACGTCAATTAATTCAAATTGTTTCCCTTCAGCTATGAACAAAGGAAAACTTAATATTTTTTAACTCACTTGAGTAATAAGAGGTAATTTTCCTCCTCATTCATTCATTACTACCACGTCAAAGTCAAGTACCGGACATTGGCCTTTGCATTTGCCTTTAAGCGTAAATGTGTCATTCAACTAGGTTTTGGTTTATCCTTGTGAATTTTTTATCCGGCTTTTCTGTTTATCAAACTTAACTGTTTTAAAAATCTTTGAGGTTACTTATACTTATACTTATACATATGTTTGTCTTATAATTTTGCTTTTAACCTAAATCACTTTTAAGGGTCGTAACCCGTAGGACCTTTTCTTTATATTATATCTGTAGCTTTGTACTTTGGATGATGTTAATTATTGTGAATACTTCTTTACCTTTTGATGTTATTAAACTGATTTGTATTTTATTTGCACTTGTTTCAAATATCATTACCATGTTAAACTACCAATGGTCGTTGGTACCCAGCCGACACATTTTTGTGTGATCTATTTGTTCTGCTAATTTACGTGTACTTTGTGTTCTTTAATAATGTATTTAGGTGTTTTGAAAGTACCTACTTTATCAGGGATTTGTATAATTGTATTAAACATACTTTTATGTGAATTTAATCTATTTATACTATTATATAAAGCGAAAGAATTTGTTTGTTTGTTTGTTTGAACGCACTAATCTCTGGAAATACCAGTTGGATTTAAATAATTCTTTTGCGTATGATAGCTCAGTACCTGAGGAAGGTTATAGGCTATGTAACATTACGCTACTTGCGACGGGAGATGAGCAGTAAGCAAAGACGCGAGTGAAACCACGCTGCGGGAAGCTAGTACTATTATATATTATATATTATTATTATTATACTGCCTCTGTGGTTCGGTGGTACTGTGTATGGACTGCCACGCAGAGGTCGTGGGTTCGATTCCCGCTCAGTGCAAATATTTGTGTGCATGAACATGTCTATTTGCATTGGTCTGGGTGTTTCTATGTATAATATGTATGTATTTACAAAAAAAAAGTATTTAAGTATGTATATCCGCATTCTAGAACCCATAACACAAGTTATAATATATGCTTACTTTGAGTCTAGATGGCGTTGTGTGTAGTTGTTGAAATATTATTATTATTATTATTATTATAAAGCGAAAGAGTTTGTTTATATGAACGCTCTCTCAATCTCTGCAACTACCATTCGAATTTGAATAATTCTTTTGAAATTTGAATTGAATTTGAATAATTTGATTTGAATTTCGTCGCGTTTAAAAGCCCAGTTCTTGAGGAAGGTTATAGCATATGTAACATCACACTACTGGCGACGGGAGCAGAGCGGTAACCAAAGATGTAAATTAGCGCAGGTGAAACGACGCCGCTAAAAGCTAGTATTGATATATTGTGTAAGAGTATTCAGAAGTATTTGTTTTAAAAAATTCGCGTTTCTGGCCATTGATATTTTCAAGGTTCTACTTTTGTTTGTTTAGTCAGTGAATCTAGCAGTTGACAAATTAGCTGATATCATTAGCAACGTGAATATTCAAAATCGGTTGAACGTACCCACTTTTCAGAGTTAAATCCTTTTAAACAAAAATCTAATCTTTCCTCTATATAATAATATTACAATAATATAGAAGCACATAGATATATATAGTAAGTAGGTAAATATCGTTATCGTTTTACGGACTTTATCGTCTACCAATTGTGAGGCACAACCGCGGGTCTACAAATTTGTACGGGACCCTACTCGGTAGTCGAGTCCGACTCGCACTTGCCGGGTTTTTCTATTTCAAATTAGACTAAAATAGGTCTTCTTCTTCTTCTTCTCCTTTTTTTTTGGCAACAGAGCCGACGATTGTGTCAGCTATTTCTGCCAGCGTCAAGTTTAGATTAATATTCTTGTTGATGATAATAATGGTATTTTACAATGATAAAATAGAAAAAATGTGGATGAAACTAAATGACATCCATCTTCCGTGAAAACAAAAGATGGAATCCGTCAACTAAAATAGGTCTTTAGGCATGTTTGTTGCATGTCAAATAAACTGTGTTACCACCATTACACAAAACTGGTAACCTAACCAGTACCTACGAGGTGAACGAGATGGCGGAACTACAGTTTTTAACTTAATATAAGTAGGAGCGAGGTCGCTATAAGTAAAAAGAATAGAAAGAGACCTGTGATCAAGAGTGGTACGATTTGGCTAATAATAAATAAATAAAATTAATAATAATTGTTGAAAGTAATGTTTTAATTTAATTTTTTTATTTTATTTTTATGTGTTTTATGGGTTTTATGTGTCCTTTTAAATTTGTTATTTGTAATAATTTATGTGTACTATGGGTCAAGTGCCTGAAATAAATATATTTTGATTTGATTTGAATAATTATAAGGCCTCTTCTTCTTATTCACTTAAATGCACCTAACAGTAATTGAGATTTTTAAGCTATGAGCTTTTCTCTAGCTCGCTACAGGCAATAGCCGTTAAATCATCGGAAGGAAATCGCCATTACTGGTGAATAGTGACATATCCGACATGGTTTCGTAAAACATAGAGAATAAGTTTTTTAATGTAATGCACATTGTAATGTAATCAGACTAAGAACGAATCAGTTGTTTCTTAGACTAATTACAATACGTAATTCTAGTGAATTTAATTGATTTTCATAATAATCTCGTTAATCGTTGACTCATTTAAGTATCCGCAACATTAGACGTGACATGGCAAAACTGGGGTCAGTGACACAAACCTAATTGCATTTTACTGCATTTTTTACAAAATTGTGTCACAATCTTTCAGTTTTCTTTTGCATAATCAGTGGTTTATTAGAATGTAATAAATTATTCCCTCTCTTTTTTATTTTTAAAATTATAAGGTTGGATGGACATTTTGTAAAGGCCTGCCTGTTTGTGGTTGGTTTTTCTGGTATATGTGGACAGCAGAGAAGACTGATCATAGTGGTGGTGCTTTAGAAAGGCCTACATCTAGCATTGTCTGTCTTTCGCGTAATGATGATGATTTTACTAAATTAGAGCAGGTAAAAAAAAAATGTAGGATACGTTCAATTGCCTTCTAGGTGCAGTGGAAGCGCAAGCGACTGCTGTGTACGAGTGAGCACGAGGGTTTGATTCCCACACGGGACAAAATTGCCCTTCTTATCTCTAGCGCGATAGTCATTAAAACACCTCCCTAAATGGAATTTCTTTATGTCTTATTAAGTAAATTATAATAAATAATAAAAATATTTCACAGGGCGGCATTAAATTCCTATGGAAATACGCTTCATACATAGGTGTGTAACTGGGTACATATTGAATGTAAAACAACAGCGCGTAGAGATCTTTTGTATAAAGACTAATGGGTTCACGCATATAGTGTAGCAACGCCGAGTGTCATTGGTTCAATTTTCGCTCTAAGCTCACATAAATTTTGTTTTAAAATTGGGTATACTTTGTGTTCGTTAAATGTATGTTTGTGGAGTTTCTGCGATACGGAGCTTGTCTTTTAGTGCGAGATTTATCTTAAAAATTCGACCAAACGCTCAATTGGTCCCTTTTATTTTTTAAAAAATTTAGGTATTATGATTGAACTACCTAAAATCATTTTGGACTGGCTACAAACCATGTTAGTATTAGAAAAGCGTTATGTGGTTTGCATATCGACGCCCTCAGGAAAAATCCAGTAATCACAAGAATTAAATTTTAAAGGCAAAATGATTTAGTGTTTTTGGGTATATGTTTTCAACAAATGTATGAATTAAACCTATCTACTAAATTAGTTCACACTAATTATTATTACATCATATACACCCACAAACTACCAAAATAAGAGTATGAAAAGAAGGATTTTTAAAAGTGACCGTGTCTGACATTGCCCTGTAAGCCTACGGGCAATCACCTTCTCGCACACGGAAGCTTACGGCCACTTGTATTATCGTTTTTTATTGTGTCTCAACATCAACAAGGGCAAGTTCAGCCACAACTTTATTCTCACATATCGAAAGTATCGCCTCACATGTAGACATGCCCTGACATTGTGATACCATTTACGTCATTTATGCGAATGAGGTCGTGATCGATTTTATTACTTTTTAACTTGCGATTCCGGCCGTCTTCCACTCCAGATAATTTAATTAGAACTATAGGAAGAGACGACACAATTTTATCTATATCTTTATTGGTTTTTTTAAAGGCCAAAACACTAAAACGTTATAATACGGGTTTCCTTACGATGTTATCCTTCACCGTATGAGTACGGTCTAAGATATGCTTGGAGAGTAAATTGTTACTTGAAAGGCTTGGAATCTTCCTCAAAAATCGTTATACGATAGAGGCATCTTCAAGTACCAACTTCACTATATTATAGTATTTTTGATTACTACAGTAAAGTTGATCTTATACCGCATTATTATGCGGTGTAGATTGTCGTGATGATAAGGTGGTAAACAAATTATATCACAAATATTAAGGTATATTTAAGGATGGTTCTCTATTAAAACATACGCATCGTAATGTTGTATACAATGTGGCCAGATACCTAGACAAGTGGCATAGATTTCTACCCAATTCATTGAATAGATTAAAAAATGTATGCAATTGACATAACCTAACGACAATTTTGGCGATAGGTTATGTCAATCCCCTACATTTTTTGGAAGTTATAGCCATTCGAAGTTTGAGCAAATTTTGTCATATTTTGGACTTTAAGTAGATTTTAAGCATTTTGTCAAATATTTATTTAATACTAGCTGTGCCCGCGACTTCGTCCGCGTGGAATAGTGATTTTGGGCAGCATTTGTTGGATATATCTTTTGGTTTGTTTTGAATTATAAACATCTTCGTTTAGGTGAATAAGAAAAATCTTTACAGTAAATGCTTCTCTATCTACGATATTAGACGTATAGCCATCGCGGATCAAAGCCATACAGGCTGCTAGGATTACTTACACGTGGCAAATCCACATAAAGCTGACCATGCGAAAAACAGTTAATATTTAGATCCACACTCATTAATTGTCATCGCGAAACAGGCTCACTGGAAACTGAACTCGTTTAAAACTAAACGGGAAATTGTTTGGAATGAAAGGAATCCGAGGAATAAAAACGCTATAAGTTTTTTTTTTATATTAGCCTGCCAAAGTGCCTCTACTCTGGCTGATGGTAAGCAGTCAGTGGAATTCAGAAGTAGTGGACACCATTCCAAAAGCCAAACTACTGGTATGGTGGCCTCCACTATGGCGGCTTAGTGAGATGATTCTTCACGCCTCGCTTAAAAGTCCCAGGATGAAAGTTAGGTGGGAACACATGCGCTGGTAAAGAGTTCCAGGCTTTAATTGAGCGACAAAAGTATAAAGTGCTGAACCGTTTGGTTCGAGACCCTTTACTGCACTGTGAAAGGGTAGCACTTCAGTCCCGCACGTGTCGTTCTGGATAAAAAGGGAGAGGGTAGAATTAATTTAAAGAGCTGTTGAGAAGACTCTCCGTGGTAAAGGCGATAGAAGACGGCCGTTGAGGAGGCGATGTCTCTTCGCAGCTGTAAAGGCTCAAGGGTATTAGGCCTCCGGGCTTCCATGATACGGACTGCTCGCAAAAGGCCGCCGTACCGTCTCGAAAATGGTCGCCGGGTCCCACTATCCGGTCACCAACCTGCGCGACGAACCACTCCGAGATTATGCGCAACCTGGTGGGGCAGTCTCTTTTCTTTTGGTTAGGTCTAATTGGGCCCTTGTACAATGCCGCGGGCGGCCAGCGGCACCACCGTTTATACGGGTCTCCCTGGCCGGCGGGTTGACCCACACCACCCACACAATGACTCCGCGGATACTCAGCTGGTCCCACACATGCTGCGAGGTCAACGCCATCTAGACCCAAAGTAAGCATATTATATGCTTGTATTATGGGTTCTAGAATACGGATAAACATACTTAAATACTTTTATTTTTGTAAATAGATACATATTATACAATAAACACCCAGAACAATGCAAATAGACATGTTCATGCTACAAATATTTGCACTGAGCGGGAATCGAACCCGCGACCTCACAGTCCATACACAGTACCACCGAAATACAGAGGCAGTCGATTTCCCCCTGACTTTCCCCTCCCTTTCCCCTGACTTCTCCCTAACTACCCCCGCACTTTTCCCTCACTTCTCCCTTCCTTTCCTCTTCCTCCCTTCCCCTCTCTCCAAATTTAAAGTCGCCAACTTCAAAAGCAAAGATCTTTTCATACAATATTTCATCCCTTATTTCACTCCTATAAATCCACCCCAGTATAAAAAAAATTATGAGCGTATTTTTTATTTAAATAAAAGTATTCCAAAATAAATTTTCAAAGCTGTAACTTAAAAAATTAAGACGTTTCATACAATCGATTTCATCCCTTTTCATACACTCAAGGGTTGAATTTTTAATAACCCTTTCTTTGTACACTTCTAGACATTAAGACAAACACACCCTCCAAATTTCAAGTCGCTACGACCAGCGGTTTAGGCTTTACGTTGTCTGTCAGTCAGTCAGTCAGTCAGGACAAAGCCTTTTATAAATGTATGGATGTATGGATTAGACGTATAGCCATCAGGGATCAAAGCATACAGGCTGCTAGTAATGCTAACACGTGATAGAGCCACATAAAGCTGACCGAAAAACAGCTAATACTTAGATTCGCACCCACAACTTTTAGTGTCTTACCTTTACTTTAATTACTTAATTAATTAATTACTTTAATTAGTCATCGCAAAACATAGGCTCACTGGAAACTGGACTCGTTTAAAACTAAATGAAAGACTGTTTAGAATGACAGGAATCCGAGGAATAAAAACACTATCAGCTATTCCGCAACCTGTTAAAATATCTGCTTCTATAAGATTTCGTAGTAAATTAACGAATGTTCGATGTGATTCTTTAAATTGGCATAATTTTTTTATTTATGAACCGATTGACATGAAACAAACACTAAATGTTAAGTGAAGCTTACCACAATATATTAGTAAAAACCATATTTAAATCGGATAAGCCGTTTCTGAGATTAGCGTGCACAAACGCACAGACAAACAGACAAACAGACAAAAATTTTAAAAATCATTGTTTTGGGTTCTATTTGCGTTGATATAGGTCCCAATAGTATTTTTTCTCATATATCTTCCATGTACAGACAGCGATCGGTTACATTTTTATTATATGTATAGATTTTTTTCTCAAAAATACTGAACATCTGAGGATAAATGACTCTTAATAGGTAATTCATGAAAATTTTGTAAAACAAAAAAATAACTATTGTTTTAAAGCAATTCAGCAGGAAAAGCATTTCAACTATGTGAAATTTGCAAAAGCGACATACTATACTGTACTGTTACTGCGGTATACTATAAAAAAAACATTTTACACAAAATACTTAAATCAACTAGTGGCTTTGAAATTAAAATATAACAATTATGAGACAATAAAAATTATAATAGGTCTTATAGCTATTTTAATTTGGTTCCGTTTTAAGTAGAAACTATTTCATATAGAGCTTTCTCAAAGCAAATAGATCTATATAACCGAGTGGTCTCGAGTCTCAGGATATAAAACCAGTCCATCTGTTCTCATAAGAGTTATAAAAAAAGTCAGAAAATGGGTAGCAGCGTTATAATAGTTATCTATAACTGCGTATTAGATATCATCTTGCTGTTATTATTAACCGACCGCCAAGTAAATCTTCCCTACTTTGACGGCGAATTACGTTTAACAGCGGACGTTCTGATAGTCAATAGGTTTATGAAGTACTTACTGTACCTATATTAAGTTTTGTAGGTAAGTTTAAATGGGATAGATTTTTGAAGCAGCTTTACAGCCTGTCTAAGAAGTAAAAGTAGCATTTAATTTAAAGCTGTTTTTACCGTAGTTACATCTCTAAGCAACACCCTTGTGATTTCTCTAGCGGCGATTTGCGTGGTCTGATCCGAGAGTCCATATGTAATTTGTATCAGCAATTGTATGTTTATAAAGTTCTTATACAGGATTTATTCCTTGGTACAAAAGTTGTCTTTAATTAGTTCAACAAAAACAAAAAATACGGGGATGCAGGTCACATGAAACCATTTTTTCCTTAACCTGCAGGTACTATCCCACTGCTGTGCAATGTCATGATGTTCTAAACTTATCTGGGATTTTATTCCAATCTTTACCAAATCATTCTGTTCTTATCAAAGTAAGAGTTTAACGTTTTATTGACTGTGTAATATATTCAGTAAAAATATATGACGGATGCTAACTTTTTAACGTGACTTACCTAAAAGTATGCTGCAGTAAAGCTTTGTACCATCAACTCACACACTCACAGAAGAATTTTGCAAATTCAGGCATTCGGAGATCGTCAAATTTCGCAAGTTTGACTGTGAGAGAATCACAGGATCATCATATCAGCCAAAAGACAACTACTGATGGCCTTCCCTAACTTTCGTCACCTTGGGCGATTTTAAGTTGCCCTCATCCATCGGTTGCCCGCCACCCTTACAAGGTCGTGAGAGGTCTGCCCAAGCTGCGCCACAAATCGTAGAATGCGAATTCGCAATTTTACAATTTGCGATTAATTTAAGAAGGGATGATTAACAATTTCAATTGAGGTCAATTAGTTATATTTAAAAACTAGCTGTTGCCCGCGACTTCGTTCGCGTGAAAATTCAGATGGGTGCCTCTATGAGAATATTGCGTGCCTGATTTTATGGCAATCGTACATTGTATCAGTATTATCCGTCTCTATGGCGAATCCAGTTTAAATCCGCTACCGCTAAAACTGACAAACCACTTTCATACAAACTTGCGACTCTTATTTGCCCATTTAATAAGGGGGGTTGCTGAATAATAAAAAAAGAGTATTTTCTAGTAATTTGGTAAATTAAAAATTAAATTTTATACAAACTTTGCCACCCCTTTATACCCCCTTAGGGGATGGATTTCGCAAAATTCCGTCTAAGTGAGCACCTATATCCTGACAGGAACGACCATGCAAAGTTTGAGATTGCTAGCACTTGTTGTTTCTGAGATTTCGTGATGAGTGAGTGAGTGATATTTTGCTTTTATGTATGTAGCTTTTGCCCGCGGCTTCGCTCGCGTGAATATCGTTTTTTTCTAGTAGACATTTTTATATTGCTTAAATAATGTTTTTCATACTATTTTTAATCTCCCATTCATACATATCCTCTTTCACCTACTAAAAGATATCCCTCGTAAAAACAATATACAATACACAAAGGCAAATTTTCACTACAATTACTTTCCCCTTCCCCTTCTTCCCTATCGCCCTTTTTCTCCACTCTTCACAGTTTCCTCCTTCCTCTCCTCCCCTCCCCCTTCTCCTCTTCACCTCCTTCAGCATCCCTTGCCTCTCCTCCAGCATCTCTTGCCCTTTCCTCCACTTCCCTCTACCAAGGAAGGGGAAAGAGAGGGAAAAGCGAGGGCTTTCCCCTCCCTCCCCCTTTCTTCTCCTTCCTTTTCCCCCTTTCCTCTCCCTTCTTATCGCTTTCTACCCCCCCCCCCTTTCCACCATTCGAGAACTCCTTTCTTTCCTCGTTCCTTCCCCCTCACTTCCTCTCTCGTCTCCCTCACTTCCCTTCACTTTCCTCTCACTTTCCCCTCATTCACCCCTCACTTCCCCTTCACTCCCCCCTCACTTCCCTCTCACTTCCCTCTTACTACCCTCTCACTTCCCCCTCACTTCCCTCTCACTTCCCCATCACTTTCTTCTCACTTCCCCATCCCTTCCCTCTCACTTTCCCCTCACTTCCTCCTTTCCCTCCCTCCCCTTCCCTGCAAATTTCAAGTCGCTGGCTTCAAAAGCTAAAGGTCTTTAATTTCACCCCTCTAAATCCACCCCTGTTAAAATAAAATTATAAGGATATTTTTTATTTAAATAGAAGTATTCCAAAACATAATTTCAAAACTGTAAGTTAAAAAATGAAGAAGATTCATACAATCGTTAATCCCTTTTCACACACTTAGGAATTAAATTTAAATAAACCCTTTCTTAGTACAATCTCTAGACATTTAGACAAACACACCCTCCAAATTTCAAGTCACTACGACCAGCAGTTTAGGCTGTGCGTTGTCTGTTAGTCAGTCAGTCAGTTAGGACAAAGCCTTATATAATATGTATGGGTGTATGGATGTATGGATTAGACGTATAGGAATATATATAGGAATGCTAACACGTGATAGAGCCACATAAAGCTGACCGTGCGAAAAACAGCTAATCCACATAACCTGTTAAAGTCTCTGTTTCTATCAGGTTTCGTAGTAAATTAACAAAATTGTTCGACGTGATTCTTTAAATTGGCATAACTTTTTTATTTATGAACCGATTGACATGAAACAAACACTAAATGTTAAGTGAAGCTTAACACAATGTATTTGTGAAAACCATATCTAAATCGGATAAGCCGTTTCTGAGATTAGCGTGAACAAACGCACAGACAAACAGACAAACAGACAAAAATTGTAACAATCATTGTTTTGGGTTCTATTTGCGTTGATAAAGGTCCCAATAATTTTTTTTCTCATATATCTTCCATGTACAGACAGCGATCGGTTACATTTTTATTATATGTATAGATAGTTTTAATTAAGAAAAAAATCATAAGAGCATATAATTACATAGTTAAATACATTTCGACATGCTAAACTATTTTGGAATTTATTGCCAAGTTAATGGTCGTACGAAGTCACACTTTTTGTCATATTAATTAGTATTTTTTTAAGTGTTAAATACTATGAACAGGCCGTTACTTTTCATTTAATTATTTTAGTATTAATATGCATGTTTTTTGCTATTATTAACGCAAATTAATACATTAAATAAATTATTAGCCAACACAATTAGTTGCTATACTAGATTGGTAATAATCATTAAAAAAAATGTAAAGAAAATTACATGTGGCAATTCTATTGTTACACACAATTGAAACTGAAAGTGAACAAAATATGTTTTCAAACTACGAAAGACAAGTTTTGTTTAGTGACTATCGAAACCTAGACGAGAATAGCTCACATTATTTATGTTTGTTTATAAGAAATAACACAGTATGTAAATATTAAACTATTCAGTGTCTATGAAGGTAGGCACGAACTGTTAGGTACGCTAGATACCTATTTGAGTATATAACTAAGTACATATCATTCATAAATTTTTTTAAACTTATTTATTTTTTTACATAAAAATTATGAATTTGTAAAACACTGTGTAACTAGGTAGATATACACTATAATTTAAGTTTTAAAAAAGTAAAGTTTTTATTTTTTTTACAAAAAAAAGTTGTGGTGCAGTAGTCACGTCAGTGGAAGCACGTGGTGCAGGTCGGGCGCACTTCCCGCGCGTGTCGGAGGTCGTGCCGTTCTATATAATGTGAACACGTTGGCTCAGCGCTTACTACCCGCCTTACTCGCACGCCGCCAACATCCACCCGCAACAATACACTTAACAGTACGTAAATCATTTATACGACCCAATACTGAAACACCTTAATCTTACGCGACTATTTCACTTTGTATCGCAAGTGATCGCATAGAATCAGCCGTTGCCTAGTGTTGGTAATTGTGGACCCTCCACCGTTTTGTTTACAGCGGGAGCGGCCAGTCCAGTAGCTCTGCGCTCGCGCCGCCGTCAGTCGAAAGCATCGGGCACTCGGACATAGTGCTCGCGCACCAGTAGTGACTGTGATAGTGACCGACAAATAAACTACATACAACATGAACCACTGCGTGAAAATCGTGAGTATATTTTTATTAAATCTTGTATGAAAATAGTATAGGCTAATAGTAAAATCACGTGCGTGAATCAATTAACAAATTTCATTGTCAACGAACCAATATCAAGGAGATGAGGACAGTTAGTTATTAAATAATATGGTATTGCGCACGTTGTCCAATTGTTTTCATCATAACAAAATGTTATTTTGGTATATCACGCAAACATTTTAGTGTTAAGTGTCAATGATCTAGTTTTGAAACAATCGTGTCAAGTTCTTTAACACATTGCTTTGAAAAAAATCACTTTATATGATGATCATGAGTAACAATGATGAAATACTCATTTGTAGTTTACGCGCGTTACACATTTGAGTAACAATGTAGTGAAAAAGTATGTTGATTTAATTTAGAGATTAATAATACACGTAAATTTATTATTTTTTTAATTACTCATCTTTACGATAAAGAAGTATTTTGTCACAATTTTAATAAACAAAAGGTAATTAAGTTAATTCACGTTTTGTAATGTGTTTTGTGTATTTACTAATAGAGTGGTTTATAAATTATTCTTCGATATTAAAACTGACCGTGATTATAATTGCGACTGAGTTTTTATTATTCAATTCTATGACAAAGGAGGACCTAATTCTGTAACGATTTCAATTACAATTTGTATACTATACTTACAAAGATTATAGAAAAGTGAGATTATGTTAGTTTATAATTTAACATACAATGGATAAATAATTCGAAATTAAGCAAAACTTGAACTCACACAGTATAAACAAAATTTGCAACATATTTTTTTTTTTTTTGGCGCGATTGGGAAAAATGATGAGAGTGAATTTTTACGTTGCGCGCGCACACCGACAGAAAAAAACAAAACCCTGAAGTTAGTTGCGAACCTTTTACACCCTGAAGTTAGTTGCGAACCTTTGTGTGTCGTATCAGTACAAATAATCAGTGTGAATAAATAAAAAATATATTGGCGTTTATATCAATTCAATTATATTTATGACGGTGATAGATATTTTTTATTGATCATTTATCAGTAAAAATATTTATTTTAAATATTAGTGGTAAAGGTGGTTTTAATAATTATACTGTTTTAAGTGCATTTATAGATTTGAGATTAACTGTTATGTATGTATGCGTTGTGTTATTATTTGGTATTTTTGGATTGTTACGCTAAAGAAGTATAACTTCTTACGTGCGTACATGAGTACATACACTCTTTTTTTTCTTACATGAGATATTATTAAGTAAATAAAGCAGTGTTAAACGGAAGTATTAAAAGGATATCATTATTTCAAAGCGACATGTTTACAGTGACATTTTTAAAGTAGATTAAACGTTTATCGAGTCTGAGCTTCGTTTTTTCATCTTATATAAGAACCAGTTGTGATGACAAGGATTATCTGAAGTCACAATTTAACGTGTATGTATTTATTACTGCGGATATTATGCAATTGGTCATATTGCTTTTTACAAATACGAAGTAAATAATTAAAGAAGGTCAGAGAAAATGAATTAGTACAAGACTAATAGTATTACTTAAGTGATATTAAATTTAATAGTAGGTTAATAGAGGGTTAAATGCATTTTATTTCGGTTTCAGTATTGGTTTAGACATTTAAATACAGAATACATTTTTTTAAGTTTTGTCATGGTAGATTCTAATTTACTAAGGCAATAAACTTAATTCTACCTTTAAGTAGATTACCTTATGTGTTTATATTTTTGCAAGTTTATAAAGGGAGAGATTTCTATAAACTTTTTCTATTTAACTATACTGAAAACAAGAATACGGCCCGCCTGATGGGAACATAATCGAATCATTTTAGTTGGTTTTTATTGAATTTGGCGTATACTGCTGTTGACTGAGTCACCAAAAATCAAGAGTGAAACCAGTATTGGCAAGTTAATGCGGATTTCCGTGATCATGTTGTAATTTTGTTAATTTATTATCACCTCACATAATATGCTTTTCTGGTCATTGAATATAATTATTTATACTAGACTAATAAAAACACGCTGAGCACAAATATGTAGCAAGTAACTAAATAAGGTAAATTCACCAGGAACCAGTGATGGACAATTCTTGTAAAATGAGAATAGGAATGAGTTTTTATATCTTATCAATATTCGAACTCATCATCATCACCAGTCATCAAGTTATCAATGTTTTACCTATCTTTTTTAAATTCAGTATTTGAATTTAATTTGGGGAGAGGCACAAGGTGCTCGTTACAAAAATTTTTAGTGTGGTAGGTAGGAGATTGCCTTTCAATTTAATATAGCTTTATTCAAACCAGTATGCTTTTTGTGCCTAGGTTAAGCATGGAATTAAGCTGAAAACACTGTGTTAACAACAGTACGCTTTCATCATAAATGTCCATCACAGTTGCAAAAAAATATGTTTTATTTGTTAACAACATTAAAACCAATTGCAGTGTTCTACATTAAATACAGCAGATATGTAGAAAAAACACAAAACTTTCAGTTTTCAATGTGTACTGTATTAAAACAATCACTAATTTTAAAGAAATTGCAAAAATACTACAAATTTGCGCTTAAAGTGTTCATCACTGGTGCCTTTTCTATACCGTTGACATAGTAACAAAAAGCTTTTCATTATATATATCAAGCATTGAGCAGTAATATGACACGGCGATATGCTGAACACAATTAAGATTGAAGGACTCTTGAACATATAATATAAAGAAATTAATAAATAAGTTTTAGGTTCTCACCACTAAACTACCAAGTTAATATAGTGTATTGCGACGATTTCGTAACGAAAAGACTGTCACAAAAACAGCAGTTTATGTATTAAAATAATTTTAAACAAAAAAAATCCAACTTCAAACTGGAAGGAAACTAAAAAGTTAAAAATAAGTTTTCTTAGCAGAAAGTAATTCGTATTTTGATTTAGTTAATCAGAAATGATTAAATAAGTATTTTATAATTTTAAAGTTGGTGCCAAGCGATTTTCAGTGATGGGTAGATCTAAATCTTGCTTAGGTATTATTTTTATACAAACTAAACATTTTGGAATATTGAACCGTATGAAGTAAGCCCGACATGACTGCTGTTAAGGAATTCCCTCGACCGTCTATGGTCACCTGTAATGGCACTTAAAACCCATATGGGTGCAAAGTTCTCATCATTACAAATGAATTAAGTCCAAACACCAAGTAATTGCTGTAAATCGTTGTCGGGTTCTCTTGACTGTCTTTCGGCTCCATCATCAGATCGACTCCAAACCTTCACTAAATAGTAGTGCCTTAAAATACTTAATGAAAAAAATAACAAATGCACTAGTCGCTAGTACGCTTTTCGAAAGTTCCCTTCGATTTCTCTGGGATGCCATCATTAGATCCTGCTTTCCTTATCGTGGTACCACACTTGGAATATCTACTTTAAAACAAAAAAGAATCATCGAAATCGTTAAACGACGAAGTTATCCGCGTACACACATATAAAAAAAATATATACGGTCGAATTGAGAAACCTCCTCCTTTTTTTGAAGTCGGTTAAAAATAATTATAATCATATTTTTTGTAATTAGGCCTTGACTAGGATTTGCCGTACAATTGAATATACGATAACAAGTTTACATATTTAAAAGTTTTAACTAATTAAAAATCAAAATAAATCATTATGTTTGATGGTTGACCTCATGTTAACTAAATTATAATAAAATATTAACTTATATGTATCAAATATAATTATCATAATATGTAGTTTTATAAATAATATAAATATAATTAGTTTTTTGGAGCAGTGAAAGTAAAATCAAGTCTATTTCCATTAATTAAGACACTTGTTTGTGAGGCACAATATTTGTTACTTACAATAATAATTGATCTTTTTTTTTTTTTTTTTTTTTTTTTTTTATTGCCTATAGTGGCAGACGAGCCAACAGCCCACCTGATGGTAAGTGGAAACTGTCGCTCATAGACTTCTGCAATGCCAGGGGTTCTGCGAAGCCGCTGCCTACCGTGATATTAATGCTCTCTTTAAACCTCGTTTGAAGAAGGACATGTCATAGCGCTCGGGAAACACCGCAGCTGGTAGTTCGTTCCAGAGCCTGCACGTACGTGGGAGAAATGAACGCTGAAAACGAACCGTGCTAGACGAGATCGTGTCCAGGTAGTATGGATGAACTTTGCTGCGATGTCGAGTGGTGCGATGATAGAAAGGAGACGATGGCACCAAGTCAAACAGTTCCTCAGAGCACTCCCCGTTGAACATACGATAGAGCACGCATAGAGAGCCAAAGTCCCTCCGCTGCTCCAGTGACTCCAATTTGTCTGTGAGATTGGGATCATCGACGATTCGAACAGCTCGCCGTTGGAGGGAGTCAAGTGGGTCGAGCTGGTATTTGGGGGCTCCTGCCCACAGGTGAGAACAGTACTCCACGTGCGGTTGGACTTGTGCTTTGTATAGCACAAGCCGTTGAGATGACGTAAAGTACCGTCTGGCTCTGTTCAGGACGCCCAGCTTTTTGCTCGCCAGTTTGGCTTTGTCTTCCAAATGACTCCCAAATTGGACCTTGCTGGATATTTGAACGCCGAGGATCCCAATGTCATCGGAGATACGGAGAGAAACTCCTTGGAACTGAGGCGCCATAACAAAAGGGTCCTTCTTCGCAGTGAACGCGCATACTTGTGTCTTCGTGGGGTTGAAATGAACTAAGTTCTTCTCACCCCATTCGAGAGCCCGCCCGAGAGAGCCCTCAACTTCAGACACAAGTTGTAACCGTCTCTCATGCACGGAGCTCCGAGGGACATTCTGTTGGCTAGTGTACCGCGCGTCAACCTGATCTAAATAATCCGCGTGATCTAAATAATAATAAATGTTAATAAAGTTGTAAAAATTTATCTAACTATTTAATTGTGATCTTATACTTTTTTATGACTTTTCAAATTTCGAACTCGTTAGTGCATCACAATCGAGATCGAGTACCTAATTGCTAAATCTTTGTAATCATACGAGTACGTAAAAGTTGAACGATTAATAACGAAAACGTCATAGGTGAACGTATTATCCGAAAGCGAACATCACGTGCCTCTAACAAAACTATAAAAGGTTGCATCAATTTTTTTCTTACAAACATATTAAACTATGTAATTCATGTGAACAATTTTGCTTGGTAACCATTACTGTTACTACGTTATGTTTCGTTACGTAAATTAGAGACTCGAATTTTTACATTGTCATCCTTTTGTTTGTCTGGTTCCGTAGGTATTATGTCTTGAGTACAAATAAAAGATACGCAAGATTTCAAACGAAGTTTTTTAGAAGGTTTACTACAAACGTGATACAAAACGAAGAATGTATAGTTAATTTTAAATGTTGTGGTATCAGTACAAGATTAATATTTCCAAAGAGTTGATTTTGTCTTACGCCTTTTTTCGTCTAGCGATGCGCATTATTACAATAACACAAGTTCTTTATATATTTATTTATAGCTTACATTATGTACACAGGTTACTGTTACATTTTATGGTTCCATGCCCATATAATATGTAATCGATCTGATAATGTTACACGCAACCTGCACGAGCAATCTCTGCTCATAGTTTATTTTCCACCAGAGTGATGCTGTGAAATAACATTATTCTCTTAATATTTCTTAATGATGTTGGAGCAGCAAGATCGCCGCTGTAATAACTTGCCAGATAATGAGTGGAAGGCGTGCAAAGTATTTGTAGTGGAATAGATTAGTTTGCAGCTGAAAATACGACGTAACTTTTATATAATGACCTGATGAAGACCCTAGCCACCTCTGTCGTTGTGTAAGTAGTGTGCTTGGGATACATTCGGCTGTGTGACTCCAGTATAAGCCAAGAGCGACGACTTATCATTTCTCATCTCTGTGAAATAGTTCACTGGCTTATCATGATATCAGGCGAAAGGCATCCACTGTTGCACATAGGCCTTCCCCAATTTTCGCCATCTTCGCCGGTCATAAGGCGCCGTCATCCATCGGTTACCAGCCTTCACCAGCTAACATTCTTCAGACCATCACAGTAAAACTTAGTATTAGGAGTAAACCCTAATCGACTTTCAAATAGACTTTTCGAATAAAAAGCGATAGATCGAACGATCTCTATTCCAGGCATAAAACTTACGAGTACCTATATCTATTCTATTCGCAATAAAGCTTATTATAATTCCAGTAAATCATTTGATATTACCTAAGTAATAGTTTCACAATTCATATCGCTTTACAGTCTAAGATAGTTTCGATAGACTTGTTTCTTGTGATCGCTTTAAGATAACAACTGTCCATTACATTTACAAGCTTAAGCAAATAAAGAGGTATCTCATAAAGACTGAAATGACATTAACTTCAAATATATATTTACCTTACTTACTAACCCTTTTTTGATTTGACTATGTCGATTTCGTAATCGACTCTGTTTGATAATTTATATTCTAGGGCTTTTATTAGTTCATATTATTAGGTATTCTGGATCTATATGTATTTAAGTACTTACGTAATCTGGTACTCACTAAATGTCATAAAATCTAATGACTGTCGTAAATTTATTTCGGTTGAAATTAAGAGGGTTTACGCGTCATGAGTGGCAAAGTTGCAATTTAGTGTGATATTTCGAGGTTTTCAATTTTCATCACGGAGCTTTATTTTAAAAATATATTTCGTTTAAATGCTAAAATTAGGTGAAAGCTGTATTAAAAGTAAGAAACCATTGCGTTTACAGTTCTATTTATAGGCAAATAATACATGTGAAACTTATGTTCATGTATTTTTATTGTAAAATAACTATAGGCATTATGGTTACTTTGGTGACGTTGCCACTCATGAAGCATAAACGCTCATACGAACATATTATTGTAATTTATTATAGTATAATAGTTTAAATATTTTTCCAAAAATGATGTATGAGTAGGTATGCTTGAATTAAGTGACCTTTACACCTTTTGTTTGCTCAATTATCTGTTATTTCAATACTGTCTAATTGTCGAACATTTTGCTGCTATAAATAACACCTCCAATCATATCTCTATAGATTATCACATAATATTACTCTTTCGGAGTAACGTGAATTTTGATAGATGGTAACATTGACCTATGGCTTGTGTCAAAATGTCGATTAATAATTTTATTTTATTGCTCTGGCAATATCGAACACGTGTTCCGGATTGTTTTGGTACCTTATTGTTACTTGTGTTAACTTTTAAAATAAATTTTGTTTGATTGTCGACCATAGATCTAGTCGATTGATTGTTTTTTTGATATTCTAGACATTTTTGCAATTTATTTGAATTCGAGGCTTGCAATATGAAATAAGCAATGATTAAACAGTAGCGATCATATTTATCAATACTATTATATAAAGCGAAAAAAATTGTTTGTTTGTTTAAACGCACTAATCTCTTGAACTACCAGTCCGATTTGAATAATTCTTTTTGAATATGATAGCCCAGTTCATGAGAAAGGTTATAGGCTATATAACATCACGCTACTGGCGATGAAAGCAGTGCAGTAAGTAAAGACGCGAATGAAACCGCGCCGAAGGAAGCTAGTTTTCAATATAAATGTCAAAATTTGTAATCTAATAATAACAATTGTATATTGTTAAGAAAATTATAATAATATTTTGCATGTATTACTTAAATACCTAAAATGCCAATGTGTAACGTTATTCTTATAACCAGTAAAGTGTGATATTATTTTTTTGGCATTTGACTTTTATTATAGAATTAATTTCATGATAAACTGCTTGATTTACATTCTATTTATCTAACCTTGGTGAACTGGCTTTTGGTTGGCTAACGTACGACAAACTTAGGTTTACGTGTTACAAACTTTTCTTTTTTTAAACCTTTTAGCTGACGAAGCAGTAAATTCATTTAATTTTTTTTTAATTTAAACGTTATTTGAAACCAATTACATATATCACAATATATTATAAACTAATCTACTAAAGTAACTAATTACAAACATAAACGATTAAATAGTGTTGTTCTCACAAAACTGTAGGCTAATAACCACTAAATTGGCGAATTTATCGGCGAATAGATCGCAGTAAAACTTTAGACTAGCATTCTTTCGGAATACGGGGGCTTATGAAAGCTATAAAATTTGGTATTTAAAATCACAGTTTCATAAGTATTAAAAGTTAAAATATAATAAGTTCTGAATATTGTACCTATCAAAAATATATAGTTTGTTTATCATTGTAAAAAAAACAATCAGTCTTAAGATTAAAGCATCAGTTTTTTTCTGACGCCGGTACATTTCACGTCACATGGTTGGTGGTCCCAGTCGACACATTCAAAAATGTTATTGGGTGACTAGGACCGTGGTTCCAGTTGCTTGTGGTCTCACTCGCCTAATTACCCTTATTTCGCAGAATTTCGCTATCACCGAGGTAGATTACTCAAAGACATGGATTAAGTATTATGAGGTTTGAACGAAATAAACTATAGAAATTACTGTAAAGATTTTGTGAACAAAACTGTGTCAAAATTAGCGATTGATAGCTCTGGTACTACAAAAAGCTAATAAAGTATGTCTGTCATCTTTATTGATAGACTTACAAATAAATATAAAAAGTGGATTAAGTTATTAAAATTTTGAAGTTTTAAATCAACAATGTAAATATTGCTCCTTTAGTATATCATACCATAGTTATTAAAATGATCACTTTTCACATGAGATTTTATAAATATCATCACTTAAAGGAGACAAAGGTAAAGTCAAATGTATTCCTCATGTTGCCGAAGTTCACGACCGATATTTATTATGTACTAAGTAGGCCAGCAGGGATATAATGCCCGCATAACCGATAAAAAACTATGAAATCATTCACACATTCTGCCATTCGTCGGCAACGACTTGGTTGTGTTTTCTAATTATTTTAATCATTATTTCTGCAATGCTTGAAAAGCAAAGTCATCTCTATAGGTTACGGTTACCACTTAACATCAGGTGGGCCGTGTGCTTGTTTGATATCAAAGTTGTATATAAAAAAAAATCTGCACTGATTTACTGCACTCATTTTGTTATTAATTATGCTAATAACTTTATCACATTGTGAATAGTAAACAGTCTTCCTTATTAAGTAACAATAATCGCAGACAAACAATTAATATTATATCCAATGTACGAGTACACTGATTCTATGTACTGATTAATGTCAGACACAAGTAGGTATTTACATTTGCATTAATCAAACTACTACTCGGTACTTATTTGCTTAATTACGGCCAAGGGTGTATTGCGTAAAACAATGGTTCTCATAATAACAACTACTTTTTGTGGCTTATTCGCATATATTTAAATTGCACGATAGCTGGGTGGTCATCAACGGTTTGTGACCAACTTATATGTAAAGCGGCCTTCGCGAACAACGGATAATGGGTGAATAACCTATTTCAAGTAAAATCGCCATTTATGATTGTTCTGCGAAAATAAAACCCGCCTATAATATTTTTATCTACTGTAGTTACTTTTATTTATTTTTGTAAGTTATTGAGGCGTGCATAAGACAATAAAACGTAATTTTGTAGACAAACAATCGGTCTCAGTTTTAACAAGAGTTTGAGACAATAAAATTGTGTTACAACATCTTAAATGTGATCAAAATAATAGTACGAGTACTTTAATGATAGGGTTACTGTTGTATTAATAGCAATGTGGTAAGCATTGTGTAATAGCGTTCGTGAAATGTGGGTAGAAAGCGAATGCATCATTACAGTTGATTTAGTTTCTGTGAGTACATTTTATGAGAATTGACATGGAACAAGCACGGGTCATGAGTGAATGACATGTATAAATTGGACTTTAAGATTACATAATAGTAAAAACAAAATATCTATATTTCAAATAATCGTCTATCATTTTCTTAAATTATTGTACTTAAGAAAATGCAATTTACCATCGTTTGCAGTATTCAGGGATAAATTTACTTTCTTTACTACTGGTTTTCTGAATTTTCTGAAGTTTAATAATATAAATGTTAAAATATTGAAAAAAAAGGTAATGTTACATAGTGCGAAGAAAACGACACCGACGACGTGCTAGTTAAATTTATTGTATTTTAGTAACTATTTACTTTTAAACTTTCGCGTTGCATGATTTAATAGAACTAAATATAATTTCATCATACGCAAGTCCTCTCCACTGATCGTACCTACTACTCTCGGGTGGTACGAGAAGCTATTGAAATTAAGAAACATACAAACTTCAATAGGGAAGACGGCTTTAAGCTCTCGGCTACGTGGAATCCAGTGATTCAAATTACACAACCTCGCTTTGCGCAGTCGGTTAACGCTCGGAATACGGACGGCATACAGAATAAGGACACTGTCAGTGTGTTTTGTGATACTACGTGGAAAGACAAAAATGTGAGGGTAGATCTAGAATCTACTTCGCATACGGAGCCGTGACATCGCCACATCAGTCTGCTTGTGACCACGGCCGGTGTAACCTGGTCGAAACGTCAAGCAAAATAAGGTATGTAAATACCTAATGCATGATCGCGTGAATTCCCGTATATTTAGTTTTAGTAACTATTCATCTTATGGTTAATCAACAGTAATGCTAAACAGGTAGTGTTTTTATAGCGGTGACCTGTAGAGTGTAAGATTTGCCCAAGTCTAGCTGTTAGTTATTTACATCGAATTTCTTTGTGCTCTAAGTCGTAAGTTCAATTTTAACTAAAGAATTAGGTAATATTAAAATATCTTTTTACTTTTATAAGACAAGTAACAGAATACGTGCTCTACTTTTGTAGAGACGATGTACGATATGTTTGGCTTATATTTCTCATTGCTTGACACCGCCCACAAATAAAAGAAGTTTAATGTTAGAAGTAGGTTTAATAATAAAATTAAAATCTTATTACTGAACCGAAGTCGTGTAATTTTATTATAGAATAATAAAACTATACGACAAAACATGAGTATGAGGACATTTCTAACAATTTAATGACATACAATTCGTAAGTACACATGCGTGGTCGTAATATGGTTTTAATACCATAGTCATGACGGTGTCAATGCCAGTCAATACTACCCATGGCCTTCGTGTAACGACACTATAATGTATAGACGAATTTTCCATTGTAGATGCATCTGTCCACTTCCTTTTTCTAGATATGAGGCCTTATATCAAGGCGAATTTATATGTGTCATGCAAGTCGTACGGCTTTAGTACGTAAATACATTTGTTTACGTAAATAGCGGCCTTGCCTTATGTAATTGATGTCTTCAATCTTGCTTTGTTTTGTTTATATAGTAGTAATTTTAATTGTCACTATTTAATAAAATGTAAACAAACTTTAAGTATCTATGGAAAAAAATTGGAATTCGGAACGCTATTAAATAATTATCTACATACATTTTGTTATTCAAAACAGTAATCTTTTGTATTACATTTGTTATTGTTGTTATTACATTATCCTGTAATTAAGATTAATTTTATTACTTCCCATACTAAATTAATTTAGCATGTACTTAATTTTTTTTAAATCGGTATTTAATAACACTAACTGTGCCCTTCCTTCTTAAAAAAAAAGAAGCTATTTATTTTACATATTTAGCTGTCTTCGCTGCTAGACATAAAGGGAGGTTTATTACTTACTATGGTAACCATGAATCTCGGGTGTTGGTAACCGTATGAGGGTAATATTACTACGAAGATAACGCTGCTTGAATACGTAAATCTGGTTATTTATTACGTACTCTTAATCATAATTATTGTCGACATTACTACTAATTTTGTTTTTAAGATAAAATTTTAAGTCTAAAGCAATAAACTAATTTAGGAAATACCTACTTACCTACTTTATTCAATGTTTCGATTTGCACTAGCCAAAACTCAACATAAATCTCGTACATTTGTTATTATTATAATTATTTAACTTAATGTTACCATGTTACATCATTTGTCAATGTACCAAATTATTCAAGTCCGTATTTAGCAACGTCTTGGAACGTGATGAGTAGTTTTTGTAGTTTTCTTTACTGATGTAATGGAGAGAGTGGTGTGACGACACGTGCTACTAGGCTTAGCTGCGTAGTTGTTTATCTTACCCTATTTACAAGCTTTATAGTTATGTATAATTGTAAGCGGTTTTGCGTAAAAGAGAGAGAGTAAAAGGAGCGAGTGAGTGGGTGAGAGACTTGATATAAATGTTTGTGAAAATAGTGTCTGTAGAATACTAGCATTAACTAAGTATGTAGATTTGACCTAATCAGATATGACCTTTACCCAAGTGGTAGAGATATTTTATATCTCATAGCGTTGACACTAGGTAAACGCTATGAAGTATAAAATATGTCTAACACTTCGGTATCGCGATTTATCTCTAGGTGTAATTATAACAATGCAAAGCTGGAAGTGTTCAAGAATATTAGTATCAATAAGTACGTTGCCTTTTACAGCATAAAAAATGTTATTTCATTTTGCTTATTAACAATATCTTAAACCAATCGCCGCAGTATAAAAAATAAGATTAAAATTTTTCCGGGGATATAAAGGTCATATCATTCTGATAAGCTGTATAATATAATCTAAAAATAAACAAACAACATGCATCAATAAATAAATAAATATGGCGGTAGTCGGAAGGCGGAAGCTGTAGGACCGGTCTACGCACGCGCCCGCGCCGCACATATGAGCGTAAGTACATAATGTCTGCGTCTGCGCACCGAGCTTCCCGCTATGTGACGTATGCGGCCATTCATGGCTCGAACAGGTTTTTAACGTGATATAAGCTACCAGTTTAACAACTTATGAGCTAGATTAGTTTTTCATTTTTCTTTAAATAATTACATTGGAAAGTCTTTTCTGTCATTAAGTAGTTCGTCAATGTTTTTATGCTAAACATTAAAATAAATTAGTACACAAGATTGGACCGTCTTATAATAAACGATTACCTTGGTGTACTTGTCTACTATGGGTGCTATAATGTCCAAAGTATTGCTTGTTCATTTCCCTGTAAAGAAGTCCCTGATTAGGCGATCTACATAGGTAGCAGAGTTGGAGGCTGCTCATTCTACATATACCAGTATTTAGCTTCTAGTTACTTTCTGTAAAGTAAACTAAATCCACACTCGAAACATTTTATATTTTTAGATATTTATGATGAATTTATTAAACTCAAATAGGTTTTCCATTTCTAATTCGGAAGTGTTAGCTAATTTTAATTAATATAATTTATTCTCAAAGATAAGTAACCGTTGAATGACATGTATGAATATTTAATTTTATCGAAAATTATACTTGATTAATAGTCTGTCATACTTTTTTTAATAGTTGCCTTACTTCCTAAACTTTAATTGATTGACATTTGCGTAAAGAACACACAACTTTAATTTACTTAATGTTCATTTAAATAGTGTTTATTGGGCATAATCCAGTTAGGACTGCATGACGAGAACGTTTAATTTTATCATTACTTAACATGAATAACTATAGCTAGTTTGTCCGGAAAAGTGGAAATAAAATTATCATATCTTACAAAAATCTTAGATAAAATTTATACTCATACTCATTATAAAGTGACTGCTAAAATTGCTAATTTTATTAAAATTTGTTTTATTAAAATTGACATATTTTAAAATAAAAGTCCTGTAAATAAATAAAACAAAATACACAAAAGCTGGTTTTATTTTATTAAACTAAAATAATAAAAAATATAAAAATATCTTTGAAATTCAAATAGAAATCTTAAGTTGACATTCTGATCAATAAGAATGTTAACCGCTAATTAATCATACGTAGACGTTTCTGGTTAAAAATACTTTAATCACGGATTTAAATCATTAGAAGTATCCTTGTGCACATTATGGAGAAACAAAAAAACATATCCGTAATAGAATAATGTAGAGAAATACGAGAATGTATGAAACCCGCTCGGATCGGTAGACCGCACGGATTTATACAGGCGTGTTTCTGAGAATGCGGAACTGCTTGTAATAAATATTCGTGAATTATTACTACTTGCACTGGGCTTAAGAGTATTTAAGACAGTTTTAACATGGCTGTGTAGTTTTGTAACTTTATTCCTGTTGTTAAAACAGTAGTAGTAAAAGAAAATTTAACGAAAAATATGTATATTATTTATTATATTTGCGTAAAAAGAGTAGGTAATGTAGTTTTCTTGTTATTATTCATTAATTTGAGGTAAAAGAAACAGACATTACCTACTAATAGCTGCATAACTAGACTGCACCGTTGGTCTAGTGGTTAGTATAACTGACTGCGACGCCGGGTGTCGTGGTTTCGATTCCCGTCTAAGGCAAATATTTGTGTGATGAACATTTGTATTTGTCTTTAGTCTGGGTGTTTCCTATGTATTTTAAGTATGTATTTACAAAAAGTATGTATATGTATTATATTTCAGTTATCTAGTACCCATAACACAAGCTCTGCTTAGCTTGGGACTAGACGACAGTGTGTGATAGTGTCCACATATTATTATTATTATTATTATTAGCTATTGTACATTAAATTATAAATATAATAATTATGTCACATTAACTTAATTAATTTTTCGATATCATCGTTAGCGGTGGCATATATGAGTAGATGGTTTGTGTAAAATATAATATCATCCAAGGGATAAAAAGTATGGAAGAAAAGCTATGGCACCGACCAATTATTCCATAAGGGAGAACAAAGGTTGTAACAAATGTGCAAACAACCTTATGTATTGAAATTGGGCTAATTCACAGCTCACTTTTTTATAAAGTTTATCGACAACCGTATTCGTAAGTTTATACGTTAAATACCTTAACTAGTAAAATTAATCATGTAAATCATTAATTTAATGTATCATAATTCAACTAATCTTACGTTAGTTGATCGTTGGAAGTTGTCAAGCAGCTGGTGATTAATATCTCTTTGTTAGACTACTTCTCGACCAGTCATTGCACCTAGACGACAATATGATCATAAATTATAGCCGGATACATAGTGTAGCAAATCGATGATACTTTAACTCTAGTTTATGTTATCATTAGTACTTAATGATAGGTTTTTAAACAGTTATTGTGGTAACGTCTTGCTACAGTATTAGAATTTTGTTGATAGGGTGTAGTTTAGACGAGCTTATTATGAAGTCGGCTTTATTCATCGGGGACATCTAAGTCAGAGTAAAATACGGACGTGACGGATGACGTCAAATTACATGAACATTATTGTAAATTATGCGTAGAATAAAAGATGTGTAACTTCATAACAAACGTTCTTCTTTTACTTTAAGTAGGTATCTACTTTGCTCATGTGCCTAATAAAAAATACAAAAATGATTAAAGTTGAAATTTTTGATTACAATTGTTCGATTCAGTTCATCATTAGGCTTCTTCAAAAATATCAGGATCAACTTGCAGCCAAACCGGTTGTGACAAAATATTTGGCGTGCGGCTATTCAGTGAGTGGTCGGATTAACGACTATTATAAAAGTTTGCATGACAACTAGAGTAAGATGCTTGACGTGCTCTCGAATATGAGTCTCCCATTAATGAGTTGTCGCGCTAGTTTCCTTTCGGATCTTTCGATTCGCGCGACTTTAACTGGTAAACCTCTAATTTACTTCATTTCGATATCTGAAAATCACTAGCGCAATACTAATAGAGAACAATTTACCAATTGTTATTTCGTTTTGTCGTGAGTTTAGGCCTTTAATATTTTCTAATGAATTACTTGATCAGGTGAATATGGCCGTGGGCTGATCGAACCATAACACAAATGATGAAAGAAAGAAAAGAAAGAAAGAAAGAAAGAAAGAAAAACATTTATTGTGTTATAAAGACGACGTACATAGGTACCTATAAAAAATAAAAATTACTTTTTTTTATGACAATATGTTTGATTACATAATTGCACTTTTAACATACGAGTGCAGTCGTAGTCGGATAAGACGATAAAATTAATTCATTAGGTACTTAAATCGTAAATAAGAATGGGCTAACTTGCTTTCATACAATGTAACAATAAGAAGTGGGTACTAAAGCCTAGCTTACCGTTTAACTATTCACTTTGTTTCTAAATACACTAAACAGGCGTCTTTATTACCTAACTAGAAGACTAAATATTGTGCAAATCAAATAAAAAAGTGAAATCTTACGGTTCTTTCGGAAAATAGACTTTAGTTGTCCTTCACGGTTGTATAATGTAGTCTTTGATATTAAAATAAACACCGAAAGTATTGACATAACGTGAAAATTCGGGGTCAATGTGACCTTCTCGAATAGGCGCTTTCGATCTGATTGTGTTTTATAATCGAATGTAACGAGTAAATTGTAACAGTTAAATAGGTTTGACGTAGAGGTGTGGCATAATGATGTCGGTTTGAGAAGTGGACTGAGTGACGTACTCGGAGTAGCTGACCTTGATTTATACAGGTGACATTCGGAATCACGATTAGCGCTATTGCGTATCTGAAGATACCGAGACGGACGCTTCGCAGTTTACATTTTTTGCTACCAATAACAACCTTATTTCTTTAGCAGCTTTTAAGAAGGATGAATAGCTGAACCTGTTTTTATTATAGTTAGATATCACGATGTTGTTTTATCGCTTATTGCTAAAGTGAGTACAAGATTGGGACGTTCTGTTAGCTTCCGTGTTAGGCAACGTTACATTGAGAGTTTTACTTTAGACGATATAGTTTTCTATATGTGTATCTATTGCAGTATACTTGAAATACTAAATGCTTAAAGGCTAAATGACGTATAGTTAGTAGGATATACCCCTACAATGGAGAACATGTAAAATTTTTGCGTTGCACTTGATCATTTTCTGGTAGATTGTTGTTATAGAGACATACATGCATACAAACTATAAAAAAAATAAGGTTTGTTTCGGACATGCAATTTTATTAATGATTTGTACACAACAAATGTTATTATCAAAAGGACTAGAACGGTTGAAAGCTTTCCTTGTTCCTTCAGTAAGCGCAATTATGTTTAAAGGCGCAAAGTTTGCACAGTTTACTTTATCTGTGTCGTAAAACTAATCAATCTTAATAAAATCATTAAGATTTGTATATAGATCTAGTAGACAAATTTTCTAGGTTTCTCTATTCATAGGTACGTGTTATTTGTAGCTATAATAAACGCAGTATACGTAATGACTGCCATTTGTCTTATAAATTATGATATTTTGTGGCGTTCAGTCAACTTTGTATTATACAAATAGGTAGGTATCACTGTTTAAATGAAATGTTCCCTTAATGTCGAGTCCCTTTACATCGAGTCTTTGTGTCAAGTATAGTATATAATAGAGTCTATTTTTCTACGAGTATTCTAGCGGTTAAGGTAAGGTTTGCCGCTGATAGTCCTAGGCTCGATGATGAGGATGGCATCATGATGCTATATGTATTTTTTGTAAAGTTTATCATCATGCAAGCCTATATTTATAGTCTTATTTATTAATTAGATAGAAGAGAACAGTAAGCTTGTGAAATATTCCTAAAGTTTGGAGCAAGTTGAAGGTTTGAACTTCGCTCTTCAGTAATTAGCCGTTAGATGTGTTTTATAATTGCTTCTACAAAGGCCCAAATATTATAGCATCAATGTTCATTACTGTTCCTGTTATGGATACACTCCATCTCTTTCCACAGGTGTATGGGGGCCTAAAGAAATGCCAGATAACGGTAGTAACGTTACGTGTGATGATTAATGCTTATTATAAGGCGGGCGTGTATGTTTGATTGCCATATTAGCAACAACTAATTCATGACCTTAACCAGCTATGATACAAATCAATTATTGTGTATAATTGGTGAAACTAGATAATTTTGATGAACACTATATCTTAATGTCTGACCATGAGTTGCATCCGGTATTCGTGATAAGAATCATCTGCTTAAAATTAATAATTGTCTTAGCACCGAAACATCTTTGGCGTAAATAGAAAATTATAACCAATTATGATATTATGTATAAGCGTGTATTAACTTAGCGTATTGTATATGGCTCATTGTTTGCTAGCTGTTGTTTAGTGAGCGTCTTAGCACAGCGATTGTATACCGCATTTAAAACGTCGACTTTTAATAAATCGTTTATATATTTACGTCTAGATAAATCGTGTAAATGATTAAGCAAAAATGTATGTTAAACTAGAGCATTACCTCAATAATTTAGTGTGTGAATATTCTTGAATATATTTGTATTACATAATTTAATTAATTAATATTAGCAACAACAACGAAAACTGGACACGAATGTTTATGAAACTTTTATCAACTTAAAGACTATACTACTTATATGTTTATCTTTTTTAAATTATAATAACTAATAACGGGGTATCTTATATTGGTGTTTATATTACAAGTATCACGGCTGACGACTTGTCTTTGCTCAAGGTTAAGGCTATCTATTACTTATTCGTATTGTCTGCGGTTGTTTCAGCGTAGAATACATTAGTAGATTTTTGGTACTGGTAGTTCTTGAGGATAAGAAAGCTACGCAAAATACAGTGAAAACCTATGATGAAAGCATACACTGCTTACACAATTATTACACTTTGTGGTTTATCAATAAGTCAATCCATTCGTTGCTATCCTAGGATAGCATCGAATAGATAAGATATTTATATTTTTATTATTTACATAAGATATTTGACACTCATACAGATTCAATCAAGAGAAAATATGCATTGAATAGTTTAGATTTAGCGTACCTACCTACCTGCTCAAATCTAAGCAAACGTTTTGTCTAATGTGAAAAATTAAAAGCAAATAATTCTGCTTAACGAGTATATAACGGAAATAAAACAACATCCTCTCATTATGCCAGTTTTTTTTTATATTATAGCCTACCAAAGTGACTCCACCCCGCCTGATGGTAAGCAGTCAGTGGAATCCAGAAGTGGCGGCAACTATACCAAAAGCTGTCTTAAACTGCTGGTATGGTGGCCTCCACTATGGCGGCTGGGATTGGGGTTAGGGAAAGGAAATGAGGCAGTTGAGGAAAGAGGAAAGGGAGAAATTGGGCCTCCGGCCTCCGTAGTAGTACGGATACTACTACTCTTAAGTCGATCTTCTATGAGAGGGTAGTACTTCCCCGGACGATCCGGCCCATTCATGCTGAAATCAGCGTGGATCTACTACCGTAAAAAGTTCCTGTTGTTTTTTTTTTTTATTTGTTTTTTGCATATTACTATTACATTTTCTGAAAATGGACATACCTTATTAGTAAAATAATATGACCGTAAGTCGCAAGACAAAAAGAAAGACAATCAGATACAATAACAATATCTAAAAAAGACCATTAATACAAACATACGGAGTAGCGATTTTTGTAGTCGCCATAAAATTCCTCCAGCGGCGTGAATCATATACCTAAATAAAGATACACGTTGGTAATACTAAATGTATCTAGAGCACAGGAACGCATTTAAATAATAGTCACGATTATAATTCATCTTGGCAAGTGCTCTGCTACTGCCTTTTACTTTAAAGACGGTCCCGTCACATTCTACTGCAATTTGTTCAGATATATGTACGTTTTTAAATGTAATTTTTGTCAAACTCTTAAATATACGTTGTATTTTATACGCCTTACATAATGTAATGACGATGATGTCTGTATACCTGCCTTCGACCATTATATCAGTTGCTTAAATAGACCACAATCGTTTCGACAACATTCGTTGTTTTAATCAAAGTCTATATATAGTATTACATAAATGTTATAGTGTTAGAGAATTAAATAGGCAATGCAATCATAGCCACTGAACACAAGTCTTCCGACAAAGACGCCAGTACAATCTCAACGATTCCAGTCCAAACTTGTGCAACGTTAGTAACTTCGTAACCTGTATTTCGATCAATTATATTATTTAATGGACCGCGACCGTACCTTTATTGGTAACACGTGAAATATTAGATTTTTATACCGAATTTTCACTTTTGGATATTATTTTCGAAAATTAGGTATGTGTTTAATAGACATAGGTAATGCTTGTACAAAAGGTTGTATTAAATTAATTAAAGCGAATATCAAGTTTGCTGTTCAGTTATTCCGCCTCTTTAATTATGGTTGAAAAAAGGAGAATGAGTATTTTGTTTATTCAAGAATTTCTGAATTTGTATTTTTTTGAACACAAGGCTGCGTTTTGAGAAATGGGAGACTCGTTTCGATAAAACGATTTTATTACTTCTATAATATTTAGATTAATTTAAAGTTATAAGACTAAATCGTAAGAATAAGAGACTTTGCACAAAACTTTAAGTACTGCAATATCGATCTAAATAAATTAATTGTGGAATTAACTTTCCGAAGTTGTTTGCTAGTAGGTTCTTTAAAATAATAAATTAAGTAATTGAGTATAATTGCATGCATGCATATAAATTATTATAATTTTAAAGGACGACAAAGGCAAACGGCTGTCTCTCGTATAGCAATTTAATAGATGATAATATTAACAACTAATGGTTTCAATTTCCTATGCGACTTATCGAGATAATAAAGCTGAACATCAGGCGAATACCGATATCATAATGTAGAGTGCATTGTGAAGGTAGATCATTAGAAATATAATGTTACATTTAGTACAACAGTATCACAATAGCTCGGACGTAGTTGCGTCACTGTGTCGCAACCGTTCGCAACCAAATGCGTTCACACTCGATTCATTTTTACCGCACGCATGTGCGCGATTTGTGAATTGTAGACATGCTTTATGCGTAGGCTACGATAAGGCTACGATGCACTGTACAAAATAGTAAAAGAAAAAACTGATATTCATATTTCTATATAGATATAGATATGGCTAAAATATTAGATTAGACACTTAGTTATTGTTGCTCACAATGTTTTCCTTCCTTATGTAGCTATGTTCAAAACAAACTTGTAAGGTAAATACGTTGACTTTGAAAGTCACATGGGTACAATGGTACCCTTAACCTTGTACATGAGAGACGGATTGGTAACTACAGTAAACCATCACAAATTTGTACCCATGTTACGCACGTTGTACCTCCCTCACGAAGTCTGAAGTAGGTGACGAAATCTTGCGTATCGCAAAATTGCATATATTATGATACCTATCCGTGAAATTAGCCTTTACTTTGAGCTGGAAACCTAAAGTAAGACCTCGAATAGTATATTACTGCTGTCCAGCTTTAAGTTCCAATTTAAGATTAACTTTTCTTACTATTATTTAAGATACTGAAAGAGATAACTAAATAAACAAAAGTATTTCAAGAGTGATGGTTTTACAGCCTATTTGGCGTAGCCCATTAGAGACAACTAAACCACTAAATTTAACTGCGTTTTTTATTGCAACTCATTTGTCTGACCACGTCCTAACCTTACATTGGCATGTGTTCTTTACCATCTTTGTTATTAATATAAACCTTATTCCAAGTCAATAAAACACATTTTTGTTTACACAGACTATATTTTTGGTTCATAAATAACATGTGTAAAGAATTCGTTGAATTTTAAGCGTAGGTATATAATGAGGGTAGGTATTAGTATGATAATGTATAACACAATATTACTAGTTGCATTATCGAATATGAAAAACGTAGTAGGTGATGTGTACAGTTTTCCTAATAAAGGATAATAATGATTAATTGCTTTTGAGTAATGTTTATTGTTCATCGACTTCAAATTTAATCAATATAATGCAATGAACTAATTAGACGTAATATCGAAAATAATATGTTCCCTGTACTCTCAGCATGATTAAATTTAGCGTGTTATTATGTAAGAGCAAGTTTGACACCATTTTTATTCAGTCTATTTGTGTTATTGCAATAGGTTTACACACATCGTGAATGATACAAACTTATTGTATTTCGATTGCTTATATCAGAAACAGTACATGCACTAAAGAATCTATTGTTACTTATTACGAAAGTAAAACAATCTAAAGTGCGGTATCCATTAGCTAAGTTAGAACAAAATTAGCCTACATCGTTACGTGTATCTTTCATGCTTTATTGACAGTTTAGCGCTGCTGGCGGTTAGGAAAATAGCAAGCTTAGAAAAGTTGAATTAGGTCAGCGGCCTGTAAAGCTGCTAAATACGACTTGTGAAGTGAAGTTTAGGCTTCGAATATTTTGTAGATTAAAAATTTTGGTATTGGCTAGGTTTCTCGAATTATTTCCAATATGGCAGTTATAGCAGTCTCTTCTTACGAGTTTTATAGCAGACAAAGTTTGGAAGTAACGCCACTAATTATGGTACTACAGATTCTATATTTTGTTATTACTCGAGTTATTCAGTGAAATTATTAAAATTTAAAACTACCCGTATGAGATAAGCTACACTATTCCCGAGTGTTACAAGCCTCTATCAATACAGACACAGAATACAACGTGAGGCAAGTCACGAGCAGATGTTAAAGTTATTAAAGTACGTAGTGACAATAACCGCAAAATTATATTTTTGCAAAGTTATTACGTAGACACTGACCATAATTTATAGTATTGTATAGTTCCAATTACCCTATAACGTCATTGCTTTTCACCTGTTATTGATATCTGTTGTAATATTTAATATTTGTTTAAGTGTTATGATGCAAATCATTTGAAAGTGTAGCAAAGTTTCTAAAACCTTTTGATGATGACTCAAGGTCACACATGTAGGGACGTGACGTGAAATTAAAATTAAATAGTCTGCGGCGAAAATCACAAAATATCAAAAACTAGCTTTCCACAGCGCGGTTTCACCCGCAACTTTGGTTACTGCTCTGTTTCCGTCGCCAGAAGTGTGATGTTACATAGCCTATAACCTTCCTAGTCTATCATACGCAAAGAATTATTCAAATAAGACAGGTAGTTCCAGAGATTAGCGCGTTCAAACAAACTCGTCTGCTTTATTTATTAGATATAGAAGATATAGATATATCTTTGCTTTTGTCTTAGTCCATAGTTTGATGCAAGTTTCTCTGAGAACTTAACAAACAATTCTCTTGTTGGTGTATAGACTTTTAGGCGAAATAATAAACATTATGAAGTGTCAAGTAATTAAGCCTAAATCTTGATAGTACCAAGCTTAAATAAAAAATAGTACAGTAGACTTCAATTATTGCAGTACCAAGGTTTATTACCTAATCATTACGAGAACAAACTGATTAATTCTCATCGCAGTATCACTAGATTCTAACAAGGTTCATTACAACAGTATACGTGGTCCGTGTGCACTAGTACTATAACCTTCTTTATTTAGTACCGTTTTAGAAAATCGACTGTATTTATTTTTTATTGGACTCACGAATTCTAAAGTATCATTGAACAATGTCACTTGTTTATTTACTCATTTAACACACACATTTTTTATGTGTTTATAGTTTGTTTTACACAGTAGTAGAAGTGACCCGTCACGTACAAGTGTAAAATATAAGTACGTAACGTATATTATACATAACTAGCTGTTGCCCGCAGCTCCGTCCGTGTAAATGTCGTTTATATCCGTTTTATCTCTGTACATACATTGATTTTCGATTCGATTTTTCATACAAACTTTCATCCCCTGTTTCAACCATATTAAGTCATTTTATCGCAATAAAAGATAGCATACAATGTTCCCCAAGGTCTAATCTATCTCTATACCAAATTTCACCAAAATCAGTTTAGTGGTTTAGGCGTGAAGGTGTGATAGACAGACAGACAGACATACAGAGTTACTTTAGCATTTATCATATTTCAGAAGAAATTCTCTGAATGATAGAGATGCGATCCGATGCGTGGTTTAGGAGAAATTAGTGGCGAAACAGACAGGAAGAAGATACAAGCAACTATTCTTTAATTATTTTAGAAATTTATTAAAATACTTACAGACAAACAGACAGGTTGACAAAAAATATACAAATGTTTCGTTTATTAATTACACAGTTTTTAATTAGTACAATTATATAGTTCCTGTGGAGACAGAATTGCCTCAATTCTTTAGTCCTTGCATGTCTACAAGGCGATTGAAAATACATTAATTCTAAATATGGTTATGGGCTAAAAATATAATGTACAATGTGAAAATGTGTAATGTTGTTTATAATATAATTACCGGTACATAAAATATACATTTATCGTTGTATGTTTCATCAGTAGGTCCTGATTACTAAACTTCCTACGCAGCATTTCAACAAGCTATTACTTCACTAACTACTTTCAATATTTTATATCCTATTTACTTTGTGCAGTTTTGTAAATAATCGATAATATAAAAACGAATCAAAATCTCGAGAGCAGCTGAACCGATTTCGCTAATTCTTTTTTTATAATATTCCTTGAAGTACGAGAATGGTTCTTAAGGAGAGAAAAATTTAAAAAATTGCCCTGAAAAAATTACACTTTTCTATATTCCCATACAAAAGTAAGTACATATCTTTATTTATCCCAAAATGTTTAAAAAAGTGTCCACCCGTGCGTAGCCAGGGCGAGCCGCTAGTTTAATATAAAAAAATACAGTCTTTCTATCCCTCTCTCTCACAGTGACGTCATTAAACTTCCTTTTTTTCTAATTACTTAATAACAAGATTAATACACTAAAACATTTTATGTAATACTCGTATTTGTGTTATGCATTAAACTACTTGCATTGATTAATTATCGGACGACAGAAGAAGTTCAATCAATTTAAAAACATCAACATGCGTCAGCCAGTATTTTAATTTAAAAATATATAATTAATTGTTATCGAAAAAACTGTTTTATGGCTTCTAAACTGGGTTATGTGAAATTGGGCTATACCACGCAATGGCTCATGTAATTAATTAATTATAAATAGTTTTTTTGTGAGAAATGACCATGATGCCAAGGTATAGTGACTTTTTATAAATCTTGTTTTAGTTGCCATGACAGTTATTACAATTGTTTCTAATTACTCTAAATAAAACTGTTAAAATTAATTTTAAAATAAAATAAAAACAGTCTATATTATATTTTTAGCTACATACAAGACTCGGAAATATATATTATAACAAATAAGGTATGATTCTTTCACGATAAGTAAAACAGGGTCAAGGTCAATTTTCTATAACGAATTTTACTGCAGTAGATACCTACAGTAGTGAATGTTTAGTGCTTAAAATCAATAACAAAATATCATGAAACTAAGACCATTAAGTCTAGACCTATTCCTATGTTGTATTGGCCCAGTGGTGAAGGCTTAGTCGTAAACACGAGGTCAGAGATTCGAATCCGGGCAAGTACCAATGTGATTTTTCAAATCATATGTACTTTCTTAGTTTATCTGGACATTACTGACTGGCGGTGAAGGAAAACATCGTGAGGAAACCTGGATTTCTGAGGAAGACTTAAATCGACAATTCGCTTTTAAGCAAGCGTAGCGATCAACACTTGGTATGAGAAGACGCGTTTTCCTACTGTGGTATAATAATGGGCCGATAAGATATGATGAAGACTATTAACACTATTAATCTTTACGAATACCAACATTTCTGAAAGTATTCAAATATTTGATCTAATTCGATAACACTCAGTTCTAGTAATAAATTGATTTTAAAGACCGTTGTCCGACAGCAAAATTTGTCATAGTGTTGTAAGCAAAGTGTATTGAACTAATTACCATATTGGATTCAAAAAGCATTTACAACCAATCCTTAAATGGTAATAGGCAGGTTGCGTAGGACTATGCAGACGGGCGACCGCTACTTGAGGTTGCGAAAGCTCTAGCGATACAAATAATTTGTAATACGAAAGTATAGTTTAATAAATTTTCTTTGTACTTGATTATGTTGTTTAAATTGAAACTCTAGATTGCAATACTTATGTCATCACTTATGTATATTATTGTTATTGTTAGTTCACTATAGGAAATAAATACGTATCGAAATTAGGCCTATATCTGCGCCATTCAAAACATGTATATTGCTGTAAGATATACTGCACTGTGTTAATTAATGAAATACTTTATTGTAACTTACTATCATCTGTCTCATTTCTTTGGGGGAGGCCTATCTAGCAATGATGTCGATATCTCATTGAGAAAACCTAACTTTTAATAAATTCTTAACCTTCATTTATGCTATAAAGGGGTAAGTAGAAGGTAATTAATTTCGTAAACCTTAAACGTAAGGTTAACTGTTACAGTACTAAGTTAGTTAAATAGATCATTATACTTATCATAATATGTAGATTTTATCAACACACCTCATTATCTACACCTTGGTTTAATTCAACGGTTAGATACTATCACATTGTTCATAAAAATCAAGGTTATATAAATACCATGGTTATATTATATTACGGCAAAATAGTATCCTCTTGTTCTTCAAAAGATTCGAGATATTTTACATTTATAGCCATTACCAAAACAAATATGTTAAAAAGATACTAGATTTTAAACCAGTTTTTTGACAATCAAATTGTGGTCAAAGATATTGAAAGTAGCGTTTTTATCGCCGGTCTATTGCCTCACACACGTGCACATATCAGCTGTTCAGAGTTCATGCACACCCACCGGCTCACTGAGGTCACATATCAAGTTCATATACCTGTTTTGTATCTAAACCTGTTACTGTATGACTGTATGGAATGCTTACGTAACTATGTGCGATATATTTCCGCGGTATACCTTCTTATTAAACTCGTTTTGTTACAAAATTGGTGAATATAGAGCTATTTTGTAATGTGCTTAGTCTCTAACGTTAAATAGTGCTAAACAACTGTTTATTTCTTACTTTGAAACCTGTTTTCTTGCTACCTTTAATTCTGAATTAAGTAGCTTAGAATGTAAAGATATCATAACGAGGCCGATTTTTCACATGTAAAGAAATAAAGAAAGAAAGAAAAACATTTATTTGATACAGACAAATACCTAAATATTTTTTCTTTCTACCTTTTTCTTTCTTTTTTTCTTTCTTTCTTTCTATATGTATATTGCATTAACCTATTTTGTATTGTGCATCTTTGCTCTATTTCGCGTACCAGTATTTTATATGATTTTGTGACAGCCTCCACAACTCACAACTCAGCTATGATTCTAGATTCTATCGATTAATTTATGTATTCTTAATCTTTGACATTCTCGTAGTTGGTCACAAAGAACCTATACGCGTAAACTTAAATTAGTAAAAGTAGCAGATGCGATGAGATTTAGCCATAAGAATCAGCCACAAGTAAATTTTATTTCGCATTGAAGAAACATCACTTGCATTTTATTCATTGAAAATATATTCAAATCAAATCAAAAATATTTTATTACCATAAAAGTATGTACAATATTACACAAAGTATACATTGGCCCAACTAGGCAAGTCTGTCCAGTGGGTAAATATTGAAAATATATTCTAAATACATGCTTAATATTCGTTTTGATAAATATCATTCTACTGATTAATAGTATAGTCATTTGGTGGTGTCACCTCCCTTTCGGACCATCAGCTTGAATTCGCGTAATAAAGTTAAAATCCCAAAATGTTGAATTTCCTAGAATATTGACTTCGCCTTTACCTATTTATGGCGTTTTCACACGGTATTAAAATTGAGCGATCTATGAATAGCTCTATCAATAGATGAATTGACGTACGTATTTCTTCCCGGTGGTGACGTGTCGCGACAGCGATGGACGACGCCGTCCATCGCTGCCACGACATTGATATAATATATTTAATATTTGTAATAGTATGAAAAGTAAACAACGCTCCAGGTATTGACTTGGATAACTAAGTTTAATATACATGACAGAATTATGTACTGAAGTTGGTTTTAGGTTAAACTACTACTAATATTATACTATTGACTAGTTTTAGTTGTACATACGCACAATTAATACGATGTATCGAGACGTGAGTAGGAGTCTATTTATCGTTAAAGTGATCTTGTATTATGTAGTTGCAATAAATATTATGACCTTTATTTAGTCGTGATTAGTTAAACAAAAATATGCGCTTAAAGATTTCGATAAGCACTGTATCATCAGTTCAAAATTGAGATGGTTCCTAATTTTATTAGCTATTAACCTTGACTAGATGAAGATAGAAGTAAGAGAGGTTAGATAAGCTTTTATTAAGTAGGTCTATCATCAATAAGTCACTAGAAGCAGATGATTTTCAAACCACATAGAGATATTTTTGTTATTGAAGAATACTATACCTAATACATACATAGCTTCACGCCTTTTATCCCCAAAGGGGTAGGCAGAGGTGTTTAACCACCCACATTTCGCTACTTTTTTATTTTAGTTACCGAGCCTGTTGCTATATATTGGGCACAATTCCAGACTCCGGGCTAATAATGAGAATTTTTCAACAGAAAAACCCAATATCACTTTACCCGACCCGGGGATCGTACCCGAGACCTCTGCGTGGTAATCCGTACACAGTACCACCGAACCACAGAGGCAGTCAATATATAATATACTTAATATTCAAATGAAAAATATTACAACAAAAAAATGTGCAAAACATTTAAAGAATAATCCTTAATCTATCAAACACTCAAATTAGTAAAAAATATTGCTTTAAGTTTGCTATGTAACCATTTTTATACAGTCGTATTGCATCCATACTGGAACCCTTGACGATTTCACTGAATCTGCTAAATTAATTGTAAATAAATTGTGTATAAAAACTAATCTATTATTATTGTTTGTTCACAGGTAATAGCGTTGTGTGCGTGCATAGCACTCACGTCGGCACAGTTTGGCCACTACGGCCTAAATTTCGCGGACTTCGGCTCTAGTTTTGGAGCACCACATTATAACACCTTTGCGGCTGGTTCCAGAGATCCTAGAGCGAATACCGGTTAGTAAATATACAATAATAAAACTAAATTTATGTTATAATAACAATAGCACAATATATCAGTAAAATTGTAAAAAATTTCGGCAGTTCGACGTAGTGAGATTATCACGAGCAATGGTTACTTAACTATTAGGTAGGATGTCTCGACAACAAGCTTGCCACTACAGCGTCAAAATTGTGTTCAGTAGAATAGCAGGGCAGGCCATCGGCTCTATGAATAGAATTGGTACTAGTAAAAATTAAGAGGTTATTTTTCTGAAAGTACAAATGTACGGACTTAAAGGCAATAATAGGAGCATTTTTTTTTATCTAAATATGTAATTAATAAATATAACTTTGTTAAAATGAATGTAGATAAGCATATACCGCCTATGAGCCAGAGAAAAATATTAATAAGTACTTAGGTACATATTAAAATTAGTTCCAAAGATGATTAGTTTGCAAAGTCGTGCCTCATGCAATCGAGTGATACTAACGCTTATAATAACTAATTTATTTATAATTACTAGTATTATCAAATACATATATCTTGATATAGTTTTAGGACAACGAAATCTAACGTATCTATCTTATGTTTCTAAGCAGCTACTGAAGCATTAAAATATGTAAGAATGTCAACGGTTCCACGGTAATATTATCTGGCTCTCTCGTGTATTACAATGTCATGCGTAACGACCACCCTAATGTGTAATTGCTTAATAAGACATAAATACCTCGGTTTCAAGGTCATGGGAAGAACAATTGTCGGCCGATTCTTATCAGTGTTGCAAAACATTCGCTCACGCCGCTGTCTTGGCAACTGTCACACCAAAATTTACTAAATACTCTTTCTATGCAATAAAATTTCATGAATAGATTTTTCTCACAAATAAAGTAGAAAGTTTACTAATAAAATTGTCTGTGAAACTATTTTAGGTCACTACTTGACAAATTGTATGTGTGAAAATCTTGACAAAGCTGATATTTGTAGAAATATTAAAGAAAACGTATTTCTGTGTATGCGCTAGTATTTTTAAATTTACATTTTTCTTAAGTTTTTCAAATTTTTGTTTAATATGTAACTTGTAGCCTTAAACATTTATTATTTCAGTGTCATAATCAGTCACTGGAACTTTATCTGTTTTGCGATTAATTCAATCAACGGCTCCGTCAAAACATTTCACAATGTTAGTCAAAAATGGACATAGAGTTGATAATTCGACCATGTAGATGAATATCTACACATTTGAATATTACGAAAAATTCTTACTCGTACTTAGTACTTTGGGTATCATATTATTTCACAGCTTAAACACACATTAAATTTATTTAAAAATGTTTTGTTTTAAGGTCCGTGAATCATTGTCATTAAATGGGTTATTGTATCTAATAAGTATTGATTTTTTTAGCCAAAGTAGAATACAATAAAATTCTGAGTTAGACTAGACAGAGAGAAAGAAATACGTAAACGCATGTGATGTTGATAAAAAGCATTTAAATGGCTTACATTAGTTATTTTTCTAGATGTGAAGGAATTTAGTAAGGCGCGGTTGCCCCTAATGTCTGAAATGAAAATTAAGGAAGTATAACCGTCTGACTGCACTATAATTAATTGCATGTTACTGATACAATGGTTTGTTAGTAAATGCTTTTGTTATTACTAGTACAAAGTCTGGCTCTTTTAATAGCAACGACTAATGTGCTGTCGTTGGATAAACCCCCTGTGGAGTTTGTTTTGTTTTCATATATGTATGTTATATTAGTCTGTCGTCTAAATGTTATTCTATGCGCTCTTTAGATGACATTAGCGAATACATAATCGTGTTTTTAAGTATAAATTTAAGATTCAGATATTATTCAAATATTATTCAAATATAATATGATATATACGCATAAATACGTTTCTAGGAAATTACTAACGTAATAAAAATAAAATATTTTGTTTTGTGTTTAAAGGAATCATTACATAGAACATCTATTAGTTCTAATACGACATTGATGAATGTTTAAATATAATTCTGTTACCGAGGAAAAAGAAAACAAATTCGGTTGTTTTGGCCGGAAAGTTATTTAGTATACAAATAGTTAATAACTACTTACTGTAACGTTATAACGTAACTTGTTAGTTGTAAAGCTTATGTGCAACAAATAAATTGGAACAAGAGAACAAAGTTTTGTTGTGGAATGTTGGTAGATTGATACAAGGTACGGCTGTATGGAAATTAAACATAATTAACCGGCTCTGTCCTTTTCTTCGATTGAACAAACCTTTAGGCTATTACTGTTATATACATTTTCAATTTTATACGATGAACGATGGCTAGGGGATCAGATTTTAATAATAGAGAAGGCAATCATAAATTCAAATTTGAAATATTAAATTGAATCGAGATTGTAATAATTTAAGCTATTACTAGAAAATATGATTAGCTATAATTATTTAATTTTGTTAGTCATATTTTAAATTAAATATATATTCAAGTAGGTATTTTCTTTAATTTTGTTGACTTTAGCTGAAAAGTAAAATACCTACTAATTGGTGTCATGTTTTTAAATTAAATTCGATCGTTCAATTAAATTTTATAATATTTCTCTTACAAAGTTGATATATTATCTGATTAAAGTAAATATTAAAATTTGTTTGACCTAGCTGTCGTCAATAATCTGCTTATCTGAATACGGAAAACGACTTATTACTTTCGCAAGCAGTTTCTGTCATTTTGATATGCTTTAGCGACAGAAATACTTATAAGTGTAACTTAAAAACTCGTATTTGTAATTATTTTAGTGATAGTGTTTTAATTGAATTAGTTTTATTTAAAGTCAGTTCAAGTTAATATTCTAAAGCAAAATTAATTTAAGTAAAAGATCAATATTCTAGTTAAAATAGTTTTATACTTCGTATGTTATCGTTAAAGGAAATCTAAATATGGATGGCTAAATGTTAATATAGGATGCTACATTTTACAAATAGGTAAATTAATCAGCCTTAATTTTACAAGAAGTTCAGTAAACCTTGGTAAAATGATATTGAGCACAAATAATGTTATTGTTAATTATTTACACTAAATTACGGTCTCATTTCTTTGTTCTCATGCAGACGTATTATTTCAACGTGTATTTTGTAACGTGGGCATAATTATTTACGTTGCCATAAAAATATATATTATAAACACTGCATAAAAATGCAATAAAAGTTACCTTTTATTGTTTATCTGTGTTATAAATCTGATATTTCATTATCTTTGTGTGAATTTGCGGGTTCTAACAATTAAAAGTTTAGTGACCGAAAATTTTAACATTTATTTTTTCGTTAATTTTTTAGATTTACCTACTGCTGCCATATTGTAAAATAAATAACTTAATATTTGTTAAATGTTATTTTACATTTAAAATTATTTTGCTTTAAAAAGTTTACAGCAACCAAATAGATAATCTCTATATTTGTGTTTAAAGTTGAAGTTATGTAAATAACACTAAACAAGACAGACTTAAGCCTTGATCCGTGTAATACATGGTTTCACTTGTTTGTGTTAGAAACAATGAATGTTGGCAACACAAATGTTTGTTGTTCAACTTTGTAATAAACAAACGTGTGAGGTAGACATAAATTCTAAATGTAATGAATGTCTTGGCTTCTGTTTTATTATACAATGTGTAAAGAAAGAAGCTAGGTATTTAGATTTACAAAAAACTTTGGAAGGTCTTGCAATGGAATAGCTTACATAAAGCCTGAAAAAAATACGTAATTGATTTATTTTCGCAGTCAATAATAATTGTTGAAAATAAACTAATAAAGAGGGGCACCTTTTTATATAATTTAGCTCTGAGAAAAACGTGTTCAGAGCAACGATTATTTTTAGTTTTAGGGATTTGTCTTGGCTACTGAATATGTATTGACCATGTTTGACGTATGTGAGCATGATCAAGTTCGGTGTTTGATCTTTAAATAAAATTTTAATTATGCCAAATAATTTACTGACATTTAAACAAAACAGCACATCTTAAAAATAGTCTTTGAATCTTTAAAACTATTTTATGTTGGTGACATTAACACGACCTAGAAATTATAATACGAGTATCAATGAAGGATTGCACATTCCGCAACAAATTAAGTCATGTAGGCAGCTTAGTCTAACCATGGCATATTTTCCGTTCAATATTGTTCGTACGCATAACCGCATTATGACATAGTCTTAGAAGGGTCTGCTAATGACAAAATCATGCTTGGCCGAGCAAAAACCGAGGACATGACGCAAGCAGCGCAAGTGTTAGCGTTGGGCTAACGCATCCCTTAATCAGAATAAATTAATTACAGCTGCCCACAGCATGTCTTTATGTAAACAAAGTTTGAATTTGAATTAATCCTTGCGTATAAATTGATATTGTTATTTTGGAATATGTATTTTTAGTAATTTACTAGTCAGCAAGCGTTTTTAAAGAAAATATTGTTCAATATGCTATTTTGTTTCGTGACTTCGTTCCCCTGAGACACGGATGCAATTGTTTAGGCATTCGCAAAGTCAGCCAGAGATTGATATAAAAATAAAAGACTCATAAACTACCAAGTTCAGGTTGGTATGTATGTCATAATGTATTTCAATATCTTCAATAACGTTTCGAGGACTCAGGTACGTATTTAGTATTTTCTTACTCTTGTACCTATGCAAATAATAAAGAGACCTGTTATTATGTAAGCTACTCGGTTGAATTCATAATATTATCATAGTAATAAAATCAATTAAATGATAAATACCTAATGTCAACGTATGGCCTCGGCATAAACTGTTTATTTTAACATTATGGAAAGATGTCTTGATGCTGATAAATTTAGCATTTTAACAATTTGTTGGTTGGATAATAGAATTCATTGACATTTTCATTTATTCATTATTCTCTTGAATTATTAAGAACTATTTCGAGTTTAGGCCTAAAAGCGACTTCATTATTTTGAAGTCTAAACGTCTGTTTTGTTTGTTGCATGTCCTTTTCACATTGCCGTAAAAAGGAACAGGTACTGTTTGAACTGAATTATAATTTGCATGAACAAATAATCCACGGAAAGGCGTGCGATAACAAAATTGTGATAAAAAATAACATGATGGAAAATAACAGAAAGATGCTTTGCTATTTAACGGCTTGCTTCTAATCTTAATAATAATTTAGCAAAGATTTAATAAAGTATAATTAATGACTAAACGAATTAAAACAACTTTGTGAATTATTTTTAACGGCAAATAAAACTAGCATTCTTATTCATTACAACGATAAAATCACGTCGTACCAATGACAATTGCAACGTGGTTTAGTCTAGAATTTTAATCACCTTACTATTAAAAATAACAGATTATAATCGTGTAAGTGAATGTGATTTAGGGTTAGTTTATACTTATGTGCTTGTTTAGTTTTGCTCGCGAACAGTTCTGCTTTATCTTTAACTACAATTCGTTGTTGGGCGTTGTTGTTGATAATGACTTGTCACTTGGAATGAATTGTCTTAAGATAATGCCTATAACCTACACTTATTAAGATTTTATTTGAGAGTGAAAGAGGTCCGATTTCCTTTCTTGCCTTTTTTCTTACGTCCCTCAATCCCTTGACCCACCCCTCCATTCATGGTAAGCAGTAGCTTCACAGAGTCCCTGGCATTGCAGAAACAATGCTAGAGACTCTGAGTCCTCCATGAGCGACAGTTACCACTTACCATCAGCTGGACTGTTTGCTCGTTTGCCACTGTTGGAAATAAAACAAAAGCAATTGTTTTTTAATACCACAAATTCAAGTTTCAAGTTTACAAAAAATAAGTGTGTTCTTTTATTTAATTAAAACTGATATGAATAGTGATAGTGAACTGTTAATTTTTATGCAATTGAATTTTGGACGTCTGAGCACTATAGTGTAGATCGGGCCTAATGTTGTTTGCTTTAATTGTTTCGCGTTAAAGTCACGAGCTAAGTTTGCTAATGTTCACTCGCTCTGTTTCGCTGTTCCAATGTCATGGCGGTTCTTCGTCCAGTAATTAGAGCATAGTGTTGCATTAATTTATTTTTATAATTTTATGCGTGGTTAGATAAGGGGATATTAGATTAAACTTTATTGCATGTGTAAGGTCAGTATTCGCGGCACCTTGGTATGCGTGAGACAAATGTACTTACAGATTGTGTATTTATTGTATTCTGAATATATGTAGTAGAGATAAGCATTAATGGAAAATGAGGTTGCTAGTGCTGAGTGCACTCACAAAGTAGGTCTCGCAACGATCCTCAAACTCACAAGGTTTATTTAGCACAACGGATGTTTCATAAAAATTTGATGCTGAGTAAGGCCAATAATAAGGCTAGGTTATTTAAATCTTGTCCGTGCCGTCAATCAGATATCACAATTGATTTATGTTTTGCAATCGTTATAGTAATTTGAATGTTTAATTTAGTTTTTCATGTAAATATTGTTATTTAGTTGAAGTTAAAGATGCGTGTCTCATCGGGTGATAGCAAAAATATTTTTGGCAGAATTTAGTTCACAGAATAAACACCAGAGGCGCTGTTCATTTCAGGGTTGTCAACGGTGTAAAAATTATGTGCACTTTCGTGGTTTTTATAAATATTTTGCTACTTTGCACATTCTGACAACTTATGATATTTTTCTGTATTTTCTTTTGTATCATATTCCTGAAGGCTTGTATAATTGATATGAGTTGGTATGATTTCTTCTATATTGTAAGGGTTTTTAATAAAATACAAGGCAATTTTTTGTTAAAAAAAAACTTATTTTTTTATAAATCTGGTGACAAAAAAGCATACTGCTCACCTGATGGTAAGTGGTAACCATTACCTATAGACATAGCAATGTCTTCGAAACATTGCAGAAATAATGCTTTGAAAATACAAGGAAGCCATTGCTGACCATAGAGAAGTGGATGAGGACGGAAAAGGGAAAAGTAAGGACACCGAAAGTGTACCTAATTTGACTGTCGGTGCTCTCTCACTCATCGAGCAATACATGTTACTAACGTGGAAACTAATATTTTCCTAGAGGTTAGATACTTCTACGAGAGGGTAGTACTCGCCTGGTCGATCCAGCCTATTCATGCTGAATCCAGCAAGAATCTACTACCGTAAATGTCTTCCACCAGCAGCAATGCAGGCTCTACATTTTTAATGAAATATCATAGAAGATGTGGAGAGTACTATATAATACTCTCATCTATTAAATCTACTATTAAATCTCAATTTTCCTAATATTTTACTGCAATAATGCCTACAATAGTAATTTAATAATACAATACAAGCCTACAAACGTATGACGCAAAGAAAATAATACAGAAAAATATCATAAGTTGTGAAAATAATAACCAAATGAATAAGTAAAGTAGCAAAATATTAAAATAAAAAAACACAAAAGTGCTCAGTATGTTTACACCGTTGACAACCCTGACATAAAAAAGTTGTTTTCCTAGTCTGATACCAGGTCTACCTTAGCCTCCCGGGTTATCAATTATTTATGACAAACTCTGTATAATCATAATTAATTAATTAAATCAAATATTTTTTAGATCTATGTTCGCAAAATAATCTAATTCAGTATGTTTTATCTCATACCACATAAATCAGAAATATAGGTTGCTAAAAGATACATTAGCTGACAATTTTGAGTTTACAGGTAGAATAAAACTATAATACCGATCTAAAAAGGTGTTAGGTTTACCGTCACTAATGCTCAGTAATAGCATATAGTTTAGGTTGCAATTGATATTTTTCTATTTTTACTAGCTGCGCCCTGCGGCTTCGCCTGCACCTAAAATGAGTTTGTCTCTCTCGGGAATCAGACCGATTTTCGATATGTACATATATATATTAGTATACTATAGTAGCTTATGTCCGTTTCCGGCACCAAATCTATTTACATAGGTACCAATTTTCATCGAAATCAGTTCAGCCGTTTAGGCGCTGAGTGGTAACAAACACACACACACAAACTTTTGTATTTATAATATTAGTAGGATTTTGGTGCCTATTCAGATGTTAATGCTTTTTTTAAAAGTCATTTTATAGATGAAAAATCACACGGCATAACATTACACGATATATTTATTCTGTGGGCCGAATGAGCGATTGACATGATTAATTCAAACCATTAAGAAACCAAATCTGAATTTTCTATTACATACATTACATTACAATTATGTTTGTATAACGATTAATTATACCCTCGTAACATTGTTAATATATTGTATAGTGCTTTTGTTGCATAAAACTCTTGACCACTGAAATAACCTCAGGCGATAATCACGGGACTTTTAAGGCTGTATTAGAATGTACTTAAGCCATTGCTGCCTACTTAGAAATATGGGTACAATAATTAGGTTTTGAATACCAGTAAAGTAGTAGTGGGCAGCACTAATCATTGTCTGATATGTAGTTGAAGACAATGATTAGAGCCATAATTATATTCTTTCATTAATTGCATAGGCTAGAAAAACCGTTTGGTCTTAGTTTTCTGTTATAATAAACGCAAAAATCAACGCTTATTAAGTTTATACCTTTGAATTTTCTTGTACTTTTTCTAACACTCACATTTCTTCAGGTTTCTAACACCAGTTCTATAGACGTCTCTGTAATAAACTATGAGGCTTCCACCTATAGCACTAAGTCTTTTTTTTAGTAGTTAACCTATTACTTCATTAAATTTTATTATTTTATTATACTTTAATAATCTATAAGGTTCTTAGTAGTAGCTGCAACATTTTAAAGGGCTTTTGTTAAAACGATGGTTGATTTATTCTATAAAAAGTCTTAACCAATTTCTTATATGTTTCTTAATATATTAATTACTCTTTATTATATTTTATAAATACCTTTGCAGCATTAACGATTAACTTCTAGCTTCATGTTCATCCAAAGGTTGATCGCTTTTAGCGATAAGACCATTCATTGTCACATAATTTTATATATCGATTAATTCACTTGTCGGATATGGATATTCGTTAAAAAATTATGAATAATGAATAAGCGACATAAAACATATTCGTATCCATCAACATGCTTTTTTATTTTGCTTAATTATTTATGCAATCGATACCAATTTGTTGTAACAAAAACGTAATAGTAGCTAATAGTTTGACTATTAAAATTATCCTTGACTAGCAATATTATGGCGTAATTGTCCACTTTAAAGTTCCCATTCTAGTGCTGTAACATCTTATTTGTCATAGCTACCTACGTTCATAACGTTATAATTTAGACTAAGAATAATTAGCAGTTATTTAAAGGTTAGCGAAAGCTTATTGTGCTCGGTACTTAAGTTTGCAAATTGATTGGGTAATACTTGCATTTGGAAAGGCTAATTAATGTATACAGGGACAGTTGTCGTAAATTGTAGTAGATGCTTGATATAATAATTAAGTATTATTACATGGTCATGCCTACTAATATGCCTCTGTTGTTGCCCAACTCTTGCAATAGCAAGTTGTTTAATTGCGTAGTTTTTATAAATTGTTACTACTGTTATTACATAGGAGTGAATCTTGTTGCTCATCTTTAATCAGGTAATTACAAATTAGATGATTATCTCATCAAAATAATGCTGACACTAAGAGAACAATAATTCTAGCAGTAAGCTAATGTCTGACTAGACACAAGGCTTTTGTTTCTTACGTATAAATAATTATGCTTTAGCAAGTCTTAGAAACAAAACAATATAACTGACTCTTAGTGAGAGTTTAGTGTAACCTCTTAGAACATTGAAATTCTTAGTAAAAAGTAAGTTTACGTCTATATGTAGTACCAACCTATATATACTGTCGCTGCAAACTAAATGCCTCTTTTTATATAGATAAAGTACGAGCATTAGTACCGTAAGTAATTATGTAGACGCATCTTAGGGTAGTATTTATAAACGAAGCTCAGGTATTGAGTACGCGTACTTAATACCGTCTCTTTCTAACTACGGTCTCGGGCCAATAGTTAGATAGAGACAAGGGTGTGATTCAAGTACGCGTACTCAACTCAATACCTGAGATGCGTTTATAAATACGAGCCTTAGATTTGTATGTTCTAACAACGTTGAGAAAACGAAATATACTGTAACAGTTTTATTATTTTTATGAACTAAAAGCGGTTAAATTTAGAATCAAACATATAAATAAAAACCGTAAATTTTTATTGTTCTTGAATCACATTTAGATCATTCTGTGAAAGATTGTAAGCTTTACAACATTTAATATACGTTTTAAATAGTCATCACCGCAATTCTTACCGCGCTAACAACAAAAAATATTATGCACAAATAAACAGCGCCTCTCTTTAAGAGAAGAGACCTTTTCCTGCAGTGAGATATGAACTACGGTAGTAGATTCACACTAGTTTCAGCATGAATGGGCCGGATCGACCGGGGAAGTACTACCCTCTCATAGAAGATCGACGTAAGGGTAGTAGTATCTGAATATTGCGTTTCGTTCGGTGAGCACCGGGGGCCCAATTTCCTCCCTTTTCTCTTTCCTCACTTTCCCTACCCTATTTCCCTTCCCTACCCCATTGTCAGCCGTCATAGTGGAGGCCACCATACCAGCAGTTTAAGACGATGGTTTTTGGAATGGTGGCCACCACTTCTGGATTCCACTGACTGCTTACCATCAGGTGGGTGGAGTCACTTTGCCAGGCTAATATAAAAAACCGCCTCTAGAATTTACTCTGTAAACTAAATATTTTATGTTGTCATCCGGATAAGATAAACAGCGCCTTTAGAATTTTCTTTGTAAATTACATATTTTATGTATCATCCGGATAAAATCGTCCTGTAGAGCTACAGAACACAAAACAACCGAAGATAGGTAATAGACATTCAGGTAGAGTTTCCATTCACACATAATAATAAATAAATAAACTTTATTGGATTAAAAAATAATTTTACTGGAATATTTTTAGTGTTCGGTAATGGCCACATTAGTGTAGATAAACTGTAGTATAAATAACAGTGATCCCGTTAATACAGTAACGATGTTGATGTATTTTTAAACTATCTACAAACAGACCTCAACTTTACTACGAGGTCATTTAGTCAAATGCAAATGCAACAAAATGAATGTTGCGGCAACAGACTGCAATTAAAGTACCTACTTAACTATGTCTGTTAGAGCCTTCTTAGCAAAACAGAATTTACTGCTTTGACTTACAAAGTAATTTAATTTGTAAAATATATTAAAATATATAAACAAACTTTGAATACAGTAATATGAAACCCGAGAAAATTTCATTGGCGATACGATCTTAATCTGGCCTGTTTCCAGCGTTTGCGTCATAATAAGTGGCATAATATCTCAATTATTGACTAAATTATTGCTAATATATCTTCATTATTGTGTCAAATATAAATAATGTTTTTATGCATTTAATTAAGCTTGATTGACTTCGTATTTTAATAGATAATAAATTATATTTGTAACAACTCGGATGGTTTGTGTCACTTCGTCAGATTAAATCCGCGTTTTATCGTACTTATGGTACTTTGTAGATACAAAATTCTTGTTATTGGGATATATTGTTCTGTTAGATACTGTATAAAATATACAAATAAACAAAATGAAATAAATAGAATTGTTGAATACCAAATGAAGTTAGTCTGATTGTAATAAAACACGAAAACTGTTTTAAAAAGTACCTCTGTCACACGTGGTTGAGACTAAAACAATTTTCATGAATATATTATTATTGATAATTATAAGTTACATTACTAATATATTCATAAAAAAAATGTTGTTAGTTAAGTAACTTACAAGTATAAAGAGTTATAATTCGTATACCCCACCCCACCTTTTTCATTGCCCAAAGGCCATTGCCGTTCATTTATCAACCGTTAAAGTGTTAATGTTCAATTTTTTTCATTGTCAAATTCGTTTACCTAATTGATAAGATCTTGACAATTGATTAACGGGTTATGAATTTACTTTTGTCAGACCTGCTGACATTACTATTATACGGCAATATTATTAAATATATCGTTATTGTATAATCATTAGTTAGCTTGTGATTTGACACATTGATTTTAATCTCATTGTCTAATAAAAATGCCATAATATATTTATCAGTTTTCGGTTCACATCGAGGTTCAAACGATAGCTAAGAATGTACGTTTATTTATTCGATTGCCAAATAGGTTATGGGTTGATTTAATAACACGTAGTTAACGTACACTTGAGGTTTAATACGCAATCGGTCATTGTGGCCATAAAAACTCAGTGCACTTTTACACGTGTTCATATGCACGGTGGATATGAAAACGTACAATAATAAATACCGTATACTTTTAACGGATGTATACTTAAACATTAAAATTAATGTCTTGTAATATATATATTTATAAACATTATACTCGTTGCTTAAAGTACCTATTATAGTAAAATATAGCTAAATTTTTAAGCTTTGCTGTATTATTTTAGTAATGGCTTAACTACTTTTCTGTAATAAAACGAAAATATATATGTATTACAGTAACGACAGGCATTTGACTAATTCAGACGAGATTTTAAATATTTCTTACAAAGGTTTGCCATTAATATTTGTTGTGTATCATTCCAGGTCCAGTGCTATTCCCTCCTTCTCCGAGCGGTGACCCTGGCCAGACCAGCGGTGTGATCGTCGGAGCTTCTGGCTACGGCTTCGTACCCCCCGGCTCGCAAGGTAAAACCTACGGCCGATGAATACCTAGTCAATGTAGTTAGCACTAATATGTCCATATGCCACACACAAAGTGTAACATGATGTATCCTAGGAATAAATATAAATAAACATCTTGCCATTTTTGGCAAACGAGCACCTGTGAATATTTTAGGGTTAAGTTTGTCAAATAATTGTTGATTTAAAAAAAGATACTAACAAAGAGTGATAGAAATTACGTATTCGAAATTTAAATTGCGTTATGAAAGTAAATTGATAAGATACATTATGTAAGAGATTGTATACTAAAGTATGTATACAGTAGACTGCCTATCTCCGGCGTTTAAGGTCAAGCTAATGTAAAAAAAAATCTTTATTGACTTTAACTACCTCGTGTTACTACTTTGTGTGACTAACTGTAACTATTTAATATGTTATTCTACCAAAAACGATTAATTGGAGAATAGCATATTGATTGTAAATTATTTTGTTAAATACTTCTGTAGTATAAATTTAATTGCATGGGTAGTTATTGCATGAGTTATTCCCAACTGACTATTTTCTCCATGGGAATATTGGATTTAGGCAATAATATGCCAGTGGTGGGAAAATGGTATAGTATGTTGTTTAAAATGCAATAATGTATGTTATTGTTGTTATCATACAAAATTATGTTATATATTTTGTATCGTATTTGTATATTGTTGTGAATGAAGCTGTAAATAGAGCCCATGTTATTTATAATGTAAAATAAACACAATGAATTTATATCTGTTTTATTTACTACCCGCGTTGCACATACGCACACACATATTGCATGACAGCACCACCCTTTATTAAATATACAGATAACTACTAATTTGTAAGTAATTATGAACATAATTAGAATTTATAATAATGCAAAATATTTAAATAGCTTTTGTAATACTGGAATATTTTAGTGTAATTAGTTATGGACATGTGCATGTTGGTTCTAAATATAAAATAATTATAATACCTATGTATAAATAAATTAAATGAATTTTATCGGGGCATTGCCGTTGCAGGGTTAGAACAATTAATGAAGGTCCATGGCCACATTTCGGCTGTCGTGTCTATTGTCCTTGATTGTTATAATTAAAAATGTATTGTTAATTATTGAAACAGGCTGTACACTACACAGTGAATATTGAATGGCAACAAGCTGTAAAAGGAAGTGTTTGTAGGTTAATATTATGTTGCAACATGTCTGACCATTGTTCACGGACAATAGTCCTAAGAGGCGTCGACCGATGACAGCTGCCGATTACTGTATTTAGTGGTGATTGTATCTTACGGAATATGACTACTGTCGCGATTATAAATTTATTAAATGAAATATTTTTTTGAACTTCCGAATGGAACTGACATGAATGTCCAGTTAAACGTTATACTAATAATTTTATTTTGGCCGTCACCGTCTATATTTATTTGCTAGTTAATTTATGGTCTATGATGATAAATTTATGAAATCCCTTTTTTAGACGAATTAAATACTGCTTCTGGCTGTAGTTGGGTTGTTTATACATTCGAGCAATTCAACAGATATAGATCAAATTTAGATATTACCTTTTGCATATCTCTTAGCCTACACAAGCCTAGTTAACACAACGATTTTCTTCGTTCATTTTCACATGGTGACAATGTGGTAATCTTGGCATTGAATAGGTATACAGACCACTTCAAGCGGGTCGCTATTTCATTGTAGCAGTATATAAAAATATATTTTATTCAAATCCAATTAAATTACTTAAGGTTCGTCAATTACGAGTATATTGTACAAACCTATATAGGTTTAGTAACCGGGTAACAGTAACCGGCATATTGTTACCCAAAATAAAGTTTTTGCAACATTCAGATACTAAAAGTCGTGATTCATTTAAAATAGTCAACAAAAGAAAATAATTATAGATACATTTAATAGGGAAACTACAGTATTGCTTTCTGATCCGGCATTATGAAGGTCACTCGTTCACGCACGAAACGAATTGCCGGAACGACTGCAACTGGTCTCTTGTATTATGATAAGGGTATTGTAAAAGGAGATAGTTATAAATCTGTCAGATTAAACTTACAAATGTACTATCGTTGATTGATTAAGCACGTTGAATTAGCTATGGTCAACCGTATGCAGAAAATTATACAAGTATTGGCTTCTGCTTATCTATAATTCTATAGTCATGAGTTTGAGTACTTTTTATTGGTAAAAGAGGTAAATTCCCGAGAAGCATCTGAAGCGATAATCACTTTGGTTCGCTCTGGTATTTCCACCATATAAAAAAGCGCATAAAGATTACCGTTACTGCTACTGGTACAATAAACTACCAATTTTCTTAGAAGCACTAAAAGCACTAGTCCTTATTTGAGGTACTACGTACTATTAATCATTCTGTGGCTGAGAAAAAATTGGTATATTGGTAGTTTTATTATGATTGTGGTCTTCTGAAGGGTAAGAAAACGGCTCTACCTAGTGTTACGCCAATTTGAGCCAAAATCTCGCTATATTTCAGTCTCCTGTATTTATCAGATCATCGTTTTCGTAAACGTCCTCCTAAGCTAATATCGCTGCTATTCCAAAGTGTATTTGTAGATGATGAAATTTTATAATGATTTGAAAGAATATTCATCATTTTATTTCAAAAGGTACATTTTTATAAGCAAGAGTTAATCATTAAAAAAGTTGTGGTAAAACCAATCATTGTGAGACAGGAAAGTTCTGTTAAAACTTAGAGTGAGTATTAAGATCCTTCTTCTTTTTATTACCCATAAAAACTCGTACAGTAAAGCGCCCTTTAATATTTTTGCATAGAAATCTTTAAACGTGAACTTATACATACATACAGCTTTTACTATGACTGTCTTTGTATAGGTAATTTTTCAAGTAGATATAAAAATACATTGAAAGATCATGACTTGTGCACACAACCTTATTGTAAGAAACAGTGATATTGACCTGAGGGCATTTTTACACGTCAAATTACGACTTATCAATTAAATATGAACTCTATAGGTTCGTAAGTAATGACTAGGAAATGCTTCAAGCGGTTGATAGTGTAAGTATACGCTGAGTCATTAATGTCATTTATGATTTGTAATACGAATTATAGCCTTAATGAATTTATATTTAGACGATATTGGTATATGATAAGATGAATAATGGGAGAATTATTAGGATTAAAAAAAATACTCCTTCTCCTTGTCTTTCTCCTGCCCGTCATCATTACAATTTTAGACCTAATACATCTTTTACTAGGAATGCCTTCCTCAATAGGATGTCTTAAACAGAAATCTTATGTTTGGTTGGTAGGCATATTATTATGTACATATTGACGATTACAGAGTCTTATCACAGTACGCTGCTTGGTCCAGTTTCGATTTTTCCGCCGCCCGCTTTTTATGAGGACAGCCTCTGTCCTCCAGAAACCAATTGATGGTCAATGATAGTTAGAGAGACACACACAACACACACGAAACAGAAAACACAAAAAACCGGTGCAAGTACGGACAAAGAAGGCTATCAATTTAGCAAATAAAGTTAAACATGCGACAGTTAGAGTTTGTGATTCCGGAATTATTTAATGACCACAACCACTACTAATACATGCTTATATATGGTCCAATATAGATATGAAGAAAAGTAATTAAAGAACTTGGTAAAAAAAATTACTTAAATTAAATTAAATATGTCTGTTATATTTTAGGTCGGTTGCAAATTAAGAATTCTTATCAAATTAATAACACCAAACAGTACGAGTTGAAATTATTCATAGCGAACCTTTTTAATTGTGTTTGAGAAATTTTCCCGATGGCTTCATTTATATTTTCAGGCTTCGGTTTCAACCCGCCGTTTTTCGGCATATTCAATTTACGTCCACTCTTAATCTCGCGGGCCTTTCGGACCATGCCACGGTCAAACGCATTTTAATTATGAAATTGACATATCACAAGTCCGTGAACGGGGAGTGAGCAGTGGAGCACAAATTTTATGATTTAATAAAATTGTTAAGACTTATGAAATTAATTGAACCTCGAACCCTGCCTCAGTTATTTGTAGTCCGAGCTCTCATGATGTTTATCTAATGCATATTTATATGTTTGCTCTTAAAAATACGAGGGACTTTTTGTGTGTGTTTGTTGAATTCATTCACATTAGAACCCTTTTAGTTTTGTGTTTGGAAAATAGAAACATTTTGAACGATAAATATTTTTATTTGCGCTTTTTAGTAATTTTATAAAATATATTTATGCCTATGTGTAACGCGTTTCTCTATTTTAAAAGGCAATAATATTTTATGATATTTTGTAGAGATTGCTTTTGTGTCAGAAAATATCAGTGTCATGGTCAAGGATTTGTCAATTTACAATTTTCGTTTCGCAAATATAAAATATACATAAAAGCATGATCGGTATCCGACTCAGAATAGAATAAATAATGAAAGAATATTCTTCAAATAAATAACAAAACATCACGACATTAGGTAGTGACAATAGGCGGTATTGCCGCTAAAAGCGATCTCAGACAACCTTATTTTACATAGGTACTGCAATTGTAGTGGATCCGAAAGAATTTGCAAACCCAGAATATTATTTTGTTAAAAGAGATTTCACAGATTAATTGTCCCAATCGTCTAACATGCAAACTTAGTTTAGGGCTAATAAACGGCTTTACAAATATGTTGATTGGAATGAGTTATTTTTTTACTTCCATTTATTAGGTTACCTAACTATTAGCGCTTCTTGCTAGTAGATCTTTGATGATCTATACAACTTAATATTAGTGGTATAGTTTTAGTTTTTTGTAACATTTGTACACTAGTAGATTATACATAGTTTGAATCAATGGACCAAAAAACGGGCTCTTTGGTTGGATACGTATTGAAACTTTGCCCACGGTTTAACATGAGACATGACAAGACAGCTTAGATAACTTGTATTTTGTTTAATAAAAGAATTGTTTGTTTTGTTTGTGACTGTTTTGAACATCGGATGTTATAAGATTTGTTGGCAAAGTTGTGAGATATTGTTTTATACTTAATAAGCTGTTTTGTTAGGTGAATAAGGAAGTGGTTAGTTTGATGAATGAGGACAATATGCTAGACGGCTATTAACGTACTTGATCATATTATATGTATATGAAAGAATGGATCTTATTACGTTTGCAACAGTTCTGCCGCCGCTAAAATTACCTGAAACTTAAAAATAAACAAAATAGGTATAGGTATGCTACTTTACATTCACATGAGTTAGTTTCACATTGATAAGTATTACACCCGACAAACAATACTAAGTGGGCTACGTGCACATTAGCCTGTTTCAATTTTAACACGAATTAAATTCTAGGTTTGTTCTTAATGAACACGAGTTCTTGTCTGACTTTAAACTTTGCACGTCTGTAACGTGCATCGCTTGTTCTATGTAAGAACTACGACATGGATATAAGCGTAGCGATAAGAGATGTTTGAAACGCTGTGATTGTTCAAATAAATAAATATACCCACTCTGTTCATTTACACAGGTACGTCTGTTTTCTGCTATGATATTTACTACATGTTGCAAGAGATCGCAGGGAACATTGTCCGTCATTCCAAGTCATTTTAACGAAAAGCCTATGAATTCCACTAGAATAATGTTTGATAGAAGTGCTAGTGTTACAAAGGGTTAATAAATTGTTACAACGGTTGTTACAACCATAGATTTATTATAATGTTCTATTACAACATATTAGATGTCGTGTTGATTTTTGCTAAGAGTAAAATCTTGATCATGACGGACACACTTTGACGAATTCGATCGAGACAGTTGACACAAAAGATTAGAAGTCACTCAATACCATTACCAAGATATAAATTTAACGACTTTTTTAAAGAAGTTAAAAAAAGCCTAGTTAAATCATGAAATATTATAGTTGCATTCGCTGGCTCCCGTGTCTTTGGTCTAACCCCATGACGGAAGTGACGCGTCTCGCCGCTGCGGCGCCATGCCGGAACCTGGCTGAAGGGTTGCGCCGTCACAAATCAAGTTATGAGAAACGCCACAAAAGGAAACTTTGTGCATTTCCGAGCCGACGAGCGTGAAATCCGACACAATGTGACACACCTAAATTTCAACCTTAATTTTAAGGTATTACGTCGTAATATAGGCTGTTCAACAATTTCAAGCACTCTTCAATACTGATATAACTTTACTTGAGTGATTATTCTTGGCTATATTGAATGTGTTTGTAACATTTTGTATTAAATTGTTAGCGCGGATAAACAATAAGATGAGTGGGTTTGACTTTGACGTTGGAACAAAGATACGTAACAAATATAAAACCTTTTTGTAAAAGTACTGTAAATAGTCGTAATAAACCTAAAAGTGGCCATAAGTACTACGGCTGGATTATTAAAAACACACTGTTTACAATTCAGTGACATTGTGAGCTACAGTTTGTGTCGCCCTTAATAGTTTTTTTGTCCTAAAGGTTGTAAGCAAGTACACGACACGACGTATGGTAAGCAACAGATAGGTTAAAAGCAAATCAATAAACAAAGCCGTTTTGTTATTTTTTCGTATTCGAAATTTGTTTTGGTTCCTTTTATTCTTTAATTCATGCACAGAAGTACCAAGATTAATTTTGGTAGTAGTTTATTATTACTAGCTGCGCCCCACGACTTCGCCCGCGCTTGAAATATGTTTTGTTGCATCCTTCGGGAACCAGACCAATTTTCGGGATAAAAAGTAGCCTAAGTAGTCTTCGGCACCGAATCTATCTACATATCAATTTTCATCGAAATGGGTTAAGTCGATTAGGTGCTGAGAGGTAACTAATTCACACACACACAATTTTCGCATTTATAATAATAATAATAGGACACCAATATTGCAACCCACTTCTCTTCTCAGTCGTTAACTCTTGACAGAGTAGTCGTGGTCACGCGTGTTTCCCGGTAGCGTCTCACTATCGTTCTCCATCTGTCTCTGGTGGAAGCCTGTCTTGCGCATTCATTGAGAGGTTTTAGGGTTAGAGCCATGATTTGATCGTTCCAACGCAAAGGAGATCGTCCTCAACCCACTTACACTTTCCTTTTATGCTTGAATATCGACATAGAGTAGGTACTTAGTTAATATCCTACTATTATTGCCATTTGGTTCCTATCATTTTAATTGTCTTTCATATTTTCCTTTCCCTTTCATGATCACCAACGGCTTGGTCTTCCTAACGTATTTCTGCATTCAATTTAGAATACAGTCATGGCAAAACGTATGTCGAAATGACTAAGTGAATAAGGCATCTGCTTCGTAAACACGAGGTAGTGAGTTCGAATCCAGGAAAGTACCAATGTGATTTATCAAATAATATGTACTTTATAAGTTTATCTTGGACATTTCTGACTGACTGTGAAGGAAAACATTGTGAGGAAACCTGAACTTAAAAGTCTGAAATTGCCAATCCGCCTTGAGCAAGTGTGGTGATTAATGCTCATGCCTTCTCTCTATGAAAAGAGGCCTTTTGTTTGCCTTTTGTAAGTTCTATAAAAAAACTCTCAAAGCAACGAAAATTTAAGATCTCAAATTTTAATTTTATTATGTAAAATAGTACAAGGTAAAAATTACACAACAGACGTGTTTGAACTTATATTAGTTTTTGTTGATAAAACATTAGAAAATGTTGATCTTGAAGAATGTGTGGCAATATTACGTTCGTATGCCTATGGTCAATTGACGTCACAGATTGGTTTGATTTAGTTTTACTTGCGTATATTTTTGAACTGTGGCTTAAGGCTAGGCATTTGTCAAATAGGCGTAATATGCTACATTACTATAGCTTTTGTATCGTATTTTCGTAAATGGTAAATAATCTTATTTTCCGAAATAACCGTAGTTTCAGAACTTTTATACCATTATAAATAAAAAAATCTTTTCAGGAGCTTAGCCTAGAAGGCCCTTGTAATTAGAGATCCATCAACTGTAATTTATCTTTCAACTTATTTGATACTATACAGAAATAAGGTGAATTTATTAGTATTTTGAATTTTTGAGTCTTGTCTTGAATTTGCAACATATTTTACTTTATCAGGCGCCTGCGGACTTATTCATATTATTATATGAACCGTGATCGTATAAAAGGTTGCTATTATCTGCTATTATCATTGTTTTTGTTTAGAGTACAGGTTTTAAAGCGTGTCGGAGCAAAGACATCTAATTGAAGTTGGACTAGCTCGCCTGAAAAAATAACACACAAACGTACATAAAGTTGACAATCACGCAATCGTCTTGCCTCTTTATATTCCTACTGCAGGATAAAATTCTTTCCTAAGAAGGTATCACCACACTAGCTCAAGACGAACCGGCGACTTCAGACTTAGATTTTTTATAAGTTCAGATATCTTCATTAATGAACAAAATCAAGGATATTGCTTTAAATTGCCAGAACTGGTCATCGCCTTTAGAAAATTATAAGATGGTGATATTTCTGATATGAAATTTAATTTTCTTTTTAGAGCACGTAAAGAAAAAACATTTTTATGAATATTGTTACGTACAAAAATGCATTTAAATATATAGTTAAGAATACTAATATAGTATTGTCCTTAATTATATGGTACTTAACATAACTGACATGTGGGTGTGATAAACCTTCGCGTACAAAGTAGTAGGTTCTAATAACACAGGAAGCTAACATGTGGGTTTGGATTGCATGTTAAAAATAAACTAACATTGTATTACAGTATAAGTAGTGAGTATTCAGAATAATATGTACTTCCCATCATCACCATTAGAATTTTAACTAGGTATCTAACGTCCATTGCTGGACATAATGGCAACAGGCTCGGCAAAGTTGGGTATTGCACGCTTCTGTGTGCTCCTTCGTGGGAAAAGGCGTGAAGTTATGCATGTATGCTGAACATAGGTTTTGCTCGGGTGTATTCGCTCTAATCGCCACGCTTTACATACTGATTGGTAATTGCAGTGATGGCAGTGTTCTTATAAAACCTTTGTTTACCATTTAATGAGTCACACAAATAAAAAAACATTTAGAACCCCAAATACCATCAAGAACTTTTACATTCACAATATTATAGTCTGCTTTTAGAGAGAGGTTCATTAGGTTGTTTGTTATGTTTCAGGGCCCGCGTTACCCCGGTTTTATTACAGAAGACGTCTCTATCTAAGATAGAACAATTTAGTTAAAATATAACGAAATATGGTGTCTACATCTATTTGTACAAAACAATTATTTAATTACCTGAGTACCTTTTCTTGTATAAAATTAAGAATGTGACGTGTATGTAAAGTGAATGTTACCATTATTAAGCTTATATGTCTATATGTATATTTCAATAGTTAAGATTATTACACTGTAAAAATATTGTAAGACAATTTTGCATGCTGTATTTTTTGTCTTATGTAGTTGGGGCTATCTGTAGCCAAACCACTTCATTCCTTTTGACGCTTCTTTCTTACGCACCGCAAATGATTTTGTCTTGTAGAACTTCGAAGGCTCAGAAGCAAAATACCAGACTCCCAAAATACTAAATAATAGTGGATGCTTTGACACGTCCTAATCGAATACAATTTACGATTTGAATCGTATTCGATTTCAATTTACATGTTCGATATTATATATTATAAGATTAATACAATGAGAACACTACATAGTTTTCCACGTCTACTACTCGTAGGTAGGTTACTTGTTTTGCCGTAAATTAAACAGAGCTTTTAAAGTTGTTTGGTTGTCAATCACACTCAATTCTTGTAGCATCTAACTAAACAACACTTAAAATTTCAATTTTGTGTAAAAAGGAACTCGGCATATTAACTATGTTAAAAATTATTAATTGAGATTTTAGTGCTGACACCTGTAGAATTGGTTCATGAAATTATAATAAAGTTTACAAGAAGCATTATTATTCTGTTCATGGATACTCTCAGATATACTTTCAGATCTGCCGAAATACTATCTGTGAGGTTCCACAAGAATACCTACTTACTCGTAAGTTAGACAATGACTATCGCCTCAAAATAATATAACATACATATTACGGAACTGCTCTGTCAGCAATAACGTTCTGCTGAAAAAACTAAGCAACATGTTTTCAATAATGGATTTAGTTTCAAAAAACAACATGAATTTCTGGAAGTACTTCCTTTCTCGGAATTTTTGTAATGAAATCATCAAAAATTTGATTATGAGAATTATTGTAGATGATGTTATTAACTTGGCAAATACTTCTTGTAGGTATGTTACCACTATTAGATAACTATTGATATTGTTTTTTTTGTGTTGTAATAAATTCAAGTTAAAATTACAACAGATATAATAATATATATTATCTATGTCATATGCACGATGTGTTTGTTCTTAGTACCGACTAGTATTATTTATAGATAATATATTAAAATTGGTTCTAAAGTCCCAATAAGCATTATTTTCTAGATGAATGATAGGCTTCTGCTTGACCACAAATCTTTTTGCTTTGATCGATTCATTGTAAAGTTAATATACCTACCTTTACCTGATTGTAATTATTTTATTCTTGTATATTGCCTTACTAAGCAAGATCATCGTAAAGTGCACAACTTTAGGTGCGTTTTGTCAAAACTTGTATCATACACTTGCAATGTTTGTCTTGAATTTCAATTTTCTGTAAATACACGATTACGAAAATCTGTGATAACCATATACATATAAAATAGTGAAGTGAACGTAGTATGTATGTTTTTGTAATCAAGTTTAATATGTATGTAATGTTCAGAATGTGGTAAAATAATTTTGTATTTGCAATGTGATTTTTCGATAAACGATGTAAATAAAAATATACTTTTTACATATTGTTTTTTAATATACAGTTTCATCAGTTCAATGCTTGTAAATGCTGGCAGTTGGGGTACGTATATGCACTGTACATAAAATACACCGAGAAGCTGCATTTTTCGTTTTAAGAGTAAACACAGCAAAGAGCTGGTTCCCTAGAAAACAAGAAAAGAAAGTTTTTTTTGTACTATTTTCTCACGGTTTTCCCTTCTCTATAAGTCAGTAGTTACTCTGAACTAATATTATAAAGAGAGAAGATGTAATTTTTTGTATGTTTGTTTGTTTGTTCCGATTTAACTCAAGATCCAATTTAAAAAATTCTTTCATCTTTAGAAATCTACAAATAGGACGGCTAACATAGACTACATTTTATTGGTAGGCTGTGATATTTTCCGTGAGCGTTTGTTGTGAGACCAAATAAAACTTTTGATACGGAAGCAAAGTGAGGGCGGACGTCTAGTCTAAAATAAAATCATATTAATACTTGCTTAACTTCAAACCCTCGTGAATGCTTTAACATTCAGCCAGTATGCCTATATATTCTAATTGATAATTGTATGATATGTTGTTTATGTTCCAGGGCATCCATTATCCCTGTTTTGTCACAGAATATGCCACTTCCTAAACCCAGGTAATTGCATCTATCCAGGCTTCCTTCTGTTTCTTTGTTCTTCATCTTCTTATCGAGTCGTTAGTGGTCAACCAAGTGTCAGGATATGTTTAAGTCGCTCATAATTTAAATGTCACGAATAATAAATCTTTTACATTTATAGAATTAAACATAGTCGTATTATAGAAGTTTAATTTGTTCATTATGTTTCAGAGCCTGACAAATCCCAGATGTGTTACAAAACATGCCTCTATGAAGAACACAAAAAATGGGTTAAAATAAAATACGATATATAGTGTATTTGTTTAAAAGAAGTGTATGTGAATACTATCGTTTTTATTTCTTTTTAACAACTTAGGAAGCGAGTAAATACACGGCTCATCTAATAGCAATTGGTTACTGTAACCTGACTACAGGACATAAGCACGTTTGTCATTCCTGTACTTTCTAAGCTCAATGTTTAGAAACCATATAAAACAATGCTAAGAAAATATAACCAAGCGGTTACCGACTGTGAAGGAAGAAGAAAAGGAAGAACACAAAAAGGTATTAAGAATGGACGAGTGAGTAGTTTAAGTCTTAGACGCTCTAAGTCGGATCGAAACAAAATAGTAAGTACTACTTTACGCCGACATTCTGTAAGAAGGCAGTACTTCTCCGTTCATGCGGCAAGGATCTACTGTCGAAAAATTAAAAACTTGTCCTTATTGTACATGTTGATTAAAGCAGAATCAAAATTATATACAACACAGATATAATTAACTCTGATTCTGATATTAAAGAGGATGATGCAGAGTGATATCATTATTAAAAAATGGTATATTGTTATAATGTTATGGAATATACTTAAAGCTACGAATTTATGTACGTTTTCCCCAAAATCTTTTAATTCAAGGCACTTTGGGGCAATACAATGTCTGGCAGGTTATCAAAAGTACTTAAAATTGTGGCCATGCTTAATTTAAAGCTTCTCTTGTAAACACACGATTTCTAGAAACTGTGATATATAATTATATGAGAAAGTGAAGTGAACATAGCTTTGTAATATTCTTGTAATAATTTAAAATATTATGTATTTGTGTGAACAATGTTAAGTAAATAAAATATACTTTTAAAATATGTATTTTTATCACCACTGTTTCATTAGACCTATGGAGTAATTGTAAAAGTAGGACATTACTGAATAATCAAATTCACTTCCAAGTCAGGTTAAACGTAGTGCAGCCTCTGTTACTGTACTAACCTAGTGTGATGATTTATTGTAATCAAATGAAATTTAATACCGAAGTACGTTTCAGGGTCAACACCCTACATAAGTAGAACTTTTCACGCCCTAAAAGATTTACTCAGAAAATGTGGAAAAAGGTAAATAAGATTTGCGTTCTCAGATGTAGTAAGCAGCCACTGCCATCTGCTGGTATGGCTCATTTCATCTCCTAAACGAAATAGTTTCGTACAGGGGAGAATATGTCAAATAACAATTTAGACATCTATTTTTGTTCAATTCTTAAATAAGTTTTTAGCGAGCATGGCTAGGTTTTACTATTTTTTATACTAAGCTATAGTTTAAGTATTTTACATTCACTAACAGTTTTGAAAATTTGATACAAAGTATTTTCGTATTAAATTGCATCGAGATCTGTTTCAAAAAACTCTTTTAGCATTTAACTTAAATTAATATTTTAGACTTCTCTTTAGCGTAGGGTTAAATCTTAAAGGTTTTTAGTTGTTACTTTTTTGTTTATTTTATTTCTTTATGCACAAAACACGGTACAATAGCGAGCTTAATGCCAAAGACATTTTCTGCCAGGCAAACTTTGGGTGATGCAGAGATGAAACCAGGTAGAAGCTTTAAGTAGTCAGTAATTATTAAGAATATTTAGAGCGTTTACATATAAATAACAACACAAACTATTTCCTTGTTTAATATTGTTTATAATAGGTACAAATTTATTGACAACTCTTAAGTTTCTGTACGAAATAAGGGTTCCTTTGTTTTACCTGACTAAGTACTTATATAAATAATTTAGTGATATCAAAAGAAAAGTTAACCCCACAATAACCTATTCATGTCAAAAACTTTTAAATACTTATTCACTATTAGAAATCCGCCGTATTCCCATAGTAGGAGCTAAAAGGAATAAACAATACATAAAAACTCATTTACATATTTTTCTTTTACGGTGGCTCACATATAGTTTTATACCCCAATTTGTACGTTATTTGCTTTATTTATTTCTGAATTAGATTTAGTTTCATATGTAGCCCTCGTTTTGTTTTGTATCCGAAGACCTATAATAGTGAAACCTTACGTTTTTGTATGTCTTTGATATTCAAATTCTAGGCAGGTTATTCATTTACCGTGAATAAAGTAATATTAGATGTGGGCCTAATGTCGGTTGTGGTATATTTTAGTTTTTTTGAGCATCGTGTGGATGGACTATTACCCGTATACCGCCATCTCTTATAGCAGTATTATTTTAGTATTAGGTATTTTGTGTTTGTCTTTTTCTTTTATACCATTAAAAACAAGGATACAGACAAAGTAAGGTTATAATAATATTGTTTAAGAGGTTGTGGTAGGGTCCCTGATAAGTAACAATGTAGATTTTTGTAATCTATACAACTATATAAAGCGGAAGACTTTGTTTGTTTGTTTAAACGTGCTAATCTCTAGAACTACCAGTCGGATTTGAAAATTATTTTTGCCTATGATAGCCTTGTTCTCGAGAAAGGTATGTAACATCACGCTACTGGCGACGGGAGCAGAGCAATAAGCGCCGCGGAAAGCTAGTGTTATTTATAACAACAACATATAATTTAATCACAAGTAGATTTACACTGTTATATTTACATTAAAAATCTGCTATATATCCGTCTACATTTTTAAATGCAGTCAAAATACGTACACTACTGGACGATCTTAACATCTCCTCATTTTTCGGTTAAAAAGTACCTTTGTAAATTATTTAAATTCAGTGATAATCTTTTGTGGGTATTAAAATAAAACAATATATACATTTTCAATTACTTGCTGTAATATATTATGGGGATTAAATAGTCATTACTAGTACATTGTAATGATTGTGATTAAATTATATCTCGATTTCCATTAAACAAGCCGCTGTCCATTGTAGTGAATCATTCCTTTTTTGGTTCTATTCGAATAAAGTACCTGAAACATATATAAAATTTTATAAAGAAAATCTAAACTTTTACGTGCCTATTCTTTTAGTTTTTTTAGTTATGTCAGAGTGAACATTTATGTTGTTTGAAAGAGATTTTAGCTATTATGAAACTAAGATTTTAGTCACAGGCGATTTAAAGTAATTTATCTTAAACTAATTTATTAGGTATAATAAAAAGAAACGTTCTGATTTTTTGTATGTTTGTTTGTTTGCTTGTAACGATTTAACTAAAAATCTAAGTTACCGATTTGAAAAATTCTTTCACCTTTAGTAATCAACAAATTAAGCGGTTAATAAAGGTTATATTTTATTATGTTAAATATTTTTTAGCAACTTTCAGAATTTTAATACTTATTTGTAAATTTGCCATACAAAAGACAGTTAAAGTAAATTCGCGGTATAGCAATAATATAGATAGACGTAGGTAATATTGCAATCATATTTTATATAGGCGTTTGTTGTAAGACCAAAACTTTTGATACCGAAGCGAAGCAAGGGCAGACGTCTAGTCTTTACTATTAACAATTATGATTATTAATGAAAAGTTTCATTAAAGAGTAACTTTAAACTGGCAACAAGAACGTTACAACTTAAATTCAATAAACGAGTCTACTCACGTTTTTTATGAGCTGGTTAGCAGAAGCATAGTCCAGGTATGCCGCTAGCTTCTCCAGGTGTCCTGTCACCATTTCTAAGCCTGTACATAGCTGAAACAACCACTATTATTAAACTACGAGTACCTATACCTATATTAACGTTAAAATAAATATTATAAGGTACTTTATGGATTCCGTACTTCAAAATTACAGGCAATACATATTATTAAAAAACAAAAAGCACGTCTGCCTAAAACAAAGTGAGAAATCGATTATTTTTCTCATGCTGACGCCACATTAAAATTTTATGAACTCTGTGACACTCCCACAATCAATACGAATATAATAACACCTCATACGACATACATACATACGCTCGAAATACATTACCCTCTTTGCCTTCGGCAGTCGGGCAAAATTCGCAACTCTTATAGAATCACTCTTGAAGGTATCAAAAATTAATATTGTATGCTAAGTATAAGGTCTCTACCTATTAAAAACAAACTGATATCATTGTGTACGCAAAGGAAAAACTAAAAATCTTTAGTCATTTCGGAAGAAAGTGTTTTGACAAACAATAAAATGTACCGTTACCGTTACCAATTAATTGCCATTAAGGTTATTTCCATGATGAGTGGATATATCCTCGCTAAATCAATACAATCTAGCACTTGATCGGACGTGCAATGTGATATAGCAACAACGTCTATTAAATGAATGTGAACCCAAACAAAATTTGGGTATGACACATTTGTGATTAAAATTCGGACCCATTTCTAACTCTCCAGAAATTATTTAAAAATAAAACAATACAATGCAATACTAACTTCGTGCAATATTGATTAGGTAATATGAGGGACGCTTAGATGGTTCCGGTTCAGTAGTAACTCCACATGCTGATGAAGGTGCAGTTTCACCCATGTCGTCTGGTGACTCATCTGAGGGAGCTGTGTCACCTGGTAAAGTTGGTTCTTTTATAACAATGCATACAAATTATTTAAAATTTTTCTACAGATTGTAGTGCAGCAATATTTTTAGCAATAGTCTAATTTATCATTTCATGTCATGTAACTTATTCAAAATAAGACCAATCTAGATATTTAAGTATCAATCTTATTTTGAAACGTCCGTTTCGTGATAAAATAATGACACGTGCTTTTTGTAAAATCTCAATAGTTTGATTCTATTTTTAAACGACTTCAAAAAGGAAGAGGTTATCAATTCGGGTCGTATGTTTTTTTTGTATGTTTGTTACCTCATAACTCGGTCATTTATGAACCGATTTGAAAATTCTTTTTTTATTTGAAAGTGTATACTCTTTTTTTATTATAAAAAATGGTTCCGTAGTTGTATGTTTGTTACAACAGAACTCGGTCATTTATGAATCAATTTATAAATCTTTTTTTTATTTTTCATAAAAAAAAGTTCAGTCGTTTGGTTCGAATTTTACATTTTGTAATAAAAACGTATGCAAGGAGTGAAAATGTGTAAAGCAACGCGTCGATGTCTTTTGTGACGAATTTTCTGACATGGACATGTCCATGCTACAATATGTGAACCGATTACCAAATTTTTACCTTTGTTAAAAACAACGTGTCCGTGGATGGGTGATCATTTGTGGCATTTCATTTTGAGCGCTTTCATGCTTTAGAAACAGTGCACTCTGGATATCACTATAATTTGGTAGTCGTTAAGCCCGGATCATCATAAGGATCACAATGACTTTAATAAAAATAACCTAATTGATTAGTTTATTATTATATGAATGTAAAATAAGGATTTAATACAAGAAATCGAACGAAAGCTGATAAGTGCGCAATCAAATATTTAGGCACAACTATCAATGACGTCTGCCTTCACGCGTCTGATCGCGTTCGGGTAGTCCCCCGCGCTTGCCATTGCCGCCCCATGCATTTCGAAAGTTTGTTGCAAAGGCAGAGTTAAAGATCCTTCTTGGCTGGCATCGACTCAAAAAAACTGATTATAAATTGTATTATATAGGTATCAATGATTTCTTTGATTCCCCTTCAACGTTCATTGCTTCGAAGTAATTAAATTATTATTTTCGATTTTCTAGTTAAGGATTATACATGCAGGTATTGTTTTGAGATCGGTTTTCGTTTTTTTTTTATAAAAATTATTTTATTATTGCAGGTTAAGTGGATTTATTAATTCTCCACATATAAAACTGAATTAAATGAATTTTAATCCTGGTTAATTTAATCTGATTGAAGAAAATAAACAAAATGAATAACGCAGCTTTAATGAAAAGAAGACGTAAAACTAAACATGCCTTACCAGCAACGTTTATCGATTGCTCATTGCCATAAAGTTTAAAATAACTTATCTCAATAAATTTCTTTTTCGCTGAGGGCTACAATATATTTACCTCCTGCGGCTGCTGCAGCGGCAGCAGCGGCTGCTCCACCGTCGTCTGTACTATCTGTAAAACAACGAATCCAACAGATTATTATTTATAACGTTTTCATATTTAGTCATCCCAAGTCAAATAATTGCATATTTATTTACAATTCAAACAATATACTTTGAAAAATGAGCTTTGTTTGGTTATTATCAGTCGGTGGTTTATATTTACCTGAAGCAGCTGCAGCAGCGGCAGCCGCGCCGCCAGCAGGAGCTAAAAACATTTTATTTCTTAAGAATGTGTTCAAGACTTGAGAGATGCAAGTGTTCATAGTAAATTCAAGAACAAGTTTTACATTGTGTAAATAATAATGCGCTATATTACTGACTTTGTTTATCTGAAGGAACAGTTTCATCTGATGTAGAAGTCTCACCTGAAGGAGCTGAGTCACCTGAGGGAGCACTGTCACCTGAGGGAGCTGAGTCACCTGAAGGAGCACTGTCACCTGAGGGAGCTGAGTCACCTGAGGGAGCACTGTCACCTGAGGGAGCTGAGTCACCTGAGGGAGCACTGTCATCTGAGGGAGCTGAGTCACCTGGCAAGGTTGTTTCTTTTTATAACAATGTATACAAAATATATTTAAAATCTACCTACAAATTATAGTGCAGCCATCATTTTGACAATGGTTTATTTTAAAATTTTACGATTTTTGTTTATGTTAATCTTTACAACCAGTTTTACATTGTGTAAATAATAATGCGCTATATTACTGACTTTGTTTATCTGAAGGAACAGTTTCATCTGATGTAGAAGTCTCACCTGAAGGAGCTGAGTCTCCTGAAGGAGCGCTGTCACCTGAGGGAGCTGAGTCACCTGAGGGAGCACTGTCACCTGAGGGAGCTGAGTCACCTGAGGGAGCACTGTCATCTGAGGGAGCTGAGTCACCTGGCAAGGTTGTTTCTTTTTATAACAATGTATACAAAATATATTTAAAATCTACCTACAAATTATAGTGCAGCCATCATTTTGACAATGGTTTATTTTAAAATTTTACGATTTTTGTTTATGTTAATCTTTACAACCTCCACCAAACAACAATTTTTTAAATCTTTTCATTTTATGTAATGTGTTTAATATAGGACTAATCTAGATATTTAGGTATTAATCTTATTTTGAAAAATCCGTTTCGTCATATAGTAATGAATGACATTGCTTTTTGTAAAAACTTAATAAATTGATTCTATTTTATAATTGTTGCAGGCTAAGTGGATCCATAAATTTTCCACATATAAAACGGTATTAAATTAATTTTGATCCTGGTTATTTTATTCTGATTGAAGAAAATAACAAACTAAATATCGCATCTTTAATAATACGTAAAACTAAACATGTCTTAGCGGCAGTGTTTATCGATTACTCGTTGCCATAAAGTTTAAATAATTTATCTCAATCAATTTCTTTTTCGCTGAGGGCTACAATATATTTACCTCCTGCGGTTGCTGCAGCGGCAGCGGCGGCTGCTTCACCGTCGTCTGTACTATCTGTAAAACAACCAATCCAACAGATCATTATTTAAAACGTTTTCATATTTAGTCATCCCAAGTCAAATAATTACGTATTTGTTTACATTTCAAACAATATATTAAGAAAAATGAGCTTTGGTTGGTTATTATCAGTCGGTGGTTGATATTTACCTGAAGCAGCTGCAGCTGCGGCAGCCGCGCCGCCAGCAGGAGCTAAAAACATTTTATTTCTTGAGAATGTGTTCAAGACTTGAGAGATGCAAGTGTTCATAGTAAATTCAAGAAAAATTTCTACATTGTGTAAATAATAAAACGCTATATTACTGACTTTGTTTATCTGAAGGAACAGTTTCATCTGATGGAGAAGTCTCACCTGAAGGAGCTGAGTCACCTGAGGGAGCACTGTCACCTGAGGGAGCACTGTCATCTGAGGGAGCTGAGTCACCTGAGGGAGCACTGTCACCTGAGGGAGCTGAGTCACCTGAGGGAGCACTGTCATCTGAGGGAGCTGAGTCACCTGAGGGAGCACTGTCACCTGAGGGAGCTGAATCACCTGAGGGAGCACTGTCATCTGAGGGAGCTGAGTCACCTGGCAAAGTTGTTTCTTTTTATAACAATGCATACAAAATATTTAAAATCTACCTACAGATTATAGTGCAGCCATCATTTTGGCAATGGTTTATTTTAAAATTTTAAGATTTTTGTTTCTGTTAATCTTGACAACCAAACTACATTTTTTTAAATCTTTTCATTTTATGTAATGTGTTTATTATAGGACTAATCTAGATATTTAGGTATTAGTCTTATTTTGAAACGTCCGTTTCGTCATATAATAATGACATGCGCTTTTTGTAAAAACTTAATAAATTAATTCTATTCTATAATAGTTGCAGGCTAAGTGGATCCATTAATTTTCCACATATAAAACGGTATTAAAATAATTTTGATACTGGTTATTTTAATCTAATTGATGAAAATAACAAACTAAATATCGCATCTTTAATAATACGTAAAACTAAACATGCCTTAACAGCAGTGTTTATCGATTACTCGTTGCCATAAAGTTTAAAATAAGTTATCTCAATAAATTTCTTTTGCGCTGAGGGCTACAATATATTTACCTCCTGCGGTTGCTGCAGTGGCAGCGGCGGCTGCTCCACCGTCGTCTGTACTATCTGTAAAACAACCAATTCAACAGATCATTATTTAAAACGTTTTCATATTTAGTCATCCCAAGTCAAATAATTACGTATTTGTTTACAATTCAAACAATATATTAAGAAAAATGAGCTTTGGTTGGTTATTATCAGTCGGTGGTTGATATTTACCTGAAGCAGCTGCAGCTGCGGCAGCCGCGCCGCCAGCAGGAGCTAAAAACATTTTATTTCTTGAGAATGTGTTCAAGACTTGAGAGATGCAAGTGTTCATAGTAAATTCAAGAACAATTTCTACATTGTGTAAATTATAGAACGCTATATTACTGACTTTGTTTATCTGAAGGAACAGTTTCATCTGATGGAGAAGTCTCACCTGAAGGAGCTGAGTCACCTGAGGGAGCACTGTCACCTGAGGGAGCACTGTCATTTGAGGGAGCTGAGTCACCTGGCAAGGTTGTTTCTTTATATAACAATGCATACAAAATATTTAAAATCTACCTACAGATTATAGTGCAGCCATCATTTTGTAAATGGTTTATTTTAAATTTTTACGATTTTTGTTTCTGTTAATCATTACAACCTCCACCAAACTACATTTTTTTAAATCTTTTCATTTTATGTAATGTGTTTAATATAAGACTAATCTAGATATGTATTAGTCTTATTTTGAAACGTCCGTTTCGTCATATAATAATGACATGCGCTTTTTGTAAAAACTTAATAAATTGATTCTATTTATAATTGTTGCTGGCTAAGTGGACTCATTAATTTTCCACCAAAACGGTATTAAATTAATTTTGATCCTGGTTATTTTAATCTAATGAAAGAAAATAACAAAATGAATATCGCAGCTTCCATGAGAAGAAGACGTAAATCATAAAATGCATTACCGGCAATGTTTATCGATTGCTCATTGCCATAAAGTTTAAAATAGTTTATATCACTATACTTCATTTTCACTGAGAGCTACAATATATCTACCTTCTGCAGCTGCTGCAGCGGCAGCGGCGGCTGCTGCAGCGGCAGCAGCGTCTGCTCCACCGTTGCCTGTAGTAGCTGTATATCAACCATTTCATATTTAGTCATTCTGAGTCAAATAATTAAGTATATATGTTTACAATTAATTATGAAAGATGAGCTTCGGTTGGTTTGAAATAGCTTTATTTTGTCGGATGGCATTTAAAAAATCCAGGACTCTTTTACGCCATTAAAAAACCATTTTTTAGAAATATTAGACGGTAGTTGATCCTTGCTGGTTTCAGCATGAATAGGTCGGATCGTCCGGGGAAGTACTACCCTCATAGAAGACCGACGTAAGAGTACTAGTATCCGTACCTGTGTTTCGCTCGGTGAGTGAGAGCGCCGGAGGCCCAATTTCCCCCTTTCCTCTTTTCTCATCGCCCTCATTTTCTTCCCCTAACCCCATTACCAGCCGCCATAGTGGAGGCTACCATACCAGCAGTTTAAGAAGATGGTATGGTGGCCACCATTTCTAGATTTCAATGACTGCTTACAAGATAAAAAAAAAATTTAAAAGCAAATTTGATGAAACTGGGCTGTATCAATAAATTATTCTTAACATGAAGTTGCCTGCTTATAATAGGTAACTTCTTGTTAAGTAAAAATTATGATTGATCATAATGATAAAATATCTCATTGAATTTAAGAAAAATATATTATGTGAATACATACATGATGCAGAACCAACAGCCACAGCTCCACCGTTTCCTGAAAAAAGATTTTCGATTTCTGAGTCTTAGTTTTATTCAAACTCAAGGAACTTTTCCTTTAACTCAGAATTATACATATGTTTAATTAATTAAATTGTACGAAAGTAATATCACGTGTGGTCTTCGGTCATGTATGTCACGAAATGTCCACACAATGAAATGTAACCACCTTAACGCTTGCCGTAGGTGTCATAAAAGGTGACTGTGGAAATACTAGGTAATGGGTAGTAGTGATATATGCGTAAATATCACTGTACTGTGGTCTCACAACCTTCTGCCAAGCATAGTGACAATGGCAAACAGCAACAAAATTCGCTGCCTCGGTTGTTAAGCGTAAGTATATGGACTACTACGTAGAGATATGGTGCTTCAGGGGATGGAATTATTCATCCCCAACGCAAAAATCCCGGTCGGCGGTCGCAGTCGTCCCTGGTTTAACAAAACCTGCAGGCAGGCGACGCAACTCAAGCAGTCCGCATATAGGGCCTGGAACAGTGCCAGGCAACGCCAGGACTCGCGGGTCAGGGAAGAGAAGCGTAAGTTCAATGCCGCTTCCAGATTCAACAACAAAGTTATCGCTGAGGCCAAAGCAGAACACGTTGCCAGAATTGGCGAGAGGCTGGAAAGCTATCCTTCAGGGAGTCGTGCATTCTGGTCTCTTGCCAAGGCTGCCAAGGCAACTTCTGCTCGTCCAATCTCCTGCCACTGCGCAAACAAGACGATATACTGGTCCATAGTGCAAAGGAAAAAGCCGATACTCTAGGCCAATACTTTGCCTCGAACTCGACTCTAGACGACGGGGGCGCCACACCACCCAACATCCCGCGGTATGAGAGCTCAATGCCGGAAATCCGCATCACTCAACGCGCGGTCAGGCGAGAGCTTAGGCTCCTAGATGTCCACAAGTCGAGTGGACCAGATGGCGTCCCCACAGTGGTTCTGAAGACGTGCGCCCATGAGTCATTTGGAAGATAAAGCCAAACTAGCGAGCAAAAAGCTGGGCTTCCTGAACAGAGCCAGACGGTACTCTACGTCATCACAACGACTCATGATATATAAAGCACAAGTCCGACCGTACGTGGAGTACTGTTCTCACCTGTAGGCCACTGTGGAGCCCCCAAATACCAGCTCGACCCACTTGACTCCCTCCAACGGCGAGCTGTTCGAATCGTCAACGATCCCAATCGCACAGACAAATTGGAGTCACTGGAGCAGCGGAGGGACTTTGGCTCTCTATGCGTGCTCTATCGTTTGTTTAACGGGGAGTGCTCTGAGGAGCTGTTTGACTTGATTCCATCGTCTCCTTTCTATCATCGCACCACTCGACATCGCAGCAAAGCTCATCCATACTACCAGGACACGACCTCGTCTAGCACAGTTCGTTTTCAGCGTTCATTTCTCCCACGTACGTGCAGGCTCTGAAACGAACTACCAGTTGCGGTGTTTCCCGAGCGCTATGACATGTCCTTCTTCAAACGAGGTTTAAAGAGAGCATTAATATCACGGTAGGCAGCGGCTTCGCAGAGCCCCTGGCATTGCAGAAGTCTATAAGCGACAGTTACCACTTACCATCAGGTGGACTGTTGGCTCGTCTGCCACTGTAAGCAATAAAAAAAAAAGAAAAAGATCTCCAGGTCAGGTTGGGATAAATTAAAGTAATTATTCTGTGGAGAAAATATAGAATTCAGTCTAGAGTAAATTTATCCCCAGTAAATAGCAACGGGCTTACTCTATATTAGATTACACGTAAAAGCTAGCGAATCGCGTGTATTATTATACCTTTTGGAAAAAACAGCAAAAACTATTGCTATGTTATGTTAACTAATAATATGTTAACTGATAGTGTAGGTACACGTATCATTTTTATAATTAAGATTTACCTGTTGTTGTAGCGGTAGCCGCGGCAGCTGCTGCCTGGTCGGGCGCTGAAAGCAATTTATGTATTGAATATATTACTCATGCACCATAGATTACTTCTTGATTGATACAACATTAATATTTATTTGTTTTGCATCGATCTTACAAAATTAAGGAGCAGGAGCGAGATGCGCGGTCAGTAAAACTTCATGGTCAAGCATTCGAATGCACCAATCGTAGTGTCCGTAGTGAGTTCTGATGCTAGAAAATGCCGCTATGAGTTTTACGTGTCTGTTGCCCTATGTGCAGAATCATTTAAATGGTTATTTGGTTCCACATACTCACCAGTGGGTAAAGCTAGTAGATGAAAAAAACAACAAACTTTCTTTCTACTCTTCGTTTCTACTATTTCTGACAAACCTCATATCGAAGGCTACAAACATTAATTGATTTAGTTACAACTGGTATTGCAAGGAATGTGTTTATGACTTGAGAGATGCAAGTGTTCATAGTAAATTCAATACACACACCAGAAGAACACCAGAGCTAAGTACTTCCTTAAACTTAAATAGTCAGGATCTCGAACGGGTTGCCAGATTTAGATACCTGGGCACAATGGTTGATGACAAAGGTGATCACAGCCTCGAAATACGCTGTAGAATAGAGCAGGCACGTAATGCCTTTTCAAAAATTAAAAGAGTACTTTATAGTAGTAGTATAGCAAGGTGTTATGTATTTTCGGTACTTCTTTACGGTGTCGAAGCTTAGACACTAACAGAGGTTATGTCCAAAAAACTAGAAGCGTTCGAAATGTGGATGTACCAACGTATGCTATATCTTGGACAGACCGCATACGAGATAGCACTGAGCTACATTGCATCATCATAGCAATGGGCAAGAATCTTAAAGTGCTAAAACAATAAAAGAAAAAAAGTTGGCATTTTTTTGGTCACGTGATGCATAGCACCAAAATGTATGCGCTACTTCAACTTATAATACACGGTAAAGTGGCAGCTAGAAGGAGGCTCGGCCGAAGAAGGACATGATGGTTTAAAAATCTTCGACAATGGTTTGAAAAAAGTACGTGTTCCCTATTTACAGCAGCGGTATCCAAAGCAGGAATTGCCATAATGATTGCCAATCTTCGCAAGGAGATGTCACACTAAGAAGAAGAAGAAGATAGTAAATTCAAGAACAAGTTTTAGATTGTGTAATAATAAAACTCTATATTACTGACTTTGTTCATCTGAAGGATCAGTTTCATCTGATAGAGCAGTCTCACCTGAAGGAGCTGAGTCACCTGAGGGAGCACTGTCACCTGAGGGAGCTGAGTCACCTGAGGGAGCACTGTCACCTGAGGGAGCTGAGTCACCTGAGGGAGCACTGTCATCTGAGGGAGCTGAGTCACCTGGCAAGGTTGTTTCTTTTTATAACAATGCATACAAAATATTTAAAATCTACCTACAGATTATAGTGCAGCCATCATTTCGGCGAAGGTTTATTTTAAAATTTTACGATTTTTGTTTCTGTTAATCTTTAAAACCTCCACCAAAAAACATTTTTTTAAATCAATCAATAAAATTTCATTTTATGTAATGTGTTTAATATAGGACTAATCTAGATATTTAGGTATTAATCTTATTTTGAAACGTCCGTTTCGTCATATAATAATGACATGCGCTGTTTGTAAAAACTTAATAAATTGATTCTATTTTATAATTGTTGCAGGCTAAGTGGATTCATTAATTTTCCACACTTAGAACGTTACTAAATTAATTTTGATCCTGGTTATTTTAATCTGATTGAAGCAAATAACAAAATAAATATCGTATCGTACACTGCCGTGTTTATCGATTACTCGTTGCCATAAAGTTTAAAATAACTTATCTCAATAAATTTCATTTTCGCTGAGGGCTTCAATATATTTATAGTAAATTCAAGAACAAGTGTTACATTGTGTAAATAATAAAACGCTATATTACTGACTTTGTTTATCTGAAGGAACAGTTTCATTTGATGGAGAAGTCTCACCTGAAGGAGCTGAGTCACCTGAGGGAGCACTGTCACCTGAGGGAGCTGAGTCACCTGAGGGAGCACTGTCACCTGAGGGAGCTGAGTCACCTGAGGGAGCTGAGTCACCTGAGGGAGCACTGTCATCTGAGGGAGCTGAGTCACCTGAGGGATCACTGTCATCTGAGGGAGCTGAGTCACCTGGCAAGGTTATTTCTTTTTATAACAATGCATACTAAATATTTAAAATCTACCTACAGATTATAGTGCAGCCATCATTTTGGCAATGGTTTATTTTAAAATTTCACGATTTTTGTTTCTGTTGATCTTTACAAACAAACTACATTTTTTTAAATCTTTTCATTTTATGTAATGTGTTTAATATGGGACTAATCTAGATATTTAGGTATTAATCTTATTTTGAAACGTCTGTTTCGTCATATAATAATGACATGCGCTTTTTGTAAAAACTTAATAAATTGATTCTATTTTATAATTGTTTATGGCTAAGTGGACTCATTAATTTGCCACTAAAACGGTAATAAATTAATTTAGATCCTGGTTATTTTAAACTGATTGAAGCAAATAACAAAATAAATATCGTATCGTACACTGCCGTGTTTATCGATTACTCGTTGCCATAAAGTTTAAAATAAGTTATCTCAATAAATTTCTTTTTCGCTGAGGGCTTCAATATATTTACCTCCTGCGGCTGCTGCAGCGGCAGCGGCGGCTGCTTCACCGTCGTCTGTACTATCTGTAAAACAACCAATCCAACAGATCATTATTTAAAACGTTTTCATATTTAGTCATCCCAAGTCAAATAATTACGTAATTGTTTACAACTCAAACAATATATTAAGAAAAATGAGCTTTGGTTGGTTATTATCAGTCGGTGGTTAATATTTACCTGAAGCAGCTGCAGCTGCGGCAGCCGCGCCGCCAGCAGAAGCTAAAAATATTTTATTACATGAGAATGTGTTCAAGACTTGAGAGATGCAAGTGTTCATAGTAAATTCAAGAACAAGTTTTACATTGTGTAAATAATAATACGCTATATTACTGACTTTGTTTATCTGAAGGAACAGTTTCACCTGATGGAGAAGTCTCACCTGAAGGAGCTGAGTCACCTGACGGAGCACTGTCACCTGAGGGAGCACTGTCATCTGAGGGAGCTGAGTCACCTGAGGGAGCACTGTCATCTGAGGGAGCTGAGTCACCTGAGGGAGCACTGTCATCTGAGGGAGCTGAGTCACCTGGCAAGGTTGTTTCATTTTATAACAATGAATACAAAATATTTAAAATCTACCTACAGATTATAGTGCAGCCATCATTTCGGCGATGATTTATTTTAAAATTTTACGATTTTTGTTTTTGTTGATCTTTACAACCAAACTACATTTTTTTAAATCTTTTCATTTTATGTAATGTGTTTAATATAGGACTAATCTAGATATTTAGGTATTAATCTTATTTTGAAACGTCCGTTTCGTAATATTATAATGACATGCGCTGTTTGTAAAAACTTAATAAATTGATTCTATTTTATAATTATATTATTATTTGATATTATTTTATTATTATAGTTTAAGAGTCATAAATATCTAAATAAATAAATAAAATTGTTGCAGGCTAAGTGGATTCATTAATTTTCCACATATAGAACGTTACTAAATTAATTTTGATCCTGGTTATTTTAATCTGATTGAAGCAAATAACAAAATAAATATCGTATCGTACACTGCCGTGTTTATCGATTACTCGTTGCCATAAAGTTTAAAATAACTTATCTCAATAAATTTATTTTTCGCTGAGGGCTACAATATATTTACCTCCTGCGGCTGCTGCAGCGGCAGCGGCGGCTGCTCCACCGTCGTCTGTACTATCTGTAAAACAACCAATCCAACAGATCATTATTTAAAACGTTTTCATATTTAGTCATCCCAAGTCAAATAATTACGTAATTGTTTACAACTCAAACAATATATTAAGAAAAATGAGCTTTGGTTGGTTATTATCAGTCGGTGGTTAATATTTACCTGAAGCAGCTGCAGCTGCGGCAGCCGCGCCGCCAGCAGAAGCTAAAAATATTTTATTACATGAGAATGTGTTCAAGACTTGAGAGATGCAAGTGTTCATAGTAAATTCAAGAACAAGTTTTACATTGTGTAAATAATAATACGCTATATTACTGACTTTGTTTATCTGAAGGAACAGTTTCATCTGATGGAGAAATCTCACCTGAAGGAGCACTGTCACCTGAGGGAGCTGAGTCACCTGAGGGAGCACTGTCATCTGAGGGAGCTGAGTCACCTGAGGGAGCACTGTCATCTGAGGGAGCTGAGTCACCTGAGGGAGCACTGTCATCTGAGGGAGCTGAGTCACCTGGCAAGGTTGTTTCTTTTTATAACAATGCATACAAAATATTTAAAATCTACCTACAGATTATAGTGCAGCCATCATTTCGGCGAAGGTTTATTTTAAAATTTTACGATTTTTGTTTCTGTTAATCTTTAAAACCTCCACCAAAAAACATTTTTTTAAATCAATCAATAAAATTTCATTTTATGTAATGTGTTTAATATAGGACTAATCTAGATATTTAGGTATTAATCTTATTTTGAAACGTCCGTTTTGTCATATAATAATGACATGCGCTGTTTGTAAAAACTTAATAAATTGATTCTATTTTATAATTGTTGCAGGCTAAGTGGATTCATTAATTTTCCACACTTAGAACGTTACTAAATTAATTTTGATCCTGGTTATTTTAATCTGATTGAAGCAAATAACAAAATAAATATCGTATCGTACACTGCCGTGTTTATCGATTACTCGTTGCCATAAAGTTTAAAATAACTTATCTCAATAAATTTCATTTTCGCTGAGGGCTTCAATATATTTATAGTAAATTCAAGAACAAGTGTTACATTGTGTAAATAATAAAACGCTATATTACTGACTTTGTTTATCTGAAGGAACAGTTTCATTTGATGGAGAAGTCTCACCTGAAGGAGCTGAGTCACCTGAGGGAGCACTGTCACCTGAGGGAGCTGAGTCACCTGAGGGAGCACTGTCACCTGAGGGAGCTGAGTCACCTGAGGGAGCACTGTCATCTGAGGGAGCTGAGTCACCTGAGGGATCACTGTCATCTGAGGGAGCTGAGTCACCTGGCAAGGTTATTTCTTTTTATAACAATGCATACTAAATATTTAAAATCTACCTACAGATTATAGTGCAGCCATCATTTTGGCAATGGTTTATTTTAAAATTTCACGATTTTTGTTTCTGTTGATCTTTACAACCAAACTACATTTTTTTAAATCTTTTCATTTTATGTAATGTGTTTAATATAGGACTAATCTAGATATTTAGGTATTAATCTTATTTTGAAACGTCCGTTTCGTCATATAATAATGACATGCGCTTTTTGTAAAAACTTAATAAATTGATTCTATTTTATAATTGTTTATGGCTAAGTGGACTCATTAATTTGCCACTAAATCGGTAATAAATTAATTTAGATCCTGGTTATTTTAAACTGATTGAAGCAAATAACAAAATAAATATCGTATCGTACACTGCCGTGTTTATCGATTACTCGTTGCCATAAAGTTTAAAATAAGTTATCTCAATAAATTTCTTTTTCGCTGAGGGCTTCAATATATTTACCTCCTGCGGCTGCTGCAGCGGCAGCGGCGGCTGCTCCACCGTCGTCTGTACTATCTGTAAAACAACCAATCCAACAGATCATTATTTAAAACGTTTTCATATTTAGTCATCCCAAGTCAAATAATTACGTAATTGTTTACAACTCAAACAATATATTAAGAAAAATGAGCTTTGGTTGGTTATTATCAGTCGGTGGTTAATATTTACCTGAAGCAGCTGCAGCTGCGGCAGCCGCGCCGCCAGCAGAAGCTAAAAATATTTTATTACATGAGAATGTGTTCAAGACTTGAGAGATGCAAGTGTTCATAGTAAATTCAAGAACAAGTTTTACATTGTGTAAATAATAATACGCTATATTACTGACTTTGTTTATCTGAAGGAACAGTTTCATCTGATGGAGAAATCTCACCTGAAGGAGCTGAGTCACCTGACGGAGCACTGTCACCTGAGGGAGCACTGTCATCTGAGGGAGCTGAGTCACCTGAGGGAGCACTGTCATCTGAGGGAGCTGAGTCACCTGAGGGAGCACTGTCATCTGAGGGAGCTGAGTCACCTGGCAAGGTTGTTTCTTTTTATAACAATGCATACAAAATATTTAAAATCTACCTACAGATTATAGTGCAGCCATCATTTCGGCGAAGGTTTATTTTAAAATTTTACGATTTTTGTTTCTGTTAATCTTTAAAACCTCCACCAAAAAACATTTTTTTAAATCAATCAATAAAATTTCATTTTATGTAATGTGTTTAATATAGGACTAATCTAGATATTTAGGTATTAATCTTATTTTGAAACGTCCGTTTCGTCATATAATAATGACATGCGCTGTTTGTAAAAACTTAATAAATTGATTCTATTTTATAATTGTTGCAGGCTAAGTGGATTCATTAATTTTCCACACTTAGAACGTTACTAAATTAATTTTGATCCTGGTTATTTTAATCTGATTGAAGCAAATAACAAAATAAATATCGTATCGTACACTGCCGTGTTTATCGATTACTCGTTGCCATAAAGTTTAAAATAACTTATCTCAATAAATTTCATTTTCGCTGAGGGCTTCAATATATTTATAGTAAATTCAAGAACAAGTGTTACATTGTGTAAATAATAAAACGCTATATTACTGACTTTGTTTATCTGAAGGAACAGTTTCATTTGATGGAGAAGTCTCACCTGAAGGAGCTGAGTCACCTGAGGGAGCACTGTCACCTGAGGGAGCTGAGTCACCTGAGGGAGCACTGTCACCTGAGGGAGCTGAGTCACCTGAGGGAGCACTGTCATCTGAGGGAGCTGAGTCACCTGAGGGATCACTGTCATCTGAGGGAGCTGAGTCACCTGGCAAGGTTATTTCTTTTTATAACAATGCATACTAAATATTTAAAATCTACCTACAGATTATAGTGCAGCCATCATTTTGGCAATGGTTTATTTTAAAATTTCACGATTTTTGTTTCTGTTGATCTTTACAACCAAACTACATTTTTTTAAATCTTTTCATTTTATGTAATGTGTTTAATATAGGACTAATCTAGATATTTAGGTATTAATCTTATTTTGAAACGTCCGTTTCGTCATATAATAATGACATGCGCTTTTTGTAAAAACTTAATAAATTGATTCTATTTTATAATTGTTTATGGCTAAGTGGACTCATTAATTTGCCACTAAAACGGTAATAAATTAATTTAGATCCTGGTTATTTTAAACTGATTGAAGCAAATAACAAAATAAATATCGTATCGTACACTGCCGTGTTTATCGATTACTCGTTGCCATAAAGTTTAAAATAAGTTATCTCAATAAATTTCTTTTTCGCTGAGGGCTTCAATATATTTACCTCCTGCGGCTGCTGCAGCGGCAGCGGCGGCTGCTCCACCGTCGTCTGTACTATCTGTAAAACAACCAATCCAACAGATCATTATTTAAAACGTTTTCATATTTAGTCATCCCAAGTCAAATAATTACGTAATTGTTTACAACTCAAACAATATATTAAGAAAAATGAGCTTTGGTTGGTTATTATCAGTCGGTGGTTAATATTTACCTGAAGCAGCTGCAGCTGCGGCAGCCGCGCCGCCAGCAGATGCTAAAAATATTTTATTACATGAGAATGTGTTCAAGACTTGAGAGATGCAAGTGTTCATAGTAAATTCAAGAACAAGTTTTACATTGTGTAAATAATAATACGCTATATTACTGACTTTGTTTATCTGAAGGAACAGTTTCATCTGATGGAGAAGTCTCACCTGAAGGAGCTGAGTCACCTGACGGAGCACTGTCACCTGAGGGAGCACTGTCATCTGAGGGAGCTGAGTCACCTGAGGGAGCACTGTCATCTGAGGGAGCTGAGTCACCTGAGGGAGCACTGTCACCTGAGGGAGCTGAGTCACCTGAGGGAGCACTGTCATCTGAGGGAGCTGAGTCACCTGGCAAGGTTGTTTTTTTTTATAACAATGCATACAAAATATTTAAAATCTACCTACAGATTATAGTGCAGCCATCATTTCGGCGATGGTTTATTTTAAAATTTTACGATTTTTGTTTTTGTTAATCTTTAAAACCTCCACCAAACAACATTTTTTTAAATCAATCAATAAATTAAATCAATAAAATTTCATTTTATGTAATGTGTTTAATATAGGACTAATCTAGATATTTAGGTATTAATCTTATTTTGAAACGTCCGTTTCGTAATATTATAATGACATGCGCTGTTTGTAAAAACTTAATAAATTGATTCTATTTTATAATTATATTATTATTTGATATTATTTTATTATTATAGTTTAAGAGTCATAAATATCTAAATAAATAAATAAAATTGTTGCAGGCTAAGTGGATTCATTAATTTTCCACATATAGAACGTTACTAAATTAATTTTGATCCTGGTTATTTTAATCTGATTGAAGCAAATAACAAAATAAATATCGTATCGTACACTGCCGTGTTTATCGATTACTCGTTGCCATAAAGTTTAAAATAACTTATCTCAATAAATTTATTTTTCGCTGAGGGCTACAATATATTTACCTCCTGCAGCTGCTGCAGCGGCAGCGGCGGCTGCTTCATCGTCGTCTGTACTATCTGTAAAACAACCAATCCAACAGATCATTATTTAAAACGTTTTCATATTTAGTCATCCCAAGTCAAATAATTACGTATTGGTTTACAATTCAAACAATATATTAAGAAAAATGAGCTTTGGTTGATTATTTTCAGTCGGTGGTTGATATTTACCTGAAGCAGCTGCAGCTGCGGCAGCCGCGCCGCCAGTAGGAGCTAAAAATATTTTATTTCTTGAGAATGTGTTAAAGACTTGAGAGATGCAAGTGTTCATAGTAAATTCAAGAACAAGTTTTACATTGTGTAAATAATAAAACGCTATTACTGACTTTGTTTATCTGAAGGAACAGTTTCATCTGATGGAGAAGTCTCACCTGAAGGAGCTGAGTCACCTGAGGGAGCACTGTCACCTGTAGGAGCACTGTCATCTGAGGGAGCACTGTCACCTGAGGGAGCACTGTCACCTGAGGGAGCTGAGTCACCTGAGGGAGCACTGTCACCTGAGGGAGCTGAGTCACCTGAGGGAGCACTGTCATCTGAGGGAGCTGAGTCACCTGAGAGATCACTGTCATCTGAGGGAGCTGAGTCACCTGGCAAGGTTGTTTCTTTTTATAACAATGCATACAAAATATTTAAAATCTACCTACACATTATAGTGCAGCCATCATTTCGGCGATGGTTTATTTTAAAATTTTACGATTTTTGTTTCTGTTAATCCTTAAAACCTCCACCAAACAACATTTTTTTAAAGTAATCATTTAATTAAATTAATAAAATTTCATTTTATGTAATGTGTTTCATATAGGACTAATCTAGATATTTAGGTATTAATCTTATTTTGAAACGTCCGTTTCGTCATATAATAATGACATGCGCTGTTTGTAAAAACTTAATAAATTGATTCTGTTTTATAATTGTTGCAGGCTAAGTGGATTCATTAATTTTCCACATATAGAACGTTACTAATTTAATTTTGATCCTGGTTATTTTAATTTGATTGAAGCAAATAACAAAATAAATATCGTATCGTACACTGCCGTGTTTATCGATTACTCGTTGCCATAAAGTTTAAAATAACTTATCTCAATAAATTTATTTTTCGCTGAGGGCAACAATATATTTACCTCCTGCGGCTGCTGCAGCGGCAGCGGCGGCTGCTCCACCGTCGTCTGTACTATCTGTAAAACAATCAATCCAACAGATCATTATTTAAAACGTTTTCATATTTAGTCATCCCAAGTCAAATAATTACGTATTTGTTTACAATTCAAACAATATATTAAGAAAATGAGATTTGGTTGGTTATTATCAGTCAGTGGTTGATATTTACCTGAAGCAGCTGCTGCAGCGGCAGCCGCGCCGCCAGCAGGAGCTAAAAATATTTTATTTCTTGAGAATGTGTTCAAGACTTGAGAGATGCAAGTGTTCATAGTAAATTCAAGAACAAGTTTTACATTGTGTAAATAATAAAACGCTATATTACTGACTTTGTTTATCTGAAGGAACAGTTTTATCTGATGGAGAAGTCTCACCTGAAGGAGCTGAGTCACCTGAGGGAGCACTGTCACCTGAGGGAGCACTGTCATCTGAGGGAGCTGAGTCACCTGAGGGAGCACTGTCACCTGAGGGAGCACTGTCATCTAAGGGGGCTGAGTCACCTGGCAAGGTTGTTTCTTTTTATAACAATGCATACAAAATATTTAAAATCTACCTACAGATTATAATGCAGCCAACATTTTGGCAATGGTTTATTTTAAAATGTTACGATTTTTGTTTCTTATAATGTTTACAACCTCCACCAAACAACATTTTTTTTAATCTTATCATTTTATGTAATGTGTTTAATATAGGACTAATCTAGATATCTAGATATTAATTTTATTTTGAAACGTCCGTTTCGTCATATATTAATGACATGCGCTTTTTGTAAAAACTTAATAAATTGATTATATTTTATAATTGTTGCAGGCTAAGTGGATTCATTAAATTTCCACATATAGAACGTTACTAAATTAATTTTGATCCTGGTTATTTTAATTTGATTGAAGAAAATAACAAAATAAATATTGTATCGTACACAGCCGTGTTTATCGATTACTCGTTGCCATAAAGTTTAAAATAACTTATCTCAATAAATTTATTTTTCGCTGAGGGCAACAATATATTTACCTCCTGCGGCTGCTGCAGCGGCAGCGGCGGCTGCTTCATCGTCGTCTGTACTATCTGTAAAACAACCAATCCAACAGATCATTATTTAAAACGTTTTCATATTTAGTCATCCCAAGTCAAATTTATTTTATTTTATAGATTACGTATTTGTTTACAATTTAATATGAAAAAATATGCAGTATGTGATATACTTATGTACTTTATAAAGTTATAAGATTTTAGAGACCATTAACAAAATTAAATAAATAATTTAATTAATTATTATAGTGTGCCCTATAAACCAAACAAAAGTGTAAATAAAGGTAAGTTTTTCACATTACTAAAGTTGACACTGAATACCTGAAACGATTGTACAATATAGGACAAATACAAAATTTAATATTGAAAACCAGTAATGGGGTTATTATTAGGACTATGAGTTATTATCAAATGAACTTGGTTCAATATGGGTTCCATTCCCGCTCAGTGCAAATATTTGTATGCATGAACATGTCTATTTGCATTTTTCTGGGTTTTTCTATGTATAATACGTTTTTCATGTGTAATATGTATGTATTTACAAAAAAAAAGTGTTTAAGTATGTATATCCGCATTCTAGAACCCATAATACAAGCTATATTATATGCTTACCTTGGGTCTAAATGGCGTTGTGTGTAGTTGTTGAGATATTATTATTATAATTATTATGAACTACCTTTAAACGGTATAAATGATAAAGATTTGAAGTGTTTTCTTACCTGAAATAGCTTCAGAAGATGCGCCTGCAGCTGCTGAACTGCCATCATCTCCTGATGACGCTGCAAACAATGTCCGATGTAAAATTGGTACTAAAACTACAGTTCCAAATACAAAAGAATTTCATCATCCGATACGTTTGATGCGCACTGCAGAAAGTCTAAAGTTAGATGTTTGCCATAGTCACCACACTTAGCTAAAGGATTGATGATCCCAGTAAGTTGATATTTAGTACAGTAACACTACAGCAAGCCTGACTTTGTATTCTTTTAGATGATCTCATAACATCCACGGGAAGGTGGGGTGGTCCAGTATTCTAAACCGGAGACCACACGATACATTATATTACTTTTAATGAAGTTATTTGATTTGTTCGTTTTATTGTAAAGCAAGTGAAAACCTTTTGGGAATAAATATCTTAAAGTAAAGGTTGCATAAAATTATAAACTATAAATTTTTAACTGTAGCTGACGTGTAATGATAACTTTCTAAGGAGTAGGTTAGGTATCTCGTCAGTTTATCTGAACTACACAAGTGTGAAGGCAACAAAAATTGCGAGGCCAAGATAAAAGATTTTAAACTACATAATAGTTATGTTTATACCGGAGGTTTCAGCAATACTACTGGCTAACGAGTCCCCGTCGTCTCCTGCCGCTGTAAAAAATTTTTATTGTATAATAAGTATTAATACTAAATTCTAATATACCCAACCAATTATTATAGAATACAATCAATAATGAAAAGTTTAGCTTGTATTTTCATATAGTTTCTTTATTCTCAACCATTAGTAAAGTGTTTTAGCTTTATTCAAAAATACTATTCACGGATTTGATTCTAAACTCATGAGCTCTTAGTTTTGGAGAGAAATGTACAAAACATAGGTCAGTGGCCAAAAAACCTTTACACAAAAGAAAATACTATTTTCATAAGAATAGCGTTTATGCACCCTGATGTACAAACTATTCTTTTGCAATATTTGAGAATATTAGGCAGCTACATTAATCTTATCTTGTTCCATGTGGATTTATTCAGTAACAGAATTATTCAGCTTTTTCCAGATAATTCTTTAACTGAACTTTTTTTACGCTAGTTTATTGGACTAAGTTTTATGTACGAGATTTACCAGGAGCAAATGAATATCCACAGGCGAGTGATTGTTCGCCATCATCCGAAGCTTTAAGAATATAGTTCCATCAAAGTTGATTGACGTGATTGAGGGTATTTAATGTTATAAAGTATAGTGAATACAAATATCAAAACCAAGTACCTGAAGATTCGGCAAGTGAATCAGCTTGCGCTACATCGTCATTAGACACTGTAAACAAGATTTACTATAAGATTATTTTTATACTTTGAATTGTCTAAAAACTAAAACTCTTGAAGTCACTATTACTGCTAACCTAGCCATGCCATTAATAATTTAGATTGGTGATCTATGCGACAAAACTATGTGTGGTTTATAAATATTTGTGCTGAGGTTTGGGAATGCCTTGTGTACATATAATATGTTTGCAAAGCACTCATGATAAAGAAAAGGACCTACTATAGAAATCCTCAGCGGTAAGTTTATATGTCTAATCTGACTATAACAATGTTAGGAGCTATTATATTATTTATTATTATTACCAAGTGTTTGGGCGGCTGCGCCTGCAGCTGCTTTTCCTCTATTACCTGAAGCACCTAGTACAATTTACACTACTTTTAGTTCATAAGTTGGTATCTATTTGTATTGGTAAACAAATAGATACCAATAATTATTAACTTATTAAGATAAATATTAATCAATTACTAACTAATTAAGAAATATTTTTATTTACTTACATGATTAGTTTTGAAGATTTAAGCAGCAAATACTATCAGATACTTAAGCCTTAAAAAATATTATGTACAAATTAAAATTTATTTGTCAAAATTATACCGATAAAAGACGTTGCTTTAGATTCAGCTAGTGAGCCTGTGTAACCTCCAGCGCTATCTGATCTTGCTAATGAAACAGAAACAAATCAATCACATTATAACATATTGTTTCAATTGACGCTCATTTTATAATCATAACAAATACAAACAAGATCCAGCTATTCAAAGCGCCTTTACACATGACTGCAGTCCAAGCGAAAAAAACCAGTCTAAGTAAACCTCAACCTACCACAGATATACACATCAACAGAGGGTCAGTATAATTGGAAGTGTCTGAACGACGAAAAAACTTATCAAACATAGAGAATCATACAATATTGCGATGTGAGTCAGTCAGTGCCAAACGTTGACTTACCAAATGCAGATGAGAAAGCTTCCGAAGCCGCACCTGCTACAAAAAATGTATAGAATTCTGGGACTTTGAGCTTGGGAGCTCTCGACAGAGAACCTTCTGCGTGCCGCAAACTACTTAAATAATGTGCTTAGATTACAACTATTTTAATTATCAGGAGTTTTCAGTCCATCTATTTTTATATCTGATACTTTTAGTATCATAAAATTACGAAAATGTTTATTCATTCAGTTTCTAGTAACATTATCAAAGTAACTTTATTTTTCTTACTTTGATTTTATTTATACGTTTGTAATGAATGGTCGTTGTATTGTATTTAGAAATTAGACCTATTATATTAGCAAATAATCAATACTTTGTTTAAATATCTAAGTAGGTATTTGTTTGGATTTATTTTGAAATTGATTTTCTTACCACCTCCGTTTCCGGCATTAGCAGCGCCTATCGGAAACAAATGAAACATATTTTATTTGCGAAAGCAAGCTATTGCATTTTTTATAATGGCTTTTTTACATAAAGAAGGTGCTTTGTAGCTCCCTAAGGAGTACAAAACTGAAGAATTTCAAAAATGAATATTATGAAATTGTACATAATTAATTGTAAACGGGGCACTAACTGATATACCTATGTGATCTTACACTGCGGACTACGACAACTCTACCAAAAGGGTTAACGACTGGAAAGATCAAGAGAAATCGTCAAATGAAAAATCGGTCTTTAAATATTTTTTATCGTGAGGTGTGCCGTTTATTGTATATCATTTAACTGTATCTATTCAGACTGGTTATTTACGCTTAAACTTACTGAAAGCACCCGATCTTGCTTCTGTTAAACCATTACCTCCTCTTCGAGCCACTGTAATACAACAAATGGCGCGATTAAAAAAAACGAATTTTAGTCGAAAGTCAAATCCAAGAGTAAAGAGTAAGGAGAGTAATGTTTCTATTTAGATATTTTAAAGGCTTGTACTCAACTTTGATTTAATGCCAAAGTTTGGTCTCTTACTTAGTTAAATCTCCATAACTAATCCCCAAATATTTTTATCCTGTAGATTAATGTACTTGTCACTTACCACTTTCAGCAATAGCACCAGCTCCTGGAATAAACCGCAATAATTAAATAAAATAAAATAGAAAAAAATATTATGTAGTATTCAAAATATAAAAATTTTATATATAGAGCGACAATTTTGGCTTTAGTATCTACTTTATAATATTAGCGAAGCGAAGAGTTAATAACCTGGCAAGAGAATCTAACCCTTTTCTATTGAATGCTTGAAGTTGTTTTTTCTTTTGTACTAAATTTGCTACTGTTCATATTTCTCACAGAGACGAGAATAGATTACAAGATGGACTTCAAAAGTGGGTATACAATAACTTTGGCAAGTGTCATTTGTAGTTTACAATTTTATACCCTCAACCTTGTGTTTACTATCAATACTAATCCATACGAATCCAACCTTACTCTAATTAGTTTTCAAGTTATTTGAGACATCGGTCCTATGAGCAGAAAGTGTAGTAGGGGCGGACGCACATTGGCTACCCGACAATCCTTAGACTTTCTGTCGTATTTCTTTGGACACATAGATCAGACAGTTTTACCACCCACGTACACCGTAAACAATTCTGCCCGCAGACAGGCAGCTATACAGCTTAGTATCGCAATAGAGGTCAAAAAGAGATTTGATCTATGTGTTTATGTTTGAGAAAGCACTACGCACAACTGTCGGCGCGCAGTCTGCAGACAGTTTTGACCTGAATATGCGCCTTTGCATAGGTATCTTCCTGCGGGAAGCCGACAGTCTGCCGACAAAAATACCGGCGGCCTGCTGTCCGTTGCGGCCGGAGGCAATGTGTCGAGCATATGTCGTATCCTGTAATGTACGACCTTTCATACATTATAATACTATGGCATAATAAGACAAAACTCCCCTCAGACAAAAAGATTATAATGTGCACCGGCCCTAAAACCAGCTGCCTTTTCTCAGCTCAATCGAATGTTTATTTCTATGCCGTGAGATTCAAAAACATTTATTAAAATCTCATAAGGTCTACATTTACGTAAAAAATATTAATAGATTACAAAAAGTAACGTCTTGTGCAGATGTCAAATTTGCACAAGACGGGTAACGGTTTTAAAGAGTTGCATTATTTTATTATTAAGTAAACAGAAATATTACTAGTTTTTGAAATTAGATGAAGACCTCAAGTGAAAATGGTAAAGAAAGATACAATAAAAGATAAAATACGACTTATTGAAATAACTTACCACTCCTCTGGGCTATAAGCCCGAGAGGTAATGTGAGAAGAATTGCGAGTGTAGACCAATGTAATGTCACCATCTTGGATTGAGCCTCCAGACTGAAGAACTCCAAACACTTTCAGGTTTTTAAATGAAAAAAGCTATAAAATTGTAATATCCTTATCAATAATCGTGATAATTCAATAAAATAATTGTAATATTTTTAATATCTAATTAATAATCTTTAATAGTAGTCGTGATTGATGATAAAGGGTTATAAGAATTAATGATAATAATGATTTGTGTTCAACTCACGCGCCGTTTAGTATTCTATTGTCAAACTCTCTTGATTAATCTGGAATCTCACAGTTTACATCTGAGTCTAGATTCTTACCTAAAGGTAGGAGTTTGCTGTAGTCGTTTCATTATTCATCATGCTTGAAGGTAGGCAGGCGTTATATTTGTGTTCGCAGTTGGTGATGAGATCATTTTAGTTTATCAGTCTACCTTGTGTGTTTTACTGGGAGAGCTATTCACATGGATCATTCATGGTATACGTAATTACATGCAGTTAATAATAATTATGGTCTATAGTCAATGTAGGACAACAATTTCTTTTTGTATGTACTGTTTATTTCAAGATCTTTTCTTGGTCTGTCATAACTTTGATTTTCTGCCCCAGGACACCATTTATGGTGATGATTTTAATTAACAACTCGGGGTTGTAGTAGAAGAATAATATTTATCCTCACATACGGAGTACGGTCGTAAGATGTAGTAACTATTTTAGTTCTGATTCCCAGTCTCTACCTAGCTAGAGACCGCGGTCAGTGCAATCTGGACAAAACGTCAAGCAAATATGGTATGTAAGTACCTATTATTGTATGTTTCCAGGTTTATAAAATTAAACGTTAATTTTTAAATTACTATTACGAGCATTTACGAATTGGGCAGATGAAACTAAATAGATACTTACTAGATTAACCACCGGGGTGGTAAACGCCACTTATCAGTGGCAAGCTCGAAGATGCAGATGGAAATAACGGTTAAATAAGTCATTGTTCTCAAAATCGATATAATAATTTATTCAACAAATATAGCAATTCAATATAGGGTGAGAATGGTACAATGAAACAATATCGTCACAATATGCCTATTTTTCACGAAGACTTCGATATGAGGGTAGACATCTTGCCTTTATGACTGCAAGCGCGGCTCGATTTTAATATAGAGTCATTGTCTGCTCAGGTTTCAACGTTTTCGCCATCGTGTGCATGCCGTTATTTCGTATATATACTCTCACAAATATTCATGATACTTTTAGTTTTGCATCGGAATATGTTGTTAGTGAACAGCTCTTTATATTTTCATTCAAATTGTAAATAGGTGGTATACTGCTATAGACGTCATATTTAACGCCAAAAGTTAGCTTATGTCAATCCCATACATTTTTAATCTATTCTTTTCTACTATATTAGCATTAATGCCATTTGTCTAGGCCCTCTAATTAGTAAAATGATCGGCTAAAAAAACAAAGTAAAACAAAAACACAAATACAAATATTACATTATAATTATGTCAGTTAATGTGCCATATTTTATTATTTACGTATTGCAGTAACTAGTGGAAAAATAAAGCAATTTTTTTTGTATCAGCTCCGATATTAGTCAGAATATGCAGTGCGTAGTAGATTGAAGAATTGGTAGGATAGACTGCAAATCTGAAAAATATTTTAATTGTTAGAATTACCTATTTAATTAGCTAATCACTAAAATATCAAGCTTTCATCATGTCTGGACCTGGTAATTACAACATTTAGAAAACATATGCTTTAGAACAAGAAGTTTTAAATAGCGATAATTCTGTGAAATATAGTTTTAGTAGAAATATAATATGCCTAAGAAAAGTAATGACGATGGCCTGTGAAACTGTAATCATTAGCATACCTGTTGAGTGGTGGTACATACTTATTGCAAAAACTTAAGGATAAAGAAACACACATACTCGTAATTCTATTTATTTGAATTGTACGTGTGTATTTACAACAATTTCCATATTTTTTACTAATAATTGTACAATGTCCGCAACATAAATAAGTACGATTTCTATCAAGTGCCCTATAAATGGATTCTACATTATGTTTTATTATTGCCGAGTTTTAGCGGTAGCTGCCAGTGCTTATGTTCATGGGCTTAAATTATAATTTGTTTTTTTCGTGGGAAATGCGTTACGCATACGCACCCGCCCGGGCAAGACGAGGGTTATGTCGGACTCTCCGACCGCACTCAAAGAGCAGGCGGCATACCGACTAAAGCCCACGGTGTTCCTACAGACGGCCAGAGTGTCGGGGTCACGGGAGACGCTCGCGCATTCATCCGCAACCCCGACAGGCCATGGCTCGCTCACCACACGCGAGCGGGCCCCGTCTGATTTGGGGGACCTAGCCCTCCCTCCCTCGAGAGGCGTGTGCGGAACACGCGCACTGCAGTCTCGGGCCCGTGCTGTGCCCGCAGGCCTACTCCTAACTCGGCCGCAAAGGATAGGGAGAACGGCGCGTCGCAATACCGACACTCCTCTTCCTCTACGGCCCAACCGCGTCCGCAATCCGGCGGTTGCAGCCCCGCCGAGGCCACGGAAGGTAAGGAGAGCGACCCACGGTTAAACCGGCACTACTCAACATCTCGCCGCGACAAGGCGAGATGTTGGGGCGAGCGGTTGGGGGTGATGCAATATAAGCCTAATATTGAACAATGAACATATTAATAAAATCAAATCAAATCTTTTCCCACGAAGTGGTATGTAAAAGTGTGTAAAGTATAATGGTCACATTTTGTCGGGTATTTTAGACTCCATATAACACGAAGGCAAGCCTGTTGCCCAAATGCACTAATCTTCTTTTACTTTTTACTAATAAAATTTGTACTTACTCCACTAAAAGTATCTAAATTCATAGTTAAATAGCCGTTTGCGCTGAAACTAAAGGGTTTCTGTGTTCTCATCAAGAATATTAGCAACATCTTCTTTGTGTCAAGGTCTGCATATACCCAGTTTGCAAAATATATAGCTTTTTCCATTTTTTCGCTCTGAAAAATATTAAATAGGTAATTTTGAAACGCACATTAATGATGAGGTAGAAGTTTACCAATAAGTTTCTTTATTTATTTGTCTTAATGACCGAGAAAAAGATCCAATAGTCTATAAAAGTAGCACCGTAAACATCAGTAACGCGTTACCGACTCTGTAAATTTCTCACTATCCGAAATCTCGCTATAACCTCTTCTAACGTCTAAGAGAGGACTTTAGAAGGGAGAAACAACAATTTCACTTTATTTGTACGAAATGAATACGTTTTTCAATTTAATCTGGATTTAGTTATTAATAAAATCCCATTACTAAAGAGTTAGCTAAAGACAGTAGACAGAATTTACGTATGAACGTGCTTTATTCTAAAATGCCCAGCTTCTTAATAGAACTACTTCGATAACTATAATGAAACAAATAATGTGGCAAGTCTGGAACTTGATAAAATCTAAATAATTCACTTTGCACCTGCTGTCTCTTAAATCAAGTGAATATTAGTTTATAATTTATGTTATTCCTAATGTTTCACTGCAGTTTAATTTTAACAGTTTTATAAATATACTTACCTATCGATTAACTATAGGACTAGTAACTATGAAAGTTAAGGTTTGACAATTTAAGAAACTGCAGTAACGGCCTTGCTTTGTAATAATATATAATTATAATAAATATAAAAAATCTACAAGCTTTAAATGGCACACAAAGCCTTGCATGTCAGTGCCACAGTTCCTGAAGGCTTAGACAAGTGGCATAGATTTCAATTCTATTGATAGAATAGATAAAAAATGTATGGGGTTGACATAAGCTAACGACAATATTGGCGTTAGATTATGTCAATCCGTCTAAGTCCTCTGATCTTAAATGAAATGAAATGAAATGAAATATATGTTTATTCATTTAAGTTAACTAAACAAAAAAAAACATTTACCGTCACCTTTGTACTATTCATTCATGTGGTAATTTGTAAAGAAGATCTTATTCCTTTCACAATATTAAAAGTATAAACTATAATCATGTTTTAAATTAAAAGAGATAATTACATGATTAATTAAGAGCTGTCCCATGATGCACTGGAAAAATGTTTCGACAAGCAATGAGCAGAAAAAAGAAAAATAACGTAGACATTTGTATGAATCGTCGACCACCTAAAAAATAAAAGAACATTATACTGAGTTGATAATGCCAGTATGTTTAACAACACTTCATCATCATCATATCAGCCAAAAGACGTCCACAGCTGGACATAGGCCGGTCGCCGGTTGCCCGCCACCCATAAAAGGTCATATGTCCACCTTGTGAGGAGTCTTCCGGTTCGTAGTCGCCACTCCAGAACCTTTCTGCCTCAACACCACCAGTTCTGCTAGCCATGTATCCTGCCCATTGCCATTTTAGAGAAGCATCTCTGCGAGCCACGTCAGTTACCTTGGTTCGCATGCGGATTTCTTCGTTTCTCAAATGATCGCGTAGAGAGACGCCTAACATAGCCCGCTCTATCAAAACAACAATACTTAATAATAATTAAATGAGTTAGTTACTGTAGCAGTAAAAACGGTGAGGCAAATGAACACAGATCCAAATATGTATGTTAGTAACATTCCGTCACCCAGAACGGTGTCCAATGAAGAAGTTATTCTGAAAACAAAAAGAAAACATCTTGCACTGTAATAAGTCGTATTATTGTATGACATAAAATAGGCATTGTAGGATATACCTACCAAAAGATATAGTAACCACTTACTTAGTAAGAAACTGATGCTTAGAAATAATAAACTTCAACTTATTCTTAATATTTTGATGCGTTTCCTCAACGTTATTCTTTCTCCTAATTTTAGCGACATCTTTCTTAGTGATAAGTTCTTCCATCATATTGCCAAGGATTTTGAGTTCCATACAAACATACCGAGTAAAAGATATGTGGAGCATGTTGACGAAAACGTAGAGAAATATGACTAAAGTGGTCATGAAACTTTCCCAAATGTAAGCAACGTAATACCACTGCACTTTGTCGAAAGGATACCAGCCATCGAAAGGATACAGATACTGTTTCTCTTTACCTCTAACATCAGTTTCATAAAACATAATAAGTCTTGGAAACAAATCAACAATGATAGCCAAAGCTATTGTATAATAAAATTCAAATCTGATTATAATTCTTGTAGTTTGCGTATATCTGCTCAAAATTGTCTTGTGCTCCTTTGAATTGGCCACCGTCTCCCAAAGATTGTGCCGATAGTGATGAGATATACTTTCATACAATTCCTTGTTCTTATGTATTTTTCCGTACTTTACTAATATCATGAGACACACACCGAAGTTTGGAGCGATGTTGATGATTTCGAACCAGTCGGAGAACCCAGTCAAGCAAAGAGTTATGAACAGCTGCATTGAAGTGATAAATACAAGGCCATATACAAAATAGTAACAATAAATCAAGAATTTAGACCGATTAATGAAAGGGTAGAGAAACATTTTTCTGCCTATGTTGGCTATAAAGTCCATTTCGAATATAAACTCGTTTTTCAGAGTGTCGTATGTTTTGTTAATCTGACTCATTGTGAGGCGTTCGTCCGCGTTGGTTGGAGTAATTGAATTACAATGTTAATGCCAATAGATAGCTTAGACAAATACCCAAAAATCTTTTTACATTAAACGACTCGGCAATGAGTCACCTAAAAAGGCTTTACGGCTCATGAGTCGCAATGTAGTGTCATATTTCGTGGTTTTAAAGTTTTACCATTAATTCTTAGCTTTATTTTAAAAATATGTTCTGCTAACATGCTAGAATTAGGTAAAAGCTGTATAAAAAGGAAGTAGTCATCGCGTTTACAGTTCTATTTAAATGCAAATAATACTTATGAAACTTAAGTTGTGTTATTTTCACAGTAAAATAACTGTAAGCATTATAGTCACCTACTTACTTTAAAATCGTGTCGTGTAAAAACAAATGTGTCAATCTAGTTTATTTAAATAACTGGTTGTCCTCTTAGATCAAAGACATAATTAATATGAGCTTCAGTTTCTAATCAGAAACTACTTTAATAATGATTGATTGCATCAAAGGGCATTACTTTGATTAAACGTGAAAAATTATAGACTAATTCTAAAAAACTGGTCACGGTTCTTTTTGGTTCGATTAAGTCTTTTTTGTTTAATTTTTTTGATAAATATTATTTAATGCAAAATAGAATCTCTATTTCGAAATAAATAATATTTTTAGTAAGGTAGGTAGTAAGGTTTCTTTGACTAAACATAAGAAAATCTTTTGGGATATAAGATTTTCTTATATTTAGTCAAAGAAATCGACTGCTGGACATGTAAAGTAGGTACCTATATTCACCATAACTAGTCTCAAGCCACTCTTCACAACCTCTATAGGTCAACGTTATGAATGCTGCTCTTATTATTATTAAATTAAGACTTATCAACAAAGCTTAATCTTCACTACATAGTATAAAACAAAGTCGCTTTCCGCTGTCTGTCCCTATGTATGCTTAGATCTTTAAAACTACGAACGGATTTTAATGCAGTTTTTTTTAATAGATAAAGTGATTCAAGAGGAAGGTTTTATGTATAATACACGCATAATATAGTAGAGAAACACATTTTTTTTGCGCTTACATTGCAGACGCTGGCTGAACCCTACGAGATAGATCAAAATAATGTACTACAGTATTGTACACCTTAAAAAGGTCTACAAAAAAGTCCGCGATGGTATATGTCTATCTCTATAATGGATAACCCACAATAACCATTTTTTATCCTTTACCTTTTATGAGAAGTAATGGCTTATTTATGAAGCGATTTTAAGCAATACAGCATTAATCCTTATCCAATTACTTAATTGGATAAGGATTAACGCTGTATTGCTTAAAATCACTTTATAAATAAGCACAATGTATTTAAGGTACTTACCTTAAATACATTGTGCATGTAATATAGATCAAGGACATCGAGTTCAGAGAGCCAGAGAATCGTCTGTAAGATGTTTGTATTGTCTAATGACAAAAAAGCTGTGAACGTTGTAAATAAGACATTCTGTAGTATATTTAGTATCAGCATCAGCATTGCACCCGTGCGAAACCGGGGCGGGTCGCTAGTAATATATAAAACAAAGTCGGGTTTGTTTGAACACTTATAACTCGAGAACGGCTGGACCAATTTTAATGGTTTTTGATTCATTGGATTTTTCTTCCAGAATAGCAGATTTTTGACAGTCGACTCTAGGAGTCGAGTCAACATTGGAGCGCTATTAAAAACATATTAAAATTGAAGAAAAAATAAATTTAAAAGAAAACATTTTTCCATACAAAATGTTCGTGGGTTTTGTACCTGTCAACAGGCACACGTCTGAATTTTAACGCGAACGAAGTCGCGGGCAATAGCTAGTTATTATAAATATCTGTTAATATAATGTAATTTTATTATGATCTACACTTCGCAAACCATGATCAACTTTAACAGAACGGAATTAAGTTTAAATTTGTTTGTAAATTCATAGATCCGTAATTCGATACTCAAATAAATGGGTCAAGGAGCTTTGAAACGTAGCAATCGTATTGTTCCCTAAATCACAGGGGTCCTTCTGCTGTTCCCGAGTCTTTGATGCATGTATAATGAAGATTAACTCGACGAGTATGTCATCCACTCCATGCTAATCCTACAGTAGCATGGCTTTCTACGGATCTACAATTCCCTCTGGTTATTTGCGGAACAAAATATTGGAATTTGATGAGCACTCATATGATCATTTGTTATTAGTTGAATACATTTCCATTTTAAGTGGTTGGAATGGAGAATATGTGTTTTACTCCATAATTCTTGCCTTAGCATCCTCATATAAATTGCAGAGTAGATAATTATTTTTCAACCATGAGTGTCGGTTGTTAAATTTTATACAAAAATAAATGTAGCCCTGCATGATAATTCAAAAACTTATTCATATTTGTATATCGTAAAAAATAGTTGATCAAAATAAACCATTTAGTCTCCCCTTCTGTTTCTCTCAAACAGGAATAACAAAATATGACATCGTTACGGTCAAATCGAGTCGCGCGTTCATTCAAATTTCGAATCCAAAGACGCATTCGTCTTTAAATTGTGTTCATTTGTGGAATGCGTTCGGAATCTATACAAATGCGAAGTTACACGCTCCACGATCATCTTCAAAGACATCCAGTATATTCTGAACCCGGTTACTTTTCCATTTTCTGAACCAATGATAAAAAAAAGGTGACTCAAATAATGTTAAGCGGGTCGTAAGATATTGGACGTGTTATACACGTGAGCCGTTTCGAGCCCTTTTCGTATATTCTTATTCACACGCAATGGAATACGTTTTCATATTGTAAATGAATATATTATTCGAGTAGGTAATACCGCTGTATATAAAAATATTGTTTATTTATTAGTAGTAAAAAATAAATTGATGATAACTGAGTGGGATATTTATAACAAATAAATATCAAGTATAGTTAGGTGCATTAATATGGGCACCTTAACAAGTAGTAGTCGGCAATATCAATAAGTATTTTTAGGCAATGTAGTGTAGTTACCAACTGTAAGATGATCTGCAGTAGCCATTTGATATAATTGTTTGCATTGTAATAAACTAATAACTAAGTAGAACAATCATGAAATTGAATGATCACGAAAGAAGTTAAAGAAATTACAACAAAAGGCAGAAATTTGATAATATTTTTTTTATTTTTAGATTCTACAACTCTATAAAGATCCACCTTTTTCCATCAAAATGAAGAAATCACAAGGAATAATAAGGCATTGCGATGGTTATGAGATAGATATGTTCTACCTTTCAATGGTACACAATGGGTTCTTCGGGCACGCTTTATTTGAACCGTTAAGACCTCACACGTCAAATTTCACATCCTGAATAGAGTTCACCCCTTACCACGGAATCTTTATAAATAGTTGTGCAAAGACGGTGTTTAATTTAATGGAAATCCGTATCTTGGAGCCGTGAAGGTAAAGTGAACTTACTCAATGGGTATTTGATTTAATTGCGATTCACTTGATTACGGTTTTGGATTAAGTTGGAAATGAATTTTCAATTTAATTCTGGACTGTGTTCTATGTAAATTGACAATATATTTTATGTATAATTTATGTATACGGTGTTTATGTACTACATATATACCATGAACATTTTATTAACTGTAGTTTTATTGAGTTTTCTTTTTAGCAGCCCATTCTATCTAACACTTTGTATACAGGCACTAAAAACTCAAAAATAGTTAAGAAACTATACACAGTAAGTAATGGTTGCGTACTTACAAAATAGAAAGAATTCTCTTAAACATTTTTCTTAAACCTAATTCATTCATTTTTACAAACAACACAACACTTTTTATTTTACATTTTCACGAAGATACTTGAACGAAATGTAAACAAAGAACTCTTAACGATACAAGTGTTTCACGAGCAGTTAGATTAGAGATTCACCGAACGATAACTATGCACGTTGTACTAATTAAAATATTCTACTAAAAACAAGGGAGGTATTACACAGAATATTACAAATATGCTTAGTACACTTTAAAAAAAAAAACGTTTTTCTAAGAGAGTAAGTACTTGAATATTTTTTTCGTGTTTAATTTCTTAATATTTAATGCGCTTGCTATTTTACCTGCCGGTCTTATTGACTATGTTATTAGTAGATATTTATCTTTTGTTTCTGATTCCCTGCACGGGGATCAGAACGGAATAAAAAATAATGAAGGAATAACTCGATTATTTTTACCTTGTTTTGAGGCTACATAAAGATCATTCAGTCAAGTGTGTAATGTAAAAATATATTCATGTCTCTATTTTTATGGTGGGTAAAGACAAAACTCGATTCAGGATTTCAGAAATATCTCACGTTGCTCAATGACATTTTTTTTCGAATTTACTGTATCATATCAAGTATATTGTAGGTTTTCGTGGTAACCATGTACTAAACAAAAAATATTTGGCTAGCAATATTTAGTATTATCATTTAGGATTTACTTAAAAAATAACTAGATTACTGCATTATGTCAATTTTTTTAAGCTATGCATACGAGTTTCTTTATGAAGTAACTTATTGACTCCTGTATTGACGTCGACAGAAGTATTTAATATAAAGGTTATACGTCTGTAAACGTTATTACAAAATACAGACTAACTATAAGTCTAAACAAGTAGCATATGCATTCTCAAAAAATCTAAAATATTATTAAAATAGTAAATTTTATCTTTTTAATTGTTTTTAAGAGTTTCACGGGATTCTAACAATGTCCAGTCTTCTAACAAAACAATTCTATCGTTTATGTACAATACGAAACAAAACTGTTTCATTACTTATTTTAATAGCCAATAAAGTTCACCGAATTTATAGCCACCATTACGTGTGGGGAATCAAGTGAGACGGTATCCTACATGAATAATGTGCGGGACCTTTAAACTTTAATATGGTCCTGGTACACTATATGAGTAACGATGGCAATTTTACAATTTTCCCTTAGTTTGCCTCACAGATATATTGGTGGCACGAGTCGTGAATTAAGCAGTTTCAAACTTCTTATGTGTTGATTAAGTTTGGAGGTTTTGTTTGAGGATAAGTAGATATAATGTGAGGAATGAATACAATTATATTTTCTTGCACTTTTTATGTTTTTTTCACTGTAGTATGTTAAAAAAAATGCTGATATTATCCACTTTTGACTGGCCTGTTGGTCTAGTGGTTAGTAACCCTGACTTCTAAGCCGGAGGTCGTGGGTTCGATTCCCACCCAGGACAAACCTTTGTGTGATGAGCATGATTGTTTGTTCTGTGTCTGGGTGTAATTTATCTATAATATGTATGTATTTACAAAAAAAAAGTATATAAGTAGTATATCAGTTGTTTAGTACCCATAACACAAGCAAATATAATTGCTTAATTTGGGGCTAAATGGCGCTGTGTGCATGTGGTAGAATATTATTATTATTATTACTTACTGATACACATAGAAGCATTGTGATTATATTTTGACTATGTTTAAAGTTTTTACATATCGCATTTTTAAACGAAAAGGAGCGTAAGACATTCGTCTGCGATGATCAGTTTTGATTTACCTCGTAATTAAATTCTGAAGATTAAATGTATAATGTAAGTACAAACTGCACGTATTGTCTAGCGGTAAATCTGGTCACCTCGTCGTGTTCAGTGCGCCTAATGTAGTGGTTTCGTTTCTCATTCATCTACATCTTATCTAGTCTGTACTATTTGGGTTCTTTGATGCATTTTGTGATTGTAATATGCCCAAACACTTGACAAAGCACTTAGTCTCTAGGAGGTGTGTCTCATTTAAAAAAAGAAATAGAAATATAATACTGTCCCAATCTTCAATTTCTGTAATTCTGTAAAAATACAAAAAGAAAAAAAAATTGGTAGCACATTCACGCTTAGTTTATAAATAATAAGTCACTTTACAAATCCGACTAAAACAAAACACTTTTCCTGTATACATTATTATCTACAATTTTAACAAGACTATAGAGATTTATAACATCAATTCATTTCTTCCATCACGATTGCGTCTTGCAATAACAATAAACGGCCAACTAAAATCTGCCGTGTAATACTATACCATTAAAGCGTCAGTTATAACTGGAATATAATCCGGTTGAGTTATGTAGGTAGTTGAGCGACAGATGGCTAACATTATAGTAACAAATGGCACTAGACATTGGCTGAAGGTGGATGAACTTAGAACAATATTGTTGGGTAATAAGTATGGTATGGTGTATAGTGTAATTTTAACGAAACGAAATTAACTGAACTGCTTCGGTGACAACTGATTACGCAGAGAGCCTGGGTTTGATTTTACCGGATAAGGGCAGTTATTTTTTTTCACTCACTAAGCACCATTTTTTGTAACTTGTAATATGTTTTTTTTTAAATTTTTAATTAAATGTTTTATTATCTACTAGACCTCTTCCTCGCTTTGCTTTGGTATCAAAAGTTGCATTCAGTCTCACAACGCCGACGAAGATAAACAACGAAAAATATCATTGCAATAGTATCGTATAGTATCATTCAGATTTACGAAGGCGCTCAGAACATGAGAATTCTGAAAATGTCTTATCCCGCTTCATTTATTAATAATAATATTTTCTATTGGTGAAAGATTTTCTCAATAACAAAATATATATTACACATACCGCGATTTGTTTGATTCCTTTTCGAGATTATATATGTGAAGTAATATTTAGAACTTAGTACTAGTAGTGATTCCTAAATATTTTATTCGAGAGACTAAGTATACTTTGTGTTTGTTATTTGTGTGTTTTAAAGTCTGCATCAGCATCGAAAGTCTTTAAAAACTTAAGTTGTACAACTTACCTTAGGGAGTCTCCGTGGGGCCCCCAGGAGGACCAGACAGGGGGTTCAAGTGGAATGCACCGTGTGGAAAGCCTTTCGTATCAGGGTGTCCTAAAAGCAAAATGCCATGTAAGTAAGTTGTAGGACGTCCTAAAAATAAAACGACTTATGTGCAATATTTTTACGGCAGTAGATATAGGATCGACCGGAGAAAAACTTACTACTTTCTAATAGAAGATCGACGTAAGAGTAATAGTACTCATATTATTGCGTTTCTGAGAGTAAGTGCCTCATTTCCTCCCTTTCCTTTTTCCTCACCTTCCTCAATCCTTTCACGTACCCCACTCCCTACACGGTAGGCAGCGGCTTCGCAGAGTCCCTGGCATTACGACCTAGTAGCGCAAGGTCCTAGTGTCAAAAAGACATTTCGGCAAATGTATTTTCAGTACAGTCCCACACATACGCAAATGACACATGAAAAGAGGGAATAGAGAATATTACGCTGAATTAATTTCGTCGGCGTCTTAGACAATACATCTTCATATTTCACTACATCGACATATCAAATCACAACAGAATGCCACCTAAATAACACTAGCAACTCAATAAAGGAACTATTCGAAGCTTGCAGTGAAAAAGGCAATATAATAATTAATTGGTGGACCACTATCCTGGACCGCGGTCTCTGACAGAATTTATGGTGGAATTATTATTGAAAAGCTCCCCTACCGGGACAAATTGTACCCGTTGTCGAGGCAACGTAAAGCTTCGTGGTTTAGTGTTTATTATAGTTATTATGTTATTGAAATACGAATTATTACATACAAATATTTCATAAGCGAATTTCATTTATTGTATAACCATGCATCGCAGCGTTACCGTGGCTGAAGCAAAAGCTCTTAAATATGGCAAAAGCTCTTAGATATAAAATTTAAGCAATTATCTTTTAGAAGAATAAATAACACGTAATATACCTATTATCTGAATAAACTACTAAAATCAAACATTTATTCTACGAAATTGGATTACGAAAATGTATTACGTAATTTTCTTCTGAATGGTTTTAGTAGGAGGTGTTTTATTTTATTTACGCACTCTTGCAGATTCAAATAAAAACATAGTTATTGTTATACATAATTAAATCTATTTTGTATTATATCCGTCAATGTTTCAATTTAATAAAATTTTGCATTGATGGTCCCTAGCGTCATTAAATCATACATATCTAATATACCTGCCACTGTTCCACCCTAATCAATGTTTCGAGAGAACAATAAACGTGTGGTCATCCTCCTCTCGATGAAATTCAATAAATTCGGACAGCTAGGGTGGCCCCTTCGCTGCCCATCAGTTGGAAACTTTGGAATCGCCGTCAGCGTCCATCTTACAATGAGGGGCAGCCTTTTGTCCACAAAATTGCCTTATTTCGTGGTCTACCTAATAAGGGTTTTCTGGAACTATCAATTCGAAATTGTAATTGAGTCAATGCTTTGTAGTCTTTGATGTCGTCTGCATAAACGAGTATTGTATTGTTTGATTTTCTTTCTGCTTTGTTTGATGCGTAACTGTTTACGTTGCGATCAGATAAAATGTCTACATCGTTGCAAGTTTCGCTTTCGATATTGTAAACTTGGCATTATGTAAATTGTATTCGATTGGAATATTTATTAGTCGCATCGAATACGTAATTAGATGACTTCATCTTGTTGACGTCCACTGGGAAATCGTATCGGGTTGAATAGACGTCGTGACGTCGCATGAATTAGGTAAGATAAGCGGGGTATCTTGATTTACTTGTAAACTAACAAAGGTTGTGAATATATATTATGATCAAAGGTGGTCGACTTTCACTTGATTTATTCATAGTGCGGTCAGACAACAATCGATGTCTTTGTCCGATAAATATATGAAATGACAAAATTCTAGATAAGACGCATTATAAATTTTTTTACGACAAGAGTATGCTCTATAGTGTTTTCAATATGGTGACTGTTTTTCTGGTCTTTTGATATAAGTCGTATCCTACTTCGCTTTTACTTGTTTACCTGTCTGTATGTTTTATTTCGTAAAACAAATAAAGGACGATACTGTTTTATTTTTACCTATACCTATGTAAATATTAAATAAGAAACCATAATCACAAAAGTTATTCTCTATACAGGTATATTTGCTAAATTTATTTTACAGTTTAAAAATGTACAAAGGATTCCAAAAGTCTAAATGTTTTCTCAGCACAAAGAGTACACTAAATTATAAGAAACAGATAAAGATTACAGACACTAATAATATTATTTAAATTAATATCCATAATACATTAACACTACTCGATGTTTGGCAAATCATATTTATAATCTGACAGAGTATAAGCAAGTCTTTGAAAAGAGCGATCCGCCAATTAGTGTAACTACTTCAAATGTGTATTTTAATTGGGTATATTGTTGGGGGTAGTCCGGCCTAATTAAGGGTTTATTGACGAGACTTTATTGTAACTGACCATTACTACACACAACCACACTAAACTAGCCAACAATACAATATTTTAGAAGCAACATATATTATAATTATACAAAGGGTTATTTATAACGTAGCTTTTAAACTTCTCATAGTTTCTTTATGTTTAAAGTCGTTTTAGAATCGTTAATAAAACTTTTATTAATTTAAGATCTTACCTCAGCAAAGCAGATCAATGTTAAAATTTTCTTTGAAAGTACTTACGGCCTAGGGAATAATCATTATGTTAAGAAGGTTTTCTTATATACGAATTAATCATCATCATCACCAGCCTGAAGACATTCTCTACTGCTATACAATCCAGCTACTATGCAGACCTAAAGTTCTAGTCGTACCTACTCGTAAAAGAAATAAAGAAAGAAAACAGATTAAAAGCAGTAAAAAGCTGTAAAAAAATGTTTTACAGGTAAATAACATTCAAAACGGTATCATATAATCTATCTCGCTGTGTGTATCTGACAAATTGCAAAATGGGCATCGCCGGGCAAGTGGTCCCGGTATTGTTCCGTCAGGGATTTAGATTTGAGTTCTGATATAATCTGAGATGAAGGGTCTTCACGCCAGTCGCCGTCAAATCTATTGTTAATGAATTGGGGCTGCACACGACGATAATAATGATGCTTCGTACTTTCCATGGTCATATCGACTGCTCCGTGTTGGTCTAGTGGTTAGTGTAACTGACTGCGACGTCGGGTGTCGTGGGTTCGATTCCCGCGGAAGGCAAATATTTGTGTGATGAACATTTGTATTTGTCTTCCTGGGGGTTTTCTATGTATTCTAAGTATGTATTTACAAAAAAAAGTATGTATATGTAATATATTTCAGTTACCTAGTAACCATAACGCAAGCCCTGCTTAGCTTAGGACTAGATGACGGTGTGTGAATAATACAAAATAAATCATATCATATCATAAGTATTATTATAGCATTTATCTGTATAAATATTAAAATTTGATTTCAGTGCTGATGAATTTTAATTTACAATTTACAAATCTACAAATATTTTTAAAGACAATTTATATCAATGCCTATCACCTACTTTACTTCTTCCTTCCTCTTATAAAGCGTATACTCTATGACGTAGTTGTTTCTTAAGGAAACTATTTATCACAATAATAATAAAAGGCAATTCTATGAATTTATTATTTTCTTCGACAATAACTAAGTAACGTTATTTCAAATCTTTAAAAAAGGCTCATGTACTGCAGTTAACGTTTACAGGATGATAATGTCATGGCCTTCCAGAGGATCCTATTGGTGGTTTAAAAATCAAACAAATAAGAAGCTATTGAGATATTTAATTTAAATTTTAAAATATACACAGCCATGAATGTTATATCTAGTACAATAATATAAACTACTCTTCTTCAATTCTTTCTATGTAATCTTATTATAATTGTTATCTATCAATACTATAATAATAAATGCTAATGGTCAACCGCAGTCAGCCCAAAATCAAAGTGTAAAAGACAAACGTAGGTATTAAGAAAATCGATATTTGTGTCAGCTACTTTGTTTACAGCCAATTCGCTAACTATAGTAGAGCCATGGGAAGAACCGGCAGCACAGTCGGGCTATTTTTATTTACCGCCCGATATTTACAATTTTGAAAATGTGTCTATATTTCATAATTGTAACGTATGTAGGCATAAGCTTTTATTGTACTCCAGTCTTTAATGCGAGTAAAGAATGTTCGTATGTTTTTCTGCGCTAAGCATTATGAAGTACTCACTTATACTTCAATATATCTTTTTATGAGTAGTGGTCTACGTAAGGCGTTTTAAACAGTAAATAAAATTACTTTCTCTGCAAAAACGTTACCATACTAAGGGAGTTTGACGTTGCTTTTTCTTTATATGCCTTTATCTGTTCACTTATTAATATTCTCACTGTCTTATTTGTAATTAATATAATCATTATAATAGGTCCAATACATAAGGTATAAGTAGATGAAGTGTAATGTGTTCCTTTTGGGTAAATCACTGTGAACATTTCCAGAAGCGCGTATAAACTCATTACTGCTAAAATTTTCACAAACTGCATTGGTCTGAAATAAATAAAAAACATAAATTTATAAACGTCGAGCAAAAATATTGTTTATTTTTAAAGAAACCATTCTTGTTAAGAGCTTCTAGAACAAAAAGTAATATTTTCAATACTAGGTCATAAACACAGCGTTCACTTACAATCATTCTGATGTAATTTATACACATAACGTACTTATGACAAAAAGTCGTAATGACCCAGAGGTGTAGGAAAAATCACATTGGTGCTTGGCCGGATTTGAACCTCCGACCTCGTTTGAAGTTGGTAAACGAGGTCGGAGATTCGAATCTGGTCAAGCACCAATGTGATTTTCAAATCACATGTACTTTTTAAGATTATCTCGACGTTAAACGTCTCGGAAGTCTGAAATCGCCAATCCGCTTTGAGCAAGCGTGCCGATCAATGCTCATACCTTCTCTGTATGAGGTCTAATAATGGGTCGATATGATAATGATGACGCACTTATACAAATATGTAGATCAGGCGAAGATTTTTCATAGGTATTGTATTTATTGTGTATTAGAGTTATGTCGGTACCTACATAGTTGTACATATTATTGTTGTAAAACTACCTTCATTAATAAAGTCTATTCTTGGTGTAATCTGCGTATCATTCACATCATGGTGACAGCGGTGCTAAATTTTAATAATTAAAAGTATTCACGTGAGTTTTTGATTATCAAGTGGTGAACGGTATCATTAGTGTAAAATACCTAAACGTGATTAATACAATAATTAAACATGGAACATGCCCGACCGCCGTCTGAGCTAAGTTTAGAGGGTGGACCGGCGAGCCGGGCGGAGGCATGGCGCAAGTGGTATCAACAGTTTATGGTCTTTTTAAAAGCATCGGGTGTTTTTAAAGAAACTTCTGATGTGCAAGCAAGTTTGCTAATTAATTTAATTGGTTCGGAGGGCTACGACGTGTATACGACATTCAAATTCACAAAGGATGAGAACAAAGAAGACTTTCAAACGCTCGTAAACAAGTTTAATGACCATTTTCAAACGAAACATAATACGTCTATGGCTAGATTCAAGTTTTTTACGAGAAATCAAGTGGCAGGTGAATCAATTGATGAGTACGTTACCGCTCTTAAGCTTCTCACTCAACATTGCGACTTTGAACATCTCGAAGAAGGATTGATAAGAGACCGAATAGTTTGTGGTGTACTTGATAGCAGGTTACGTGACCGTCTTCTTAGGTCAGAAGACCTCACGTTGGATCGGGCCGTTAAATTATGCCAAGCAAATGAGATGTCCCATGAGGAAAAACGGCAGATAGAGGAGACCAAGGCTGGATGTAGCAATGAGGGCACAGAGGCGGCAGTCGTGGATGCAGTGTATGGATCACGCGGCGGTCGAGGCGGCTGGGGCCGTCGGCCGAGGCGCATGCGCGGCAGTAGCTCGCGATGGCAGCGGGAGCAGCGCCTGGGGGGCGCCGGCGCCGCGAAGTCTGCGTGCGCGGCGTGTGCGAGTACGACTTGTGATGGTTATAAGTGTCCAGCTGCAAATGCTATGTGCTTCTTGTGTAACCAACGCGGCCATTTTAAAAAAGTTTGTCAAAAATTAAATAAAAGTTCAGTGTATCAGTTACAGGAGGACTGTGTAAATGAAGAGGAGATGTATTATGTTTCTGTTATTGAGGGACTTGACAAACCTAAGGATGCTAAATGGTATGAATCTTTATGTTTACTAGTAAATGGTAAAAAAGAGACATTTAAACTCGATACAGGGTCTGATTTAAATGTATTGTCTTTATGTACTTATAAAAGATTAGGATTGCAAGCTAAACATTTAAATTGTGATAGCACTAAGGCACAGTCGTTTTGTGGTAATTTTATACCAATAGTTGGATCTTGTACAATTGATTGGATTTATAAAGGATTAGTTTATAACCTTCGTTTTATTATTGCAGAACAGGATTGTTATAGTTTGCTAGGTAAACATGCATGTGAAGATTTAGGTATAATCAAGCGTATATACTCCCTAAATTTACAGAGATATGATGATCTTTTTCGAGGCTTAGGTAAATTGCCAGGAAAATATAGAATTGTAACGTACGGCGATACTCAGCCGTCTGTTTGTCCGGTTCGTAAGATACCTATAGGTGTGCGTGACAAGTTATTGGTCGAGTTAAATCGAATGGAGCGTTTAGGAGTAATTAGAAAAGTGTCTCACCCAACGCCGTGGGTCAATGCAATAGTGGTAGCTGCTAAAAAGAATGGCACTATTCGTGTGTGTCTCGACCCGCGTCCGCTTAACCGCGTCGTACAGCGAGCGCATTATCCGCTACCAACACTCACTGAGATTGCTACCAAGTTACAAGGAGCGCGATATTTTAGTAAGCTAGACGCTAGATCAGGATTTTGGATGGTGCAAATTGATGACGAAAGTGCAAATTTATGCACATTCGGAACCCCGTTTGGGAGATACCAATTCCTGCGATTACCGTATGGTATTAATTGCGCTTCTGAAGTATTTCATTCAAAAATTCGTCAAATTCTAGAAGACCTAGAGGGCGTAGATTCTTTCATTGATGACGTAATAGTATGGGGCTCCAGTAAATCAGAACATGACACACGCCTTAAGTTACTACTTGATCGAGCGCGAGAAGTAGGGATTCGATTTAATAAAGAGAAATGTGAGTTTTGTGTTCCACAGGTAACCTACTTAGGGCATACGTTTAGCGCCGAAGGTATGCGCATAGATAAAAATAAATTAAGGGCTATACAGCAGATGCCTATTCCCACTGACAGACAGTCTTTAGAACGTTTTTTAGGTATGATTAATTATTTGTCGAAATTCATTCCAAATTATTCTAATACTGCTTCACCACTACGTTTATTGCTAAAAAAAGACTCGGAATGGCTCTGGGATGAAGCGCAAGAGTCTGCTGTACGACGGCTGAAAGATTTAGTGTGCGACGCGCCTGTATTAGCACTTTATTCGGCGTGCGAACCGGTTTTATTGTCAGTAGATGCAAGTTCGCGCGCATTGGGTGCGGTATTGATGCAGAACGGACGTCCAGTTGAGTTTGCCTCGGCAACCCTTACAGATACGCAGTGTCGGTACGCTCAAATCGAGAAAGAGTTATTAGCTATTGTGTTTGCACTAGAACGTTTTCACCAGTATGTTTTTGGTCGAAAGGACATCACCATAGAAACTGACCATAAGCCCTTGGAAGCGTTATTTAAAAAAACTTTGGATTCGATTCCTGCACGTTTACAACGCATGATGTTGCGCACACAAGCTTATGATTTCACTGTAGTATATAAGCCGGGTAAATATATGTTTGTAGCTGACGCGTTATCACGAGCGGCATTGGCAGACAATGTAAAGGAAAGTATTTCGGAAGAAATTACAGAGCAGTCATGTTTCTTATTAGAGAATGTAAGGTTTAGTGATAGCAAAATGCGTTTGATTAGAGAAGAAACCATGAAAGATGATGAGTGTAAGTTATTAATAAAATATAGTAACAGGGGATGGCCGATAAACAAGTATGAAGTTGAAGAATGCGTGCGCGCACAATGGTCATACAACCAAAGTTTTGAATACGTAGATGGGATCATATTTAAGGATAATTTAGTTTACATACCGCGAGCATTGCGAATGGATATGTTACGGCGTTTACATGACGGGCATATGGGGATAGATAGGTGTAAGCGCAATGCTCGTGACGTAATGTTTTGGCCAGGCATGTCACGTGATATTGAAAATATGGTTAAGCAATGTGCAGCCTGTGCAGAGCGAAGACCACGACCCACACGCGAACCCCTAAATCCTCATTACATACCGAATCTGCCTTGGGCTAAAGTGGGGTCTGATATATTTCAGTACGGAAAAAAATATTTCTTAATTTTAGTAGACTATTTCTCAAATTATATTGAAGTTTGTCCCTTAACAAATATTGGGAGTAAGGCTGTAATAGTGGCTATGAAGGATCAATTTGCGCGCCATGGAGTGCCGAGCGAGTTGGTGACTGATAATGGCCCAGCGTATGTTTCAAAAGAATTTGTAGAATTTAAAATAAAGTGGGGGTTTGATCACACTACTACCTCTCCTAATTATCCACAATCTAATGGCCGTAGCGAGCGAAGTGTTCAAACAATAAAAAATATTTTAATCAAATCAATTGAATCCGGATCGGATTTTTATTTAGGGCTATTAAATTTTAGAAACACACCTCGTGACGGTATTAGTTCACCTGTGCAGTTACTAATGGGTCGTAGGCTCAATAGTAGATTACCGTCTCATATCTCAAAGTTAGTACCTAGTCGAGACAATACGGCTGATTATGAGAATATTGTTCGCAAACAGGAGGTCAGTAAGCAGTATTATGACAGGCATGCAAGACCTCTGTCGTCCCTTAAACCAGGTGACACGGTAATTATGGTTGATGGAAATAGGCGTAAAAATGCAACGGTACAGTCACAGGCAGCTCAACCACGGTCTTATTTTGTCTCGGACAATAACGGTAGGCGATACAGACGCAATAGGCGTCATTTAATTAAAACAGAGTTAGAAGGACAGCACATGGACGTTAACTCTGATCATACACGCACTCATAAATTAGAACCTAATATTGAAAATGAGACATGGTCCAGTGCTGAGAGCAACGAGGATAGTTCCGAAAGAGTAGGTAGGGGTAAATCTAACGACACCAGTGACTTGTCATGTGAACCTGAAATTGCGCACTCAGCGCGTATTCATCGACCGGCGGCTGTCATCGCACGTAAAAAATTAGGTCAGTTATTCAAAAATTAGCTGCCATTGTAATGTAATATTTATGTTAAACAAAAAAAGTTTAGGGAAAAGATATTGTGTATTAGAGTTATGTCGGTACCTACATAGTTGTACATATTATTGTTGTAAAACTACCTTCATTAATAAAGTCTATTCTTGGTGTAATCTGCGTATCATTCACATCAGTATTGTCTTAACATTGTTACAAATTAATAATTACAAAAGTTTCCTGCACAAGAAAATGATAATCACTAATGCATTTGGAATCAGTGTTTACATATAAATATAAAACTAAATTACCTGTTCAAGGCTAAATTTTCCTTTGTTCCGTTGCCAGAAACCATTGAGAATTGTCGTGAAGTCTTGCAGAATTCAACTACTTTTAAGAAGCAAACAATCCAGTTGAAAGTAAGTATTATCATTAACGGAATGTAGAGGTAGTATAATGATTCAATTTCTGAAAATAAATTGATGTGTCTGTGCATGTGATAATATCTTAAGAAATGGAATCGGTTACGGATGGTGACCAAATAAACTTCTGAGCCAACAAAATATCCTGTGTTTTTAATTAAAGTATGGTAGCCTATAAATTGACTTTGGTTCGTACAGCGGCAGTGATAAACTATAACTGATAGAACATAATAACTAAGTTATTATCCCACAAGACAACTGAACCCAGTGTATTTAACCCAGTTGCGTAATAGAACGCCTACGATATTTCAAAAAATTCAAGAATTTCACATAAAATTTGGTGCTTATTCTCTTACCATGAAAGCTGAAATTGCCTTTATTCTGTATTTGAGGTGTGACAAAATTGGACATATCTGTCATATCGCTCAACTCGATAGTCGCGACAACTATTGTCAACAACAGTGGTGTGCCGAATGCATGAGGACAATATCTAGGTAGCTCTTTTAGCCACGGTCCTGTTTCGGCTTCCGATTGAGCTCTAAAAAGAAAAAGGAGTATACAACTAACCAACAAAGGTTGAAAGTATTTTAAGAGTGATAATTTAAATTTATCTTTTAACAAAAAAGGCTAAGCAACAAAAAGGTTTAGCAACAAAAGAATGAGAAAAGCCAAGAAGAAAACTTGCAGACTTTGGTCTATTGAAGAATCAACAAACTGCAAAGGCCCTAGACAATGGCATAGATTTTTATTCTATAGAAATCTATGTCACTTGTCTAGGCCATCAGGGCATCTAGTCCCAAACTGAATGTGAGTGGCAACACTGCAGTTCTGATTGCCTGCTTGGAAATCGATCAGCGACTCCTACAGCTAGTGGAGTGAAATCAAGAGTGTGCAAAACTCTCAACTATGACTTGCCTTAACGGATCGGTCAGAGAAAGGATTATTTGAGTTTAACAGTAACATACATTAAATAAAAAGTTACCTCGATTTTAATACTCGGAAAAACATTATATTCGTCCAACAGAAGCTTGATACTTTAAAAAAGTAATGGATGAATGCTGAAATGTAAACAAACACAAGAATTATAATTTATAGAAGCCATGGTAACGGTACTTGCATCTTATAGACAAGGGGTTAAGATTGTTGATAAGTATTGAATACATTTATTACAAAGTCCGAAGGCTTACAACTAACTGTATAAGAGATCATCTTGATATCATTGTAACGCTGTTTAACAAACGTAATTTAATGTCAGATCAAAGTTCAACAATTTTAAATATTGAGTTTGTTTGGATTGTTATTGATACTTACATATAGTTAAGATCTGCGACATCCATAAGTTCATAGTATTATAGCTTTCTAAACAACAATGCATAATTTGAGATATGATAAGACAGCAGAAAAACACTATATATAGCATGCCGTTTCGATCTTTTAATTGTGGAACTATAAGATACACCACTAGTGTTATGAATAGACATAGGATGGAGACGACCAGGGCTGAAAAAGGCAATACCACATTAAATATATTTGTACCTATGTACCAATGAACATAAAAATACTTAACATAGTCATTCCTGTTAATATCCCTACTAATAATATAAATGCGAAAGTAATTCTGTCGGTCTGTTACGCTTTAATAGCTAAACTGCTATTTTGATAAACTTTGGTATAGAGATACAGTAGACGTTGAGGAACAACATAGGCTATCTTTTTTTTTGAAATAATGGCTCGAAAGGGATGAAAGTTTGTGTGAAAAATCGTCAATTTATAAACAGAGACATGTTCATGAATTAGTGAATATATATTATGTGATACTGATAAATGATAATCGACATTTACACGGGTGGAGCTGCGGGCAAGAGGTAGTTTTAATAAAATAGGTTTTCCACTCAAATACAGATCTCGATTCTCCCGATAAATCACTGATTTGATATAGTGGGGACACTTAATGTAAGGTTTCAAGCTTCTCATTGACGAGTAACTACGAATATTTTAAGGTAAGAAAAATTGTCGTTTGATAACTTTTTATGCCTCTTCGTAATTAAGAGAGAGATGCTTAATAGTTTACAATTTATGCATTATTTTTCTAAAAATATCTTGCAAAAGTAATTTAAAATATATACCTATCCTCTAGTACATATTATGAAGGTACGTGTACGCTATTATTTTCAGCATTATGTAAATACTAATTTAAGACAATTAATAGACTTTAAATATTTTAATTGATTTACGAAGTAAAGTACATTTATTTATTACAAAATCTAATAATGCATGAAAATACTACGAATACAGTTTATTACTGACTCTCACATTTTTCTTACCAGACAATACGTAATTCGTATAAACAGATTAAAAAACTTACCCCACTTCATGTATGGACTGGGTGTTCGAAAATGTTCTATTTCATATTCCGTCATGAAAACTTGTGTGATCGCACTGTTATTCTTTTTTAAATCTATACAGAAGTGATTAGTGTCTATTCTTTTCCAAATATTCCAAACATTCGGAAATTTGACAAAAAGTTTGCCATTCTGAAAAGTACGGTTTATTATAAAGTTATTATTCAAAGCTTAACAAAAATTATCGCTTGAAATGATAGTTTATTTATTGTTTTGATAAAATAACCTCTAACAGTGACTTACTATATACAAAACGAGCTTTCCGTGGCGCGGTATCACCCGCGTCTTTGCTTACTGCTCTGCTTCCGTCGCCAGTAGCGTGATGTTACATAGCTTATAACCTTCCTCAAGAACTGGGCTATCATAAGCTAAAAGAATTTTTCAAATCCGGCTGGTACTTTCAGAGATTAGCACGTTCAAAAAAACAAACAAACTCTTTCGCTGTATATAATTGCATAGATTTAATCCAAGATTCTATAAAATCCAAATTTTTAATAATAAATAGTTTTGACATACTGTAAAAGCGATTCAGTGCTGAAAGATTCTTTGCATAAAATTGCAATTTCAAACAACGATCGTATATAGAAACCACTGTTAGCCAATGTACTTTGTGTACCGGGTGTACTACTTGTGAAAAGTATACAAGTTTAGTATACGTGTGTGATTAGTCTACACAATGATGGTCGAGGACTTGGTAATCATAAATTAGACCAGTTTGTCCAGCAATGAGTGACTTTTAGCTGAAACGTTGTTAATTATAACAACATTATAGCCTTTGTACATGATATTTCTTACCAATTATGTAATATGTTCTATGTGTGTACAATAAAGAATAAAGAAAGAATTATGATAATGATATAAGTTTAAGTAGCTCTACCTTGAAATATACACAGTAGTACCTACAATAATTGTAGATGTTTCAATAGGATTATTTTTAAGCAAACATTACTAACCTCAACCAGATAAGCTTTATACCACCAAAGCGCATTTTTTGCAAACACTTCATCCTTCATAAGTCCAGGCACTAATTTGAAAACACTTTCCATTGATTTATTAGTTGCAATACATTTCTCATTGTACACAGTTATATTATTCAATGTATTGTTTATATTTGGTCCTTTGTCTAAAGTAACACACTCTTTAAACCGTCCTAGAATTTGCCCCTCAGGACAACATTTCCAAATACACTTCTTCGCGTTAGTATCACATGTTTTATTCTTATTTATATCTACATTCGACATATCTAAAACATATTCTTTTAATCCAAATCGATCCAGCACAAACCGATCGTAGAACGCATAATTAAATTTAACTAGAGTAATAAATGTTATAAGTAAAACAAGTAACTTCATGGTGACGGTATTGCTAAGACTAATTGATAAGTAAATATTGCAATGATTTTCCTATAAAGTTTGTTTTGTTACTTTACGTCTGCGAAGATGTGGTTTACCCGGAGTGAGCGGGACAAGACGAAGATAAGTAACAGTATGGTATAATAAAAACAATAAAAGAAAATATTGTTTATAAAATTTCTTTACAAATATTAATAAAAAGACTTACATTGCACTTAATATAGTTGGCGAAACGTTATTGTAACATATCTACCTACCCTACCGGGAAAACGGATAACGTTAACGTAGTAAAAATATACAAATAGAACTACAAATATACGTGCAAAAACGATAAAATCTATTCCATTGTTCACAGAAAACAAGCAGTAAGATAAAACGAATGCTTTATTTCACAGACCGACGACTCTTGAACAAATTGTCGTCGTGTGAAAAATGTTCGTGGTCCTTAGCTAATCTTTATTCTGGCACGGTCAATCCGGCACGGCATCGACTATTTATCAACACCCGCCTCGTTTGTTAGAATATTCGTAAATATTTCAAACGTTATTGCTGCCATCAACATAATGTTATGGGGTAAAATTTTACAAAACGGATACAAGAGATATAAAGCAACGACGTGGTTCCGAATATTCTCTTTCTATATTAATGTTGCGAGTGTTTTAGATATTTTAGTTTGTTTTGTATTCTGTTCGTTTATCGTTTTGTAAATTCTTAAGTATGCTATCAATTTTTTTGATTTGTTGTTACTTTGGTTATTTTAATAAAGTACTATGTTACGAAATAGTTATGTTACTCTCATTTACAGTCTAACAGTTACGAAGTCTTAGTAATTAAAGACAATGAACTGTTTCTTAAACATAAATGAGATTTATGTTAAAAGAGACTGTTGGCATAGAATTTAACTAAAAAGTCATTAATAAAAGCAAAACAATTCTAATCCGCTTAAAAAACTCATGATAATTATCTGAAGTACATGAGCATAGGTAAATTATGACAGCATTATTATTTTAAACTGTTGCAGTAGAGTTAAAATATGCGATGTTAAAAACAGTAAAAATACTAAAAATGCACGTGAGTCTAAAACAAATTGCTGCAAGTGTAAATGGAGCGTGGTACATTATTGCGCGGGACGAGTAATTCCAAATTGTTTCGGTAGGTACGACACCTGTGCTATAGGAAAGCGATATTTGTACTGAGTACAATAACAGGTAGTTAAAATAACGGTTAATAGTGAACCTACCACCAGTAACCGTTATTTTAGCACATACGGGTGATATGGTTTTTCAGGCAGTTAGATTACTAAATAGATTAAATTTTATTGTTACAAAAACGATATAATAATGTAAGATTAAAGCTTTATGTTTATGGTATATACTCGTCTCTTATAATTTAGAGTACAAAACAAGGTATCAATGTAGGTTTTAAACTCAGTAATTATTAATCAATAGTTATTTTTAAAACTATTTCAGATATTAATGAATGGTAAAAGTAAACAAAACCGTAACCAAATCTAAACTAGCAAAAACTTAGATACAATCGGTCTCAGAAATCTAAAAATAAACGCTCTGTTCTATAAAAACCCAAATTTTAAGATAAAGATGTCAAAAAATATATCGTTTAAATTATTCGTTATTGAAATTATAAGAAAAACAGGCAATAATATAGAATTACCTGTCACCAAAATAACAGTGACTTGTAGAATCACTATAATGTTCAGCACTATTCGCTCCTACGACATTAAGTTCTATACTCGTAGCTTTATAAATAAATGATCGTTCAGCCCTTTCGCTTTGTCTATTTTCTTCGTATATTACATCGGAGATTTTTAGCTAGTCGGAAATCTCTGCTTGGCTGATTTTTATGAACAATTGTATGCAATTTTACTGCTTTAAAGTTCAAAAGGTGTTGTTTATTTGAATATTTTAGACTTGAAATGTTTTCGCGTTAAACCAAAGAACAGATTAGATGTCTACTAATAAGTAACAGATTTTCATACAAAAATTATGCCTTAGAAGCTAGGCTATCTAGGTACTGTCTGACAAAAAGTAGAATGTTTTAGTAGAAGACTTGATATACTACATCAAACTGTATTTAATATTACAATACAACTAATCAAAGCCCAGACCATTAACCTAACAAAATATAGATTAATTCAAAAGGAAACAACCAAGCGTAATTTGTTATTATACCTTCCATTACTTACATAATTTAGATAGCTATTCCAGTAAACCCGAACCGAATAAGGTTTAAAAATAAACACGAGAGACTCAAACGTTTAATGTAATGAAGATAACCATAAATACAGGACCGCAACCTCACCCCCGGGCAAGAATTCGCGCGGATCCACGAGGTAAAATTAGACATTATTGAGTCAGTTATTTAATACAGCGTCCACATGAGTTTTTGGGTTATTATTATTGGGGCTTATGTAAGCCGCAGTAATCCAATGAACTCTCATTATGCTGCGTTTTGAGCATAACTTTATTTGCTCTGGCGGCTTTGTATGAAGCCTCTTGATGCCCCTAACGGCACGGACTCTGATAGACTTCGCCGAACGTAACGTAATTATTAAAAATTGCTTTTACTTACAGGGAAATGGTTTTTATTAGAATACATTTTTCAAAGCGTGGCTAATATTTTGGAAAATCTTGTTGTGTTTCGCTTTATTGTGGCATTTTATTTTAATAGCTGATATTATCTATATGCGCTCTCGGTAACACACAAATAAAACAAATTTGTTACTGATTTAAGTGTCTTGATGAAGCCGTACTTTATTTATGTGTGTCACTATTTGTTGATGCTTTGACCGACATTTATTTATATCTCAACTTGTGATGGTCAAATCAAAATACGGTTTTGAAGTATAGAGCAACCGCTTGTAAACCCGCCTTACAAAAACCAATAGTAATTTACTATTTTTTACTCTGACTGTATTATAAACAAGTTGATGCGATTTTTTTTTTTCTAATGCCGGATTGTCGTAAAATATAATTCCGTCTTAAAATTTAAAGTCCAATTTAAACCAGTTAATGGATAGGAAAGCTGAACATTTTTACAAAGACTGAAATAAAATTGAACTTCAGTCGGGGTAGACAAGGGAGGCTGTCCGCTAACCAAAATGTTTATGACTTCTGTAGGGAAATATACCAACTAGATGGCAAACTTTTATTCCCACACATGTTAGATGTACTTTCATATTTTTGCCGATGAGTTTTTTATGTTTATGTGGTCGTAAAGTGCAGTCGTTTAGTGACAATGTTGCTGCAATGTGTTTACGTCCCGTATATGAAATTTTCACTGTAACGATCGTACTTATTTATTGCCGAGTCATGATACAGTGTTGATAACAACGTTTAATGGTATTTTCTTCTTGTTATTTTACACGATAATAATGTGTTAAAATAACTCTGTGTTTATCATTCTTAACTTTTAAAAATTAAGTATTGATTTCTCTTATGCACAAATATTAAAAAGTTCAGATGTACCTACCACTATTGTTGATATTTATTTAAGTAAGGTTGTATTAAACTCTATAAAATTAAGTAAGTTGGTTTACTAGTGTCCATTTAACTATCATTTTACCTATACGTACAAAGAAAGAATTGCAAGATAATTAATGTTGGGTTTCCAAAATCCCATTCAAAAACATAATCCACAAACATCAATTCCTAAATATAGACCCGAAGCATATTTTACATTATCTCAAACAAATAGCGACAAACTTTGAAATAGTTGTACCGTTATTACGCTTACAATCATTACTGCGCAATAATCTTCAGAATTCATCCCTTCAAAGTTCTTCGGCACCAATCAAACAGGTTTATGATATTATAGTAGAATTTACATCGTAAACACTACCTACTATCAAAATTCCCCAATAGTTTCTCTTAAAGGATTACCTTTTGTAAACTAAAATGGGACGCAATCATCATCTTGCGGACCAGGATTACACGAGGGCGTATGATTATGAATCAGGGTTGCTACGTACGAGTTTTCCTTGTCCTTGTGTTTTGACACAAGTCGGTGATATGTCTTATATTCAAAATTTATGTTAACCAAATATGATCAAAGTACTCCAAGCCTTTAGACAAAATAATTCAGAACCTATACTGGTCAAAGAAGAGATACAGTTGACGAATGATGAAGAAAATATCAAAAAAACTTGAACAACACCACAACAAAAAGTGTAACATTAAGTGACAACAACAAAATAAATATAAACGAATTAAATAAGGTACTAACAGTAAAGACTGCTTTAAATCTGTAATCTTCGTTCTGAAACTATTTGTACATAAGAGACAACCCTAATACAATGTCTTACTTATGCAATAGCCGTCTCGCCCGCGGCTAAACATCCCCTTTGGTCCTCTACAAATATTCCATATAATCATTCGGTTTTAATTATTATTGGTAGTGGCTAAGTTTTGTTTGATGTATTGATTAAAATCGTGTTTGTTGCCAAGTGCCATCGTGGTGGGTCGTGTCAATACAAATCTCAAGGGGCAGCTGTGTGTTAGACATTAATAAGTAGGGTGAAATCGAAAGCCTGCGACTAAGTTTGAGTTTTATTGTTTTGATTTAATTAAAAAGAGTCAAGATCTTTTCAGATTTCTGGAAAAGGGTTAATGAAAAAGGTATTTTTTGCTTATTTTCATAACTTTCAATATTGGTAAATAGTAAACTTATTATACTCTTTTACATCGAAGGTGCGATATGTCTGTCTTATTATATAAAGTTCCTACAAAACCTCTTTTAGATTTTCTCTATACATTTCTTCCTTTTAATCTAACCTACTAAATATCATTATTTTATATGAAGTTACTGTCATCTCTATTCAAGTCAACAAGTACCCCAGTAAACAACTGTATTGACTGGTTACTGTAAGTTGTACAAGTGTTTAGTAATATTATCTACATAACATCATCAGACTAAAGATGTTCTTATCCTCACCATGCTTGGAGAGAGACGTTAGAACTGCAGTAATGTGTTGTTAGGTAGATATAATATTATTGCCCACATTTCGGTATAGTTTATAGACTGCACCTGACGAAAACCACAACAAGTGAAAGTTTCCTTACGACGTTTGCCATTATCGCAAGTCAGTAATATTCAGGGTAAACTTTAATTATACTGGAAATTCATTAATTCATTAATTACACATTTTACTTGTCCAGTTTTAGCCACACAACCTCGTTACGTGGCAATCCTTATTCCTTACCTTTTAATGTATGCGGCATTTGTCTCAAGCATTATAAATGTTGACTCTCATCTTCCGCTAAGAATTCACATGCACAACCCTTTACTTACTGTTCACCAACATGCCAACCGAAAAACAGCATCGAAAAAGTACTCAACAGTAGCAATTGTGCGGAACCTCTTGGCTTTCATTTGAAACCCTCATCAAAAAGCGTTATATTATCAAAACGTGTATAGTTTATGAGAGTATCTGTTTCTGTAGGGGCTGCGTGGTTTCGACGCCATTCTGCGTGCGTCTCTTGACGAATAAAAGAGCATTTCATATAACGTTCCTCCAGTGAAAGGGTATACTCACAAAAGCCTTTTTATAATACTTTTGGCAGGCATGTGCTGTATAACCCCCGCTGTTCTTAATAAATACGAGTACCTGTGTGCCTGAGTAATTATTTTGGGTTCGCATGTCAGTATTAGGTTGTTTAAATGCATAGCTAAAGTTAAAAATTTTTAGACTTGAGTTTTACGTGTGTTTTTTTAGTGTAAGTATTTTGTAAGCGATTTGAGTCTGTATGAGTACGTTGACATAACATTTTTTGTAGGATTGACGTTAAATATAATAAAGTATGTAATTAATATTATTGTGTTTCTAAAAGTGATGGTTCATCATCATCATTATCATATCATATCGGACCATTACTATTCCACTGCAGGTAAAGGCCTCTTCTCATACAGACACTTGTTCAAAGTGGATTAACGATTTCAGACTTTCCTAGAAGTCCAGGTTTGCTCACGATATTTTTCTTCACCGTCAGTCAAAAATGTCCAGATAAACTTAGTAAGTACATAATTATGATTTAAAAAAATCACATTGGTACTTGCCCGGATTCGAACTCCCTGGTGTTTACGAAGAGGGTGTCTTCACCATTGGGCCATCACGACTTTCAAAAGACGTAGATGAGTTATGATAGTTCTTCATGTTGCTTGAATTCTCGAGCTAACAGCATATTTGAGTGCCTGTGTATTTATGAATTCATAATAAAAATTATAACATCTATTACCTATTGCGACAATTAAGGAAATTAACGACGATTGCAGCAGACATCAAGAAAACTTTTTACGATACTATTTGTTTGTCAGTCGAGACTTGCAATCTAATGTAAACAAAACATAAATACAGTATAATAGCATCAAATCTACATCGTTTCGATATACTGGAGTAAACATGAACCTTCTCTTTACATGGCCAGGAAGCGAGCTTAATATCCCACGGGAATGCACTGCAATTTCACAACTATCAAGTATACCAGCAAAAATATTATAAGCAGGTAGGGTGAAAAAGCTAGTTGATGGCAACTGCTATACCGGAAATGAATGTTGTATTAAAATTCCACTTTGTCTAAAGATATATTTTTTACACTTTTTATATTCTACAATGCTGAGGCGATATTTTTTTATAAAAGTTGACATAACGAGCTCTTGTAAGTACAGATTAAATACACAGATATTACGCATTGCGTCTGCACTTAATGGCTGTAATAAATAATATTTTTTATTACTAATCAAGAAGAGTTACTCTACTACTTCACCAAAAAAGTAGATTTATAATATACTTAGTAATTAAAATGTACTCATACTTGCCAAATTTCGAACTTAATTTTTAAGGTCTTAATTATTGCTAATGTAAAAATATTTTAAAATCCAATAATTGGTGCGTTCACCCTAATCGTAAAGCATAGCCCACACACTACAGCTCCAGACACCACTTATAATAGTTTACTGTAAATTGCGCTATAACACTTTAATGTTTGCTTACAATAGCTTGAATATAGCCGTTTCTTTAGTCCTCGAGAGCTCCACGTTTTATTCGAACTTACTACTAGATTTTTATACAATCTGTTTTTGCTTTTATTGTAGCACATTATACTAAGGAGATCAGCCAATCAAAACTAATCTATATAACTACCTTCTATTAGCGCTTGCTTTGAGAGCACAATACTGGATTGTGATGGCTGTAGTCTTTGTTAGAGTATGTTTTCAATTTCTGTGATAAATATTCTAAGAGAAATGTGGCTGTGACCGTTCTTAGACTATACTTACTTTCTATAACGAACCTCTAGTCAGCCCTAGTGCTTTACCAAGTAAAGAAGATAAAGGCGTGGGACAGAGAATTCATGTCGATACAGTATTCCGATATCTATACTCGTCTGCGGTTTAAACTCAAAAAAACATATCAAATCTTTACTCTGGTCTACCAGATCTACAGTCTGTAGATCTCTCTCAAACATACAGCTTACAACTTTTTAAATGTAGAATATTAAATTAACTATTTTTTTTTAATGAAATGTTTTGTAAGCTTCATAATGATTGGTATGAACTCCTCAGTACGGATGTAAAAATGAATTTTACTTTACACCAAGAAATAAATTCTTTTCGGAAAACCAGTCTAGATTTGTGGTCGTAAGTTTAAATGATATTACACGCATGGGAAAACCTATACTAGTGCAACAGAATGAGGAAATTTATGCGACATAAACAATACAAAATATAGGTAGGTAGGTATATAAAATAGTTTAAACATTAATAACAATGTTGTTATTTAGGTTTTCTTGATGTCACAATTTAGACTGTATCGGAAGCTTGAAAACATTAAAAAACAATCAATATTTTATATAACATTTTGTACTAAGTACTAATTTTATGCACTGTTTCTGAGTATTTTACACTCTAGTTATATAAGTATTTTCTCATTTGGTTACTTTTATGTATATATAAATTGCCGAAAGTAATTATTTCAAAAACACTAGTAGGTATTAGACGTCGCAATCATAACAATAGAGTGTATTCATACAAAACAACGTCATCCGCACCTCATCAAAATATCACATTACTGAATCACAAATTCATTCCGGGACGCCAATTATACGTGAGCGCTCATTTTCCGACTCATTCCCCGGTGTAATGATCACGTGGTGATTTTGACAGTTGCCCCGGCTTTGCCGCCCGTTGTCATTTAGAGTGCCTTTCTGGCAACGCGAATGTTTGATCATCGATTAACGACTTACTCCATAAAAGTTCTTTTTAGATTTTAATGTATAAATCAGACAGTCGTTTTAAATCAAATATAAAACTTCAGTGGCCCGAATCACCTGCCAGTTCGTATACTGGCTTTATCTACTTTGAAAGACTTCGGACACATGCCTATCAAAGACAGACTGCCACTGGCAGCAATGTCATATAATGTCATAGGTACTAACAAGTCTAGGGAATGAGTAATTGCCTGCAGTCAAATTTACTGACATAATTTTCAACTTATTATTTCCTAGATAAAAAGGAGTACCTACCTTAATAAACTTTATTTTAATTGTTGCTTTGTCTAAATCAAGTCTAATATTTGTTCTGCATAAATGAAGTGAATGAAACCGTACCTTAAACAGACACGAAACGGGAGATCCGAATGCAAATGTCAGTCGTTAACATGCATAGCGCGAAGTCGGCCGTCTAATTAGGAGAACTACTTTGACAAGGACTGCAGATATCATTTTGCTAAATTGCTATGAAAATTTCTAGATATTAACGCTTAGAGAGAGTGTTTATGTCTTGCTGTATAATATAAGAGATAAAGATGATCTGATAATGATCTTTTACGGGTATATTTTGAACATTTTCTCGCTGTTTTGCGTCTACTTAGACTGACAGAACATGCTTTATTATTGTTTATTTTAATGTATTATTATTATAACAACATTACGTACCCACCTACTCCTTCCCTAACTCCTTCCTAAAGTTTAATGGCAAGCGAAGCGGTTGTAAATGCTTGCAATGACGAAGATATCCCATTTATAAAGTAAAGTACTTATTTTAAGTTATTGTACAAAACTATTGCTATTGCGGGGCAAAGACTATTGCTTTACAAAGCTCAAGTTCGTCCCCACATGGAGTACTGCTGCCATCTTTGGGCGGGAGCACCCGGATACCAGCTTGGGCCGCTTGACGCGGTCCAAAGGCGTGCTGTAAGAGTTGTCGACAATCCCGAGCTAACAGGCGGTATTGAATCACTAGGCTTAAGGAGAGACGTTGCCTCCTTATGTGTATTCTATCGCCTGTATAATGGGCTGTGTTCTGAGGAATTGTTTAGGATGGTGCCAACGGCCACTTTTTATCATCGCACCTCCCGCCATCGGCTGGGAGTTCATCCTCACACCTTAGAACCTCTTAGGTCCCGTACAGTGAGGTTTCAGAGAAACTTTCTCCCTCGTACGATAAGGTTGTGGAATGAGCTCCCCGTCGAGGATTTCCCGAGATACTACAACATGGAGTTCTTCAAGAAAGGAGTTAAAAGGTTTTTAACAGGGTCGACAACGCGCTAGTGATGCTCCTGGTGTTGCAAGCGTCCATAGGCTACGGTAACTGCTTACCATCAGGCGGGCCGTATGCTTGTTTGTCATCTTAGTCGTATAAAAAAAAAAAAATAGAGAAATAAATATATATTTTTTTTTAACACACTGCGTGTTGTGATCTCGATTTCAACCAAATAAATATCCCTGTATTTGTTTTGAGAGTTTACTTCATCTTTTTTAATGGAATGAAATAAATGCACTGCGATAAAGTGTACGTATATTTACTACTGTTTATTGTCATAAATATCTGAGTGCTAATCAACGCAAAGCAAGGTAAATAGCATCCCTGTTTTACAGGATAGTTGCTTTATGCAGTTCAGAGTACGACTATTTATTTTTTTAAATTATGAATAAGAAAATAATATTGAAATTTTATTTTATTGAAGCCCGCAATTTAGCGTTTGTTGGGTTTGCGAATACTTACCTACTCTCACAATGCACAAAACAATTTTATACGAATGCAACTTTGCAAGCCGTTGTAAATTTCGAAAGATTGAAACTTACTAAATATATCTGGTTTAGAATTTATTGAAGTGGCAGTTAGGGGACGCAGTTAAATTAGTTCTTCAAGCTTCTGGAATCGACGGAGCAAGTTCTACCCCCACCGCCCAACCTACCCCTATTCACTAGCGAAACGAGCATACATTAAAAGTTTACCGGCAAAATATAAACATATTGCTAGTTGTAGGGAAAAGGATATTCTAAAGTTTCAGTTTTAAATGAAACTGCTTGCCGTTTATCATTCGGACTTTTGTTTGTTGTTATTATAAATTGTCGCTACTTTTTCTTTTTATAAAGTGTTGAGCGTTTTATTACAAAAATATTTTTTTGCTTTGTTTCTTTTTGTTTAGACTATTTCGGTAAACACTATAAATTTGCATTAAAATAATAAAAGAGTAGAGTTTGATTGTTGCGATCTCTGAAACAACTGCTCTCATTCGAAAAATTATTCTACTAGTAGAAAACTGCTTATTTCCAAGTTACTGGACTACTGTTTTCTTGATATACCACAGACACTCATTACTGTAAACAAGATTACCGGATAAGTAAACTGTGCATTCCCGAGCTATGCATTAGGAAGTTCTTGGTAAATTAACCTTGCAATTACATCATACACTTAACCCACAAAATAATTAGAAGTAAGATTGAGAAGTGCTGTCACTGCTGCCTCGCCCAGGGACGCAAACATTTAACAATGTTATATTGACTTAGTTCCTTGTTGTATTATTGTCATAGTCACTACGTCATACAGCAATTAGTTGAAGACCGCAATAAGGTATAAGATACGTGATGTAATTCATAATCAGTTTATCTTCAACTTGTTATATTTGTATCAATAATTCAATTATAATAAATATGAACAAAAAAAATTTAATTCTTTTTATTTACATTTTTTAATAGGCAGAGACTCTTGATAACGACAACGACCTATCGATAATTCAAGCGAGTAAAACCCTTGAAAATTCGATTTCTCGTCAAAGACGCTGTTATATTGGCAATTTCGCGAATTTATTAGTTTCCATAACGGCACTTCAACTTGCACATATTCCAACTATGTTCGAATAATTGACTTTCCTCTTTGTTATACTATAAGAGGCAATAGCTAATCTACATTTTGAAATACATCATAATGCTAACCAGATAAAAAGAGCTATGGCGCGGTAGTCATGTCTTGTTAAATACGTATAAGAGCAAATATTGTTCTGTTTAAAAGGCTCCAGTTATGCTGGTGTTAGCGGACGGTGTATGGTGCTCGTCTGTCAGTGTAAGTAATTAAGTTACGCAGCACAAATGAAGGGTCTCGTACTATCTAAAACAGGTAATTAGTTTATGCGTCAATTGAGCCCCACATTGTACGGTGGAAATGGGAAATTTTATAAACAGGCCTGTTTTACAGTTTCTAATTAACATACTCATTGCTTTAAGTGTCTTGTTTATGTTGGTAAAATAATAAATTGGCATTAAATATTACATCTCGGTACTACATGCAGTCATAATAAATGTAGTAATAGCGGAAAAAAACTCTTCCATTTATTTCTTCACTTTACATACAATTGTTAATTAAAAACTATATTGTCGGTTTACATTTTAAACATCAAACAAATTTTTACTTAGGACTTTACAAACCACATTATAATTTACAAAACATAAATTGTCTTGACAGTTCGTTAGGGTCCACAAAGTGGCTATTCAATATAAAGCACGTGATTGTCCCTTTTACCAATTATTATAATTAACTATGAGAGGAAGTGACCTCTTGGGCTTTAGGGGCCCAACTTTGTAATGCCTTGCCTATTTGAGCAGATTGATGGGAACAAGACTACGAACTTTAGTCAATACTGCGTTGTTAGAAGTTAACATAGAGATATTGTTTATATTTGTTTAAGGGTATTACCGACCCTTACACTTACCCTTACTTACGAACTTATATGGAATATATTGTTAGGTTATGACGAAGTTTGATGACACTACTGCTAGTACAATAATTAATAAGAAAAATTCTCAGTCAGTCTGTATAATTCTTTCAAAACTTCAGGTAAAAATTCAAGAACCTATTAATAATTGATTTAGACCCGTAGTAGTATATTAATAGTTATGTGTACAAAATATCCATGTACATATATTAAACTTTAAAGAACTAAAATAAAACTGAAGCATTTACCTCAAAAAATATAAGCACGATGCAGCTCTTTCAGAAACTTTTACTAATAAACTTAACTTGAGTAGAGTCTAACAGTAATTCAATATTCTCTTTAGAACTTGTTTATGTCAAACTTTTGTGAAGTTTAAATTTAGCTGTAATGAGTAATTTAATAAGTCTATCTAGATTGTCTATTACTATTAGTAGTTTGATAAGTTAGTGAAGTCAAGCTAAGTCAGTTCAGAGGCCCTAGACAAGTGTCAAAGATTTCTATTCTATTCATAGAATAGATAAAAAAAAATATGGAATTGACGTCATTGACTAACGCCAAAGCTTATGTCAATCCTATACATTTTATTATCTATTCTATGAATAGAATAGAAATCTTTGCCACTTGCCTAGGGCCTCTGGAGTTAAAATCGTCGTGTATATTCTTCTTAATTAATTTAAAGTATGGAACTTATCAAAGCATAGCGATGATAATTGACGATTAGTTTATTATTTAATTATATTCCATTTCATTCATCTGAATAACAGAGGCACAGAATCTAAATCTATAAAGACCTGGATATATTTAACGAGATACTGATGTACAAAATAACGTCTTCCTGTGTCTTCAAAATTCGAAGTCTTAGTTAGTGCTAAGACTTCGAATTTTGAAGACACAGGATGCTACTTTTTCTATCTTAGTAACTGAAAAAAGACAACTTTATAATTTTAAAGTTTATCTTTCTATTCTTCCAAAATACATTTTCAAATTGATTCATTTCATTGCAAGTTCTAAAATGTTCAATATCGTAAAAGTAAAAATAAAACCTCTTTATATAAATTAGCTGTTACAGCGAAATTTGAGTCGGCGAAAAGTTTCCTTTATCAAGTTGTACGTCATTATTCCCGCACCGAGGCGAACAAATATTTGCAAGATGAACTTGGTTCATTATAGTTTTTATTTTCTGTTTTATTATGTTCGATGTGATTGAGTCTAAACAAGCAGAGATGAATGAATGCTGAGAACGAAGAACAAACCACCAATGAAATAGTTCGATGTTGGTTTCTTAAGTAGAAAACTTGGATTGGCGAAACTAAATCGGTTTCTGTGAATGTTTGGTCTAGACGGGTTATTAAAAATTTATTTCGCGTAGATCTCGTAATGTACCGATAACTTTCTTACATTAGCATACTATAACAATCTGATTGACTGCATATATGCTTATTCTATTCTTTTAAGCAAAAAGTTTTTTATGGCTATAGTTATAAGATGAGCTTAAAAGTGAGTCTAAAGAAAAGTTATTTTTAAGTTCGTATTATTTAAATCTGCATTGAATTTATGTTTCAAAGTGCTTATTTAAATCTTGTTGGATACTTAACTGGTCTTTAATTTTGTTTTAAAATAAAATTCTTTGCATATTTTAATTTTTCTTTCTAGTAGTAAAATTTGAGTTTGATCATTGAGATAGGCAAGTTAGAACTTTAGGGTTATAAAATTATCAACTTAGATATAACATTAGCTAGTTGTAACTTATTCTCGTCACATAATAACTCAAGTTTAAAATATTTTTAATAACCTTGCGGCAAAATTTTTTTTGTTTGTTACGATAACAGTAAATGTTTTTAATATTGTATTTACCGGTCATGGGCCCCTAAAGAGTGTCTTAAATGGACTCTAAGCTGAAAAACCAATTTCTATCTTTACGTTACTTATTTAGATGAGCAGATATAGTAAGAGATAACTGTCTTTTAACAATCAACGCCAACTATGCCCGAAATTTCTTTGACTTAATTATACGTATTTACTAATGATGCACGTGTTGCCCGACGATCCTGCGATCCCAAGCCTTGATGACTTTTGGACGTCCTTCATTCCGACATTAGTCTTATGTTGTAATACGTAATATAGGTACCGAAAACTGCTGAAATAAAACAAGATACATAACTTCAATGCATATTATATTAGAACAAATAGACTTAAACAAACTAGTTTGGATGTTTTATGTGGGTATTTAATATTTATTGTACCATTAAATCATCAATTTATGTTAGAGCAAACGGCGCAAGCTTGGATTAAAATGGGTATTCTAAGTCTAACCTAAAGTAGTCTTTCATTTAAGTTTTAACATTAATGTGACAAATTACAATATGTATCATGTAATGAACAAAATAATGTCTTTTAGAAGTTATTGTTCCAAGGTGAATAATACACTGGCACCCATCCTGCTCCAGTTCAGTTCTATAGAACAACATGCATAGTAACAGTGCCATAAAGTAATGCGTAATCATTGTGACGTGCTAGTTTTCATACAGTAACGGTTTCTGTTTTTAGGCTTACAGCTTTTTCTTTTTGGCTAAGTACCAACTTCTTCCACTCTATGTCACTGTTTATATTGTTGTGATGCGATATATTTCTTTGCCGTATGTCAGTAAGCCTTTACTGATACATGATACACTTAGACAATGCAACAGTCAAATTACTCCGGATTCGAACGTGAGTTAAACACGAGTGTTTAAGATACCTATATCATAACTTGATTGATAAAGTTATACAAACAATTAACACCAATTTCATTAATAAAATTAAAATACTTATTAATACAGCACAATTTAATAATATTAATTGTTTTCAAGTAGCAATAATTGTAGGGGTCACTCCCTGTGGTCGGAGCAATTATCTTAATGAAATACATTAATTAGAAGGGTTGGATATCTCCTTTGTCTTGATCTTGTGATAATGTGTATTTATAGTACGCAGGCGTTACCCGATTTATGAAGATTAATCGTATTATTACGGTTATGCTAAATCATAGTTCAACAGCTATATGTTAGCATGAACTTACGATGCGGAGTAAGGTTACAAACTAAGGTTAATCAAGGTGAATCGTCCGTTTATTGGCATCATTTTGGAATACCCGCGTTCTATGTTAGGTATATCCGAAGTTATAAACACCAATGTAAAATTGTAATAATAATGTAGATACTTTTCAAGTTTATATTACACATTGCTGGTTTACCGGTAAACCAGAACTTTTGCTATTTGACAATAACTATTTAGGGTATTTTATTGTATATCGTCATTAATAAACAGATATGGAAAATCATTTTGTTTTTGTTTTTATTATAATACTTAGCTAGTTCTTAATGCCAGGTTACTCTGAACCTTCGCAGTTTTTGCTCGAAAGATAGCAATCTGACTAAACGCATCATCACATAAGAATCTATGGAGCTGAAGTGCTGAAATTAGGTTGGTTGTTTGTGGCGAAACATTAGTTAAGAATCTCAATCTACAATGTATGTGAGCGAGGAAATAGGCGGGCCGCTAGTAATTTATATTCGCAGATACCATTTACCTTGATTTACGTTTTATCCACAATAGTAAAAGCTATGCAATTGATCGCTTTTTGGCCAAACCGCTCAATGTAGGTACTGCTACTTCTTTTACGAATTATTTTTTACTTTCATTCTGCTATACACTTAATTAAATATGATGACAGGGAAAAATCAAAATGCAAAATGAGTATTTAATTTTGTTTAAAAATAATGAACCATAGTAATGATCTAGTGTCATAGGAACGTATAACCGTTAATATAATAAACTGGTTTTCCTGTTCCTATCATGTTTTATGGCAAACATATTATAAAACACTGTACCTAGTGCACAGGGAAACCTATTAGCAAATAAGTACCTAGTCAAATAAAGCTAAATACAAAAATCTACGTATTCCGTCTGTATTGTTTGTTCAAAGTTCTTTGTTTTCTTACCGTACTATTTCGAATCAAACGAAAATTCGATTTTCTTCGTTGTACGTCAACTTGTAGTGAATAAACCATTGCGAATGAGATTTTAGTTCGAAAACTTCACTGCAAGTAACATATGCAGCGCAGGTATGGGACAGCCCTAACGAAGAGCGTTCGTTTTTCGAATACTTGATGTCAACTCGAATTTTCAGTTTGTTTTTTTGGACCCAAGATGCGCTTCAATGGAAACCTTGGGATGTAACAATGCTTGAATATCGAATGTAGTGATTTGGTTTTGTTTTTTGTAACAAATTATTTTGTTTTTACTAAGACGCTTTTTTCAATTTACCACAGATAAAATATTTAAGCTGTCTTTAAGGTAGTGATCCCAATGCTACGCCAAAAAATCCTTAAGCGTTTTGCACTAAGTTTATAGTATATAGTGCCAATACTTATTATGAATACGGCGTATAACTATATATATAATATAACTGCCTAACTACTTACCTACTAATGTTAGTAGTTAGGTAGTTTCCAGGTCTATTAATGTTGAAACCGGCAATAATCTGCTACTATACAAAAACATGCTTTAAAGGCATTTGAAAATGGATACGTTTCCTCAGACATGTATAATTCTCATTCCAACATCATCTTTATTTTAATGATATGTTTTTCATTTAAATAATAAGAAAAACATGACACAGAATACAAGCTATACGGTTATAGCTGTTATAAAAACAAACGCAAGCGCTTAATGCACAATGACTGGCCCACTTAAAATACATTAATATTAAACACAGTGTACAGATGATCTTTCAGGCATTCCTTCTTAAATACTTTGAAAAACGCTTCCTCAACATCAAATAGACACAGACATTTGGTGAGACGCCCTCAAACGAACCCGAGATTTGCATATAATTATCATTTTTGATTCTCTCTTCTTTTGTGTAAATACTCGTCTAAAAGGTAATACCGTAAATGACATAATACGGCGAAAGATATGCTGAATTATTTATGCGCTAATACGATCCTATAAGCCTGGGTGAAATAGGGATGGGCACGGTGCAAATCAAGTTACGTACCTAATTATTTTTATCCAATAAACCAGTCTACTAAAATTATCGAACAACATATAAAATAATTGAGGTCTTTGCAGTGCAATAGGACAGAATGTAGTAGTAATATTTTAACCGTCGTCGTAAGTTATTGTTTTTATGGCTTTACACTGTTTTTATTAAATAATACATACTTATATTAATAAAAACACTTTTTTTTCTTATAACGGCGAAACCCTTACAAGAACATTTCGCTATTCAAAAAGTGTTTTGTATTTTCCAATATTATTGAACTAAGTAAATAAAAAAATGAGTCTCTACAAGGTATGGTAAGTACTACTCATCACTATTCCACATCTTCGCTTCAGTGTTAAATACGCTTCAATGGATATTACTTTTGGGGATTTTTGTTGCTTAAATAAATTATTACATTTGACTAAGAACAGCTTTTAATGAATTTCAAGTGGGGCCCGCTTCCGACGTATAATATGATTTCCCATTTCTCTGTTGCTGCTTAAACGACATGAAAGGGAATTCATTTGGGGTTTGTCAACGTGTCAATATTTTCAATTGAATAATAAAATAGAGGTGTTATTTTATTCATACGTCATGTGTTGCGGTAAATGTGAGGTTGCCTCTTAGGTTACTAAACGATAAAATTAATTTAAAGTAAAGAATAATTTTGAATTAATCAATTCTGACTACAATTTATTAAAATTAATGAAAGTTAGCTATCAGGGCATTGAACTCTGAAGGTGAACTAAATTGAAATTTTGATGTCGTTCAAATTTTAGGAAACAGGTTTTCGGTTTTTATATCCAGGCCTTTTATTTCTTATTAAAGAAAAACCCCAAATACTTATCAACGTATACCTACTCTATTTAACATGTTCAGAACTTTGCCGCACTTTTGTGCTAAAATATTTTATTAAACTTTTAAACTTCGTTGTTACTCATACACTCTAGAGATTGATGATCATTGGGATGCTCTTATTTATTTTTTTAAAGACTTATAACAAACCTTATTGCTTTTTGTCTATTTAGTAATTTATTAGATTTTACATTGTGACTATTTAGATACTAATCACAAAGTAAACCAGCATAATATTATCTAATAATATCCTTTTTGTATTAATATAGGTGAGAATAATGTGAAGTAAAGAAGTGGGTCTTATTTTTGCTTATTGTGTTGACAAAATAACTTGCTACAGAAAATATAAAAAATCCTCAATACAAAATCAATCATTATTGCCTACACCTGATTTTTAGCAACAAATAGAGAAGAAAATTATACAAAGGTACATACGTAAATGTAGCACCGAAGTGACATTTGATTCAGCCATCATTGTTGCCGCCAAACATTGTATTTGACATAAACGTTATACGTTCGAAAACGGTTACGAAAACAAGTTGAAATTGACTTTGTTGCGAGTGATGTCTAATAAAAAAAATTGGAAACTGATTTCAAGCAGTGTTGACGACTGAATTTGTGATATTTTTATGATTATTTTCGTGATATTGATTTGCAATTGACGGAGATTTTTATTTAGATAACTTTAATACTTAGATTCTTTTTAAATCGAATGGTTTTAATAAGAAATGCTTTACAAATCGGTTTTTATCTAGAAAATATTATTTTAATTGATATTTTGTCATCGTTAAAAAGTAGGTATCCACTTACATGAAAATGTGATACTTACTAAAACCTTTTAATTTTATAGTTTTTTTTTAAAACAATAGAATTCAAACAAATACAATTTTGAATAAATATAATTGCACATGAAGCAATCTGATGTCTGTGCATGAAAATTATATTTTTGTAGTTAAGAGTTTTGAACAATCCAACAGATGATTAAAAATATAATTTTAGAGACAAAAGCGAGATTCATTTTGTAAAATAAAATATTCAAACAGAGAATCTTAATGATTGTTTGCTTTAAAATTACAGCGAGTAGGTAGGTAAGTAGTAATGATTGGAACTGTTTGTTTCAATATAAAGTAACTAATTGGATTTGTATAATAATAATTCTGTCGTGATATTAATTAAAATTGATTGTTCTATGTATTTACGACAAACAATACTTTAATGCTTTGAATAGTTTTATCTGCATGGTATTTATTTATAATAGTGCATTCCAATAATTAAAGTAACGAATAAAAATAGTAGTAGAAGATAGTGTAAATAAAAAAAACATGTAAAATTACTATGATACCAATGTTGTATTAAGACTGTGGGATAAATACGCCACCAATCGAAACACTTCTCTCGAATAAATTATAGAAATAACTGACAAAACATGTTATTTTGTTTAATATCTACAAGTATATGAATGACAAAGTGTACTCTAAATTCAGTTCAATTTTATAAAATTGACATTATGGAAATAAATCCTACATCAGAAAACAAGTCTGCCTAGACTTGCAACCTGTCGACTCACGAAAAACTAGATACTTACTGTTGCATATATGTATACCTTAAAAGGATGAATTTGCCACACTTGATAGATGGATTGGTGGCCGCAGGAGTGATATTTCGTTTCCCTTTAAGACACTTATGGGAAAAGAAGGGGTGTATACTCTAAACCCGGTACAAGAACTGAGATACAAGAAACTTATTATTTACACTACTAACTAATTGATTAAAGAAATAGAAAGAACACAAATAAAATAATATTTTATTTCAGATACATTATAAATAGTATTTACAATTTTAAAATGATAACATACTTATATGATTAGATAAATGAAAAGCAAAAATAGTTTACTCATTCAATAAACAGTAGTCATATGCCCTGGATTTCAAAAGCTATAACTTAATTAACTTAAAGTCATTATACGAGTATAATTTAATTTAAGCATTCTAAAATGAAATTAGCTGCTTAAATAATGCAATAAAAATGCATACATAGGTACTTAATACAATAGAATTATAATTTCTGCGCTAGGAGACCTGTATGGCCGACTACCACACATACAGGTGAACAAAACATTATTTTTTGGCAGTCTCATTCGCGCCGCTTATAGACGAAAAGAAAGAATAATAATTGTTTTCTAAAAAGTATTATTTGATTATGAAATCAAATAAATCGCAAGTCTAGCCAACAACTAAAAATACAATTCAAATATAAAATATAAAAACGTCACGGCAAATATTAAAAAGTAAATTTGTATCTCCGACAGAACGGCGACGACGCAGAAAAACTTATTTTACGATTTCCGTTCAATAAATATCTACAATCGAACTGTTAACGCGTGAAATATATTATTTATTGCATTTGTTACAACTTTTCATAAACTGCAGACATAAGACCTTCATGGTTTTTTGTTTTAGTTATTGTTATATTGACCCCATAAAGGCCAAATATCATTGTACCCGGCTAGATAACGCCGTAGTCTTTTATTTATGTGTTTGTATGGTCTTTTAATATAATTGTTATTTAGTATTTTACAACAACACAAACTTATATAAAAAAAAATATCTTAATACAAATGAAGCCGTTTAACCTTATTGCTTTTTAAAGTAGGTACAGTCAGCCTCAAAAGTCGCTGACCAAATCCATATTTCAATAATCCATGAACAACGTACCATGCAAAAGTCGCTTACCAAGTTCATAATTAGCTAAACACCACATTGTGAGAATTAACTGAACAGCAGATTGTCACTGCTGAGAAGTCGGGATGCATCATTGTTATTTAATGTTGTTCTATTAGTTATACTTGTATACTGGTTAAAGTTCATTGATGTTTCATTGAACCCATTTGTGAATCATCGAATATGGATGATAGAAGGATATTAATAAGCGCATTACTTACAAAAATATGAAAATGCGTAAAAGTATTCCATACTATTACATACCTGATCCTTCTCGCTAAAACTCCTGAAGAACTCCATAAAATACTGCATGAGTTATTTCATGTATCTTTTAAGGTAGCAGTTAAGATGAATGTGGCCAAGACGAAGTTTATGGCAAACATCTCCAGCGATTCAAATTTCACTATTAAAGTCAGAAATGAAAAGCTGAAGTTGGTAGACCGATGAGTCTCTCTTGGTAATATTTTTTCCTTTGGCAAAGAACATCAGAAAGCGGAAATGTCGAGAAGGATACAACTTGGTTGGGTTGTCTTTGGTAAGTTGGACAATATATTAAAATCAAAGAAAGTTCCTCAGTGTCTGAAAACCCGCCTGTAAAACCAATGTGTTCTACCCACCATGACATAAGGTGCCGAGACATGGACGCTCAGAAAGGAGACTATACAAATTAAGAGTCGCACAGAGAGCCATGGAGCGTTCTGTTCTCTAAATTAGTAGAGCGCGTTCCAAACGTCGAGATCCGAAAACGCACAAAGGTCTTTGACGTCGGAAATAAGATAATGGAACTCAAATAGAGTTGGGCAGGGCACCTAGCAAGGCGAGGTGATGACAGGTGGAGTAAATCCATTACCGAATGTTCAAGAAATGGAACAAGAAGTGTCGGTAAGAAGTGTCGTTAATATGAAAGAAAGAAAATAATATTATTTTTCAAAGCTAATGAGTAGAGGAAAATAATAAAATTATAAAACACTCGGGTAGAAGACTTTTCACAGAACAGGTGATGATATTACTTTCTCGTCGTCTTTAATTACGTTATTTTGTAGACATTTTATAACATTATCAGAAGGAGAGAAACAAATATTGACTTTTACTTTCTCATATTAGTAAGATTACAGAAATCGACAGAACAGCCTCTAGTATTCATGTTAGGCAGCGTTTCTCTTTAAACAAGCAAGAACTTATCATACGTTTATCTCGCAGTAATCTCGATACAAACGAGAATCCATCCCTCGTACGATTACGTAAAGATAGATCAGCTTTCAGAAGGCAAATTTTCCATGTGATATCATCCCTTCGACACACTACGTGTTACTTTTAACAAAGGGCAAATCCGTATAAAATGACATAGGCTGACAGCATCCAACGACGTCTAACATTATCGCAAAATACCCTTAACTCGATTCGTTGATATAATATTCATGACGCGGTACAATCTTTCAAAAATTGACACCTTTTTACTCGGGGTTACTCCCTCGTTCGACGGACAAGTTTTTTGTATTTGCCCCGGTGAATAAATTACTGGACACAATGGGATTTTTGCTTTACGACCACATTTAATTTATTACCAACTTTAATGAAATATTGGAATGGTATATTTATTGATAAGATCATAATTTCAATATTTTTATGGGCGAGGCGCAATATTGTAAAAATTGTATCGTATTTGTAAAAAGTTAGCACCGTGTAAATTATTTTCTGAAACAGATGTTAAAGCCATATTCAATAATTTCGTTCGACACCTAAGTATTTATTACTAATTTTATCTTGATACTTTTGCCCCACTAAACTTGATGCAGCAAAGTAAAAAGAAACATACCTATGCATGTTCTTAAGTAAAGGCCCTTCAAATAAATGAACAACGTAGCTCAATATCTGTCATAAGTAAAAGACAAACAAAGTCTTATATTATTTATTTGTATTTATAGATATAGATACACGTATAACTGAATAAACTGGTTATTTGAGGTAAAGCACCTTAAAACTCAGTTATTATAAAACATTTTCAAATTAATACTTCAGTTTCTAATTAACTGTATGTAAATACTAAAATCCGACAGCTACATAGCAACATATAATGGTCAACATCAACAAAATTTTTAGAGGGCTGACCTGTGTACACATTACTTAGTCATAAAGCTTTAAAACAAATACGATGGTCCCTAAGGAGAGTGGAGTTCAAATAAATGGGCAAGTGGACCCTACGTCACTCGCCACTCTATAACTAGACGTGATTGTTTGCACAACCGACATAGATTTTTCCACTTGATTGTCTGATTTGATTTTCTTGAGGATCCCTCTTAGGTTGCTGAACAAATAGATTGTCTAAAATAATCCGCTTCTTGCAATCGTGGAGTGTACGGTTACCTTTTTAAGAGTTTGATTGAGTTTTTCTGTTGTATCGATACTACTTGGTTTCTTTAAGAAGTTTTTTACGTATCTTCGTATTTACATAAATCTTTAATAGATTTTATAAAATTACCATGGTTTTGCAGTGAAAGTATGGCTGAGGAGGTACTCAGGTGTAAGTACTAGTAAAATATTTTTTTTCTTAGTTGACAAAATGCAATGATAAGACCTCAATGACTTGTGAAGCTTTGAATAAATTGAGTATGTATCCAGCGTTGATCAGCATAAGTAGTTTAATGAAATCATCGGAATAGATCGTGATGTCAATCATCAATAAAAAAAAAACAAAACTACCTATCGAAACGTGAAAGTAACATTTTATTCTGTTAGTGTTATACTATTAGTAGCATTTATTATGATCAATTCAACACTCAATTCTAAACCACCAGCAATAGAAATCAAAATTCAATGCTCAACAACGATATCCAAATGAAGGTTTAATTGCTGATGCGACTAAAAAAAGCTAGACAGTAATTAAATTCGAATAAAAAACACGAACCATTCTCTAAATACCAGAACAAAAGCCATCAAAACAACTATCACAAAAAACAATTGTTATGAAAACAATCCCTTTTATTTTCTCTTTGTTGCAAAAAAAAGGAAAACAGTGGTATATTTGTATTAAGGATTATATAAAGTTAGCAGGGACCCTCTGAACGTTTCCTGACAATCTCGCGGCGACAAGCGTTCCGAATCTCCTTCATTGTCCACTTGTCATTAAGTTTTTGTCTTTCCCCTTCTTACACTTTGGTTGTACGGCTTATAGTTTATGTAATACTGCGAAATTATTTAGCCAACTAAATATACACGACTCAGATTTGAAATATATATTTTGCTGTTATTATACACATAATATTAAATGAAAGTACATATTACTGCAAAATTATTCTCTTTTACAATAATAGTTACAAATAAGTTGGTAATTGAATAGATTGAATTATATACAGATCTAAAAAGCGTGTCAAACTACTTAACAAAAAATTGAGTTTTAAATTGTTTTTCTTTTTCATGATAACATGACAACTAAATCAACGATAGGCGACTCTAATTTTGGAGTTTATTGAGCAAGTACTAATTACTTTTTCTAGTTGGTAGATTTTTAGAAAATGAACTGTATGTAATTAAATGACATCATCTTTCTAAGCAAGAAAATATGATGGTCTTACTTATGGTTCGTATGTCAGCTAAAAGATTTAACGACAACAAATGGTCGTAGATTGACGTTACATTTATTCCACTGACGTATAATGTTATTGTGCAGATTTATTTGTTTCCGACAGCATCGGGAAATGCCATTATAATGGATATGCGTTTTGACAGTCTTGCTAATTTATCATTTGAGTTGTCGTTGGTAATACCTCATACTATTACTCACTATCATATATTATCTGGTCCATCATTGCGACTACTTAATATGTACTCGTATTAAAACCAAATTGTAATTGCTTTAGAGGCAGAATTATTCTGTCTCAGAAAAAAAACTAACATTTATAAGATCTTTCTTGCTATTGTCCATTCTTCTGTCTGTCTATCATTGCATTGGTCCCCCAAATATAGAAATTAATGAAAGAACCTCATAAATACTTACTTGTTTTGCAAACTTTACATTGTGCGACCACAATGTAAAGTTTGCAAAACAAGTTTCACAGTCCTGTGTTAAATTTACGCTAATAATATTAATTTAATGTTCTTCACATCTCTTAACGTATTTAAAATTTAACAAACGATTGTTTGTAGTGATGGTACCTCACTACCCATCATTAACATTACTAGATATTTTATTCATATCTACCTTATAAAAATAATTATATTCCATCGCTTCATTCTTCAGATATAACATTAACAACGTAGTCCTTCTACCCTACAAGGCAACTTCGCACGATAAAATTTCTATATTTTTATTAACAAATTTTTTCGTTAGGTACCGTCGTTACACGGTCTTGACAAACTTCATTCTTCTTTTGTGCGAGGCAACGATAGCACTTCGTTTTATCTAATTTAAAAAATAACGTTTTAATATTTTAGATTTTCGTATGGTACGTTTAAAATATGCCTAAACGTAGTAAAAAAGATAAAATTGAACATTATAATAAAAAGATTCGAAAACTCGAACAAAAGGAACAACAAAATCGTCGTCGGATTGTACGAATAATTGAGTCTTCGGACTCTGATGTGGATTTAATCAACGGTAAGTACCCATTTACCTGTATAAGTGATAAAAAGTGTAATAATTATACCAAGATGAGTGTCAATAGAAATCTAAGAGATTCTCTTAGTGCCTTGATTCGAAATTCGAACGTGGCAAGCCTGGGGGTTGGCCGAGAGTCATCACGAAGGCATTTAGCAAAAAATTTGCATACCTAAGTGGGTTATGCTTCAGTTTGCGAAACAAGACAAACCTGGGGTCTATCCGTGAGATAGAACGAAGGTATATTTTGTCTAAGCTTATGGCGGTACTAAAAAATATTCTTAATTCATTGCAGATGGTGATGAGGCTAACATAGCCATATCGGCAACACCACCTCCCTTAGAACCGGTAACAGACCCTGTGATACCAGACTTGGACGCCGTCGACCAGCCACTAGCTATTCAGGAACTGGATCCTGATATTTTATCAGCTCTAGGGGAGCCCGCGGACGATGTTCCCGAATTTGGTGAGAATATTCACGAAACTCTGGCTCAGAGATGGCTACCTATCCTGAAACGAGGAATAACAAAGGATAATAAGAATAAAATATTAAAGGAATACCTTATTCCATCAAATTGTCCGCTTTTACAAGCCCCAAAACTGAACGCGGAAATTTCAGCAGCCATCACAGATATGGCGAGAAATCGCGATAAAAGGATGGAGTTATCTCAACAGCTCCTAGGAGTCGGTATCACAACAATAAACAGGGCAATGACCTTTCTTATTACTGGTGATGAAAAACTCCAAGCCATTAAAATGCTAAGCGATAGTTGCCGCATATTGAGCCACCTTCATTTTACAGACACTCAAGCTCGTATAAAGATGATAACTCCTGGTTTAGACAAATCTTTCCTTAACGTTATTAAAGACATGGAAAGAGACAGTACCCTATTTGGTACAAAGCTGCCTGAAAAAATCAAAGCCTCTAAGACTATAGAAAAGCAGGGCCTACAAATAAAAAAGTCCACAACGGTTCAAAAGACTCCTACTCAATTAATTCAGTCGACAGTCGTACGACCTCGCTACCAGGAAAACTGGTCAGGGCCTTCGCGTTACCACTCGAACAGGGGGGGGCGCGGAGGCCAGAGAAGACAAGTTCCTGCTGCACGCAAAGCCCCGCCAGCGAGACAAACGAGATCCACGAACCCGAGCAAAGCTCAAGCTCAGCCTCAACAATAGAACAGGTACACGCTGGACGAATTAGTCATTATTATACACATTGGCTAGATATAACTAGTAATGACACCGTTTTAAGTTGGATTCGTGATGGTTTTTCTATACCGTTTGAAAAACCACCAATACAAACTAGGATACCCTGTATTCATCTTTCCGAGAAAGAAAAACACGATATGGCTTTTTACTAAATTACTTGATTTAGGTGCGATATCACTATGTTTACCGACGGAGGATCAATTCATTTCTAGTATTTTTCTTGCTCCTAAATCAAACGGTGAAAAACGTTTCATTTTAAATTTAAAACCACTAAACAAGTTCGTATCAAAGTTTCATTTTAAAATGGAAGATTACAGAACTGCATCTAAATTAATCCCGTTAAATGGATACATGGCTAGTATAGATTTAAAAGAATCATATCTTTTAATTCCTATTACAAAATGTCACCGTCAATATTTACGTTTTCAATTTGAGGGTAGTACAGGTCAAATAGTGACTTATGAATTTACTGCAATGCCGTATGGGCTGTCTATAGCGCCTAGAACTTTTACTAAGATTATGAAGGAAGTGATTTCTCATCTCAGGCGCCAGGGTTACAAATCAGTGCAATATCTAGACGATATTTTATGTATTGGAGATACTTATGACGAATGTCTTAATAATATAAGAACCACGTCAAAATTATTAGAATATCTTGGTTTCGTTATCAATTATAATAAAAGTTCATTAGAACCACAACAAAGTTGTAAATTTTTGGGTTTCATGTATAATTCTATAGATTTAACAATATCTCTGCCAGATGAAAAACGCAAACATATAGCTGTTTCATTGCATAAGTTTTCACGATTACCCCGTTGCACTGTTCGTGAACTTGCTCAATTAATTGGTGTTCTTACCGCTGCTTGTCCTGCAGCTAAATACGGATGGGTTTATACCAAAATTTTAGAAAGACAAAAATATCTTGCACTTAGAATAAATAATAACTTTGATAGAAACATTAATTTACCTAATATAATTTTAGATGATTTAAATTGGTGGTCAAAAAATATTTTCACAACATTCAATTCGATAAAAATCCATGAATATGCATTAGAGATATTTACAGACGCATCTAGGACAGGCTGGGGTGCTTATTGCAATGAGCAACGTGTAAATGGTGCATGGAAACGATCTGAACAAGAATTCCACATTAATTACTTGGAGCTCTTAGCAGTTTTCCTTGCATTGAAATGGTTTGCTCGTGATTATTTTGATTGTAATATATTGTTACGAATCGATAACACAACAGCAATCAGTTATATAAATCGTATGGGTGGTATACAATATCCACACTTAAACGATTTATCCCGATCAATCTGGCAATGGTGCGAGAAGCAAAAAATCTGGCTGTTTGCATCTTACATAAATACACATGATAATGTTATAGCTGACGAAGAATCAAGAAAAATTAATACAGATATAGAATGGGAGTTATGTAATGCAGCTTTTTTGTTAATAACTCAAAAGCTAGGGCAACCAGAGATTGATCTATTTGCCTCTCGCACTAATGCGAAATGTAAAACATATGTATCTTGGCGACCAGACCCGGATGCAAGACCGTAGACGCTTTTACAATTTCTTGGCGTAAAAGTTTCTTTTATGCATTTCCCCCATTTGCCTTAATATTAAAATGCTTACAAAAAATTATTTTTGATAAAGCTGAGGGTATTCTTGTTTTTCCTATGTGGCCAACACAAGCTTGGTACCCTCAATTACAAAGTATGCTAGTGACAAAGATCATTATCCTTGAACCGAGCAAAGACCTTTTGTTTTCGCATTTCAGAGGTCATCATCCGCTCCACAAGTCGCTTACACTGGGTGCCGCGACGCTCTCCGGCTCTCGTTTGCTCGGCGAGGGACACCATCATCGGCTTTAGAACTTATGCTAGTCTCACTATCTAGCAATACTATACAACAATACAATGTAACTTTTAAGCTGTGGTGGCAATTCTGTACAACAAATAATATTAGCGTGTTTGAGGCATCAGTTCCACGGGTCATATCCTTCCTCACCGAGCAATTTGAGAAAGGAGCATCTTATGGATCCCTAAACAGCCATCGATCTGCCCTGTCACTACTTCTCGGAAGTAGTATTGGAGCAGACGATTGCATAAAAAGGCTGTTAAAAGGAGCTTATAAGCTAAGACCCTGTGCACCCAAATATACTAGTACTTGGGACCCTCAGGTCATTCTTAATGTAATTTCTAACTGGTTTCCTAACAAAGATCTTACAATAGAAAAAATTACAAAAAAATTGGCGATTTTATTAGCCATTTGTACAGCTCACCGGGTTCAAACCCTTTCGTTAATCAAAACTTCTAATATAAAGATATCCCCAAATGGTATTGAAATAGTAATTACAGATATAATTAAAACTTCAGCGCCTGGTCGCGAGCCACCTATTTTATCTCTTCCTTATTTTTTTGATAGTCCAAGCATTTGCCCGGCCACAACCTTAGTAGATTATCTTACTGTAACCGAAGTAATTAGACCTCAGTCGGTAACTAACCTATTCCTAACATTTAGAAAACCGCATAGAAATGCCACCGCGCAATCCATCAGCCGCTGGATAAAACAAATGTTGTCGGCGAGTGGCGTGGACGTGGCGACGTTTAGTGCACACAGCACGCGCCACGCCGCCACGTCCACGGCGCATCGCGCTGGCCTCTCGGTAGACGCCATACGGAAGGCAGCTGGTTGGACAGCAACCTCTCACATTTTTGCAAAATATTATTGTCGGCCCATAATAGAAAATCAGTCGTTTGCAAGATCTGTTTGTTTTCCATTGAATAAAAGCTAGATTATATGACTTATTGCAATAATTAATTAAAACATTATGTAACCATCTTGTTTTTTTTTTCAGTTAAATTGATGAAACAATAATTGATAAATATTAAAGCTTTTGTGTTATTGACATAATGAACAAGTTGATTCTATTAAGAATTCTTTAATTTAATTACAAAATTACAATAACAAAAACTTCATCTCTAAACATCTACGTTGTTAATGTTATATCTGAAGAATGAAGCGATGGAATATAATATATGATCAAACGAACTTCGAAAGTGAAGTTCGATCGATATTATATTATTCGCTTCATTCGAAGATATAAACTCCCACCCACCCAAAACCCTAGTACAGTTTTTGTTATGAAGCCTTTATTTCTCTAAAAGAATGAAGTTTGTCAAGACCGTGTAACGACGGTACCTAACGAAAAAATTTGTTAATAAAAATATAGAAATTTTATCGTGCGAAGTTGCCTTGTAGGGTAGAAGGACTACGTTGTTAATGTTATATCTTCGAATGAAGCGAATAATATAATATCGATCGAACTTCACTTTCGAAGTTCGTTTGATCATATATAATTAAATATTAATTTAATTATGGAATAAAAGCTTTTGAATCTAGAAAAGTAAAATAAAATATTGCAATTGAAATATTTATTATTTCAATTGCAATTTTATTATTATATTTTATTTTACTTTCAAGATTTGCTAGGATGTTAGATAACAAGTTTACACGGGCAAGCGGTTTCGAAGGCGATCGGAATTATCTCGCATGCCTGTAAACTGCTGACGCAGTATGAAGAAAACCTTACACAAACCTATTATTCACTGGAAAAGGCAGTTTATTTGGCTTAGGTTTTCTATAACAAGTTATTTAGACTATATAATGACTTACGAAACCCAACACAAACGGAATGTCACGTGGAGCACGGAACACGACGGTACTGCCTCACGTTCCAAAGTATATTTTCTTACCTACTAGAGAGATTGAGTTCAATGTAAATAAGTAAAAAAATATTACCAGTTTTTATCAGTTACCTGTACAGTTTTAAATATTTTGAGAGCTTTTGTAATGTTATTTGATCCAAGAATGTCGCAAGAATGAAAACAATATTTTGCTACCAGACAAGATCGCTACGTGCGCTGTTTTGGTTGGTTACACTGACCGGATGCTCCCACATTTATCAGGTTATTAGTTTACTCTTGCGTTGCGTCTTTCGGCTGATGTGATGACACAAATCAACAAACTCTACTCAGATGATTAAAAATAGGGCTTATCAAGCCATCATTTTTAGTCCTAATTTTATCCATAGACCAATTTAAATTCTATTGTGCATTTCCATACACGTTTTACATCTGCGTCGCTATACGTGATCGCGCACGGTCCAGTAATGAGAAGCCGGGCGACCGCGCTAACTGGATTACTTTCTACGAGTCTTGCATTGTAATCGCAGAGACACTATTTTTTCCACATTATTAGATGATGTCGTACAGCGTTACTCAAATGTGGTGTTAACTGAATTAAGAATCGTATTAGTTAGTGTGTTTATTGTAATGGTTGTTGGGTTGTACAGTTGTGGTATGGCATGTGGTTTTCGACTTATTGACATAATATTAAAACTTAACTATGTCCGTGTTTGAATTTTCAAGAATTACGAAATAAAGACATGTCAAAATAATGGAATATGATCTCAATGATTGAAAATCTAACAAAATTTACCCCAATGAGTCAATAAATAACCTTTGATAGACGCTAGTCATGCAAATTTTTCGAATAACCATCGCTGCAGTTTATGCGAAAAGTTTATTAACAGTACAAAAACAAAATGAATCAATTTAAATTTACGAGCACCTCTCGTGCGACTTGATTACAAAAGTATTAGATTGAAAACATGATTGAAATCGCCATTTTACATAAATGTACGAAAAATACAATAGCAGTAAATTTCTGGTTATTTTGCGTTTTGTAGTGTATTGTAATACTTACTTGAAATTATGTAGTTGCGGTCTGCGGTCGGTGTGAATGTTATTTGCCTGATTAGAGTGACAATGATTTGTTTGAAATACTGTGATTAGAATTGTGGTCTCATAATGTTTTGATATGTTTTTGTACCAACAGTGACAAAGACGCAGCCATACACAAAATGGCAAAATAATAAATATATGATTCATAGAATGTTAAACTGTTTACGATATTTACTTTATCAGAAATTGTACTAACGTACTGCCAAACCTTAGACATTTGTGTCAAATACTCACATTATGCATATGTAGGCATATATTTAGCAGCTTAGAAATTAATACATCCATTATCAAAGAATATAAATATATAGAATATGAACCAGTTATAATACAATGAGTTTATAGACAGACACGTGTTTTATTTCAAATTAAAGTTTACTGAGGCCCTAGACAAGTGTCAAAAATTTCTATTCTATTCATAGAATAGATAGAAAAATGTATTGGATTGACATAAGCTAACGCCGACGCTTATGTCAATCTCATACATTTTGTTATCTATTCTATGAATAGAATAGAAATCTTTGACACTTGTCTAGGGCCTCTGTTGTGGTAAAGGTCATCTTTTATTTTATCTTTCGCAGCATCTCAAATTTTTCCTCTAAGCCAACAAATTATAAGGTAAACTTTTGTTTTAGTAGGTCCTGTTTAAATAAACCGGTGAAACGGCAAAACAAAGCACAATTTTTACGCTGTCTTATTTCTATTTGAAGTAGTGAAAACCTTTAAATAGCACTGAACACAATATTAAATAGCAACATTAAGAAAATAAACTTACGGCACGGTATGAATTTTCAATTGTACTTTGGATAAAATACGTTTAGACTAACCAAACAGCTTGTAAAATACATAAAACTTCAAAACATGAAGCGGAATGATACATATCGGTAATAAAAACGTTATTAAAATAGTAGGTAGGTACACGATGTCGATTAGTGAGCGCAGATAGCGACAGTTAAACTACAGTGATGGCGCCTTTAATGGTTTCTGCCGCGAATCCACCCTTATTATCTATTTACAACCCGCATTTTATTATTGGGGTTAAGACGGAACATCGGTATAAAGGCGGTGGTACACTGGATGGGCGGGGTTAAGGGCGAGTGAGATCGGACGACCATTAAGGGCTGCTTTTACGACTATCAAACGATACTTTGCGAGATGGCATCCGGTAGTTCTAGTTGAGTCGTAATTTTGGACATTTCGAAATCGTTGGATGGGTCTCAGTTTAATTTGAAAGGTTTTTCTTTTTGATTCAAGTGTTTTTTTATGATCGGCTGCTATTACTTAGTAGTAATTTTCGTGATTAGTTTACAATTAAGTGGTGATCAAGTTTAATTTACCTTTACTTTGGAGAAGGCTTATGTCCAGAAGTGGACGTTTTCAAGCTGATAAAAGAAAAGAGTGAGAAAGAGCACGTTAATATTTATGTAAGATTATATACACTTCACTCACTTAACGAATTTCTTAGATTTTTTTATAAAGATTAAGAGCACTAATGTTACATGGTATTATTATTCAACAAATCTTGAATTCATTATCCCTAATTGCCGATAAAACACTGCATACTTAAGAGCATAGCATTCGAGTTGCAAAAATATTTTACAAAATATATTTGTTTTTTTTTTATTCTTGTTAGTTAAGACACAGATGTTCTGAAATCTCTTTCGTACGTGCTTAAGCCTCGAGCGAGTGTTTAGTGTTAATGAACAACTCTTTTCATCTAATTTTGAACCAAATGCTAAGCTTTTCGTAAACCTTTTTGCTTAGTTACTGCTTTCGAAGTTTTACGAAGATTTTACTGTTTAATTATCGAATTAGGTATACAGACATCAGTATATTTTATAATAAGTGCCTACTGCATTAACTTATAGTTTTAAAACTAGAATGACTGTCTCGATACATCAGTAGATGTGCATACAAATAAATAAATATAAAGTATATAATAATTCAATTTGGTGCCGATATTAATTAGATAAAATAAAACAAGTTGTACTCCGAAAATCAGTAATCTACCTTAGTGTAGGTCATATTTATTGAAGTTGATCATTTGATCAACTGAAATAAATTTCTGTCACTAGTTTTACAAATTACGGATAAATATTATACGATACGGCTTAGTTTGGAAATCAGTATCAGTATATTATTATGTGAAATAAAATATCAAAGATAACTATTTTAAATACTAATCAATGTAAATTATGTGTTAGAAAATAAATTTTAATTAATTAACGTGCAAAATAATCAACTTACAGATAAAAGAAGTTATCATTGCCCGACTGCCGCAGTCAAGGAGGGTAATGGTTGTCGAGCGTACGTATGTGTGTCTGTACGCTCTACAGCCTAAATAGAATAGGATTTTAATATATGAGGTGTCATTAGATTCGTATTAATTGTGGGAGTAACATAGGGTACATAATATTTCAATGTAGCGTCAGCACGAGAAAGAAATATGTTTCTTCCTTTTCACTTTGTTTTAGGCAGACGGGCTTTCTGTTTTTTAATAATATGCGTGTTTTTCTATTATAAATACTTGCCTGGTAATCTGGATAATTATAGTAAGTATCCTATTTTCGAACTTAAATACAAAATATATTGAAAATAAAAAAGCATACCGGACTTATAAAACAGTCTTCAGCACAAATAAAATATACGAGTAGGTATCCACCTCGCGTTTTGTATTAAACTTACCTCAGATTTTATGTATTCCTTAAGTGTGATATTATCTGATATCTTATTAAGAAATTGATACTGAAATTTTCATATAATATTGACGTGATAGGTTTGCCACAATTTGCTGAATATACCTATAACATATTTGTGGTTCTATACTTATTTATGCGAGCGCGTCTTTGAATACATATTACATAATATAAGGTTCAGTAGATGCTTGCTGGTTTTGGTAGAATGAGATAGTTTCTTATCATTCCATACAAAAATATGACCAACTGCTTTACATATTTTCCAGTGCCTCCGTACGTACCTCCATCTTAAAGAACTTCTGTTACGCGGTCATTATCAACGCTCTGTGTTACCATGGCTGCAGGTTTTAAGTGAGTTAGTAGTATGCTATTACCAGTGAGTAATATATTGGTGTACTAAGAGAAGTGTCACAGTGTCGTGTGTTTCTTTTAATTACTTTCACACTCGGTTAACTGCCTATCTGGTGCTTCGGAAATTCATGATTAGCAGTTTCTATTTTATATTAGGTGAAATATTCATTCTTTATAAACAAACAAATAAAGGTTTTACACCGACCTAGGTACCTAAAGTAAAGAAAATAAGCAAATAAGTATATTTTTAAAACACTTCTTTAATAATTTCTATTAAATTCCCAACAAGTCGAAGCATCTAAAACATGAATAATTACTACAAAAGATCATTTAATATCACACGATATTAATATCTCTCAACATATTAAACCATCTTTATTCAGAGAGCGTTTTTAATTAAAACCCAACCAAGTTGGAGCTAGGTAAGTACATAAAATTTTACAACCCTTTAATAAGACTTAAAACTGCCATAAGCTGTAGTTTTAACGACGAATATTAATGATTATAGGCGCCACAATATACATTTTTGCACTGTTATTAAATAGGTTTATTGTAATGGTTTAATTACGTGTTGAACAATCTGGCTTGGAATTATAATCGTGATGAAAAATTTAAGATATAACTTAACACTTACCGGGACACTAAACGTATATGGCCGTAATGCCAATAAAAAATCTATTGTGTCTACAGTAGTGTCCATGAAAGGGTTAAGATAAGTTATACAAGTAACAAAGTGATATACACACTGAACTATGACTTTACTAAAAGTTCAGTGGTACTTAGTGGTGTTGCCGTGGCATTTCGAACACCACGACTGGGTACATTAATTACTGTGTACGAATTGCCACGCAGATATTTCGGATTTGACGTTCCGACGTTAGATTTTTTGTCAAAACAAAATAATATTAGCTACAATCTTACAATTAAAGATTGTAAATGGCATCATATCGCGTCTTCTGTAAAGAATATGTCATGTTATTCAAAATATAAGTAACACTGTATTAACATTTTCACGCGGTGATGAACATACACGTTAACTAATGAGTTTTTAAAAAATGACTATTTTACCCACGCCATTAAACACAACATTTTATTGAGGAAGTCCTTCTAAATGACTTAGTATGTTTACACCCATGGTTTGATCCCTTACAATTGCTATCATGCATCTATTTTATTCGTACATGCGCTAATCAACACCCTTGTTTATTAATTTCTCCCTATATAATATGTTAGTCCGATTTTTTTATAATATATTGGTACAAAACATGTTTTTTTTCAATTAGACAACTTTATGAGACTATGTGGCTAAATATATTTATGATGATATTAAAAAACTATTGAATTAGTGTAGAAAAGCTTATGACAATTCAATTTTGTTTCTAGGTGAAAGTCGTGCGAGATAGAGCCGTAAGCACGTAATAAAATTTAACTAATAACAACTACTCACTGTAAATATGCTTAGAAATATTTGCCTAATATTCCTAGTAACAGAATAATTATTCCTCAAAAATTAACTTCAGTAGATCTCGCTATTTAAGTAATGCAGACACTCAATTTAAAGATCAAAGATCAATGTTTATTTAAAATAGAATATAAAATGGTAGTTTTTGTGTCGCCCTCAGTAAAAAGGTCTCACTAACTTTGGTAGTAAAATCAACGAAGCGTTACAGATAAACATTAGAATCCGACGTTGCGACGCGGCGCGACTGCAGACTTTGTGAGAAGACATTCTCTGAGGACTTGTTTTACACTTTATGTTTATTTTTGTCGTAAATAACAAAGTGCTTAGTGAGGTGTTGTATTCCCTTATCTTACCGCTATACTAATGTTACTTCATTTATGTGATAATCTTTCTTTGAATCAATCGTAGAAATTTATAAAATTTAACTAATTATCTAGAATATAAGGTCCACAGTCCAATGACACAGATGTGAGACTTAAAAGTTTAGTTGGATGAGTATGATCCCAGATCGTAGTAATTTAACCTGGTTGGCACAGCCTTATCCTTAAAATAAGATTAGAGATATATAATACAAAGATTTTCTATAGAGTTCTACAGACATTGCGAGAGTACTTAATATTGTTCCATTTTCATCTTCCTGCCTTGTTGCTTCTAGCGTTTAATTTACCCATGTACGTGTAAGCTTTGGAACCAACTACTTACAGCAGTATTCCCCGTGCCCAACACGTTATTCTTGAAACAAGGTTTAAAAGCGCCAACATCAAAGAAGGCACCGACTTGTCTGCGTGGCACGGCAAATGTGGATAAGAGATTATGATGCTAGTTTATTAGATAACATTGGTACAAAAAAAATGGTATAGTATAGCTTTGAAGTTGTATAGCTTGCCTACCAAATGCACTAACAACATTTTCTTTCATTTTTTTTGCGGGTTCGATTCCCGCTCAGTGCAAATATTTGTGTGCATGAACATGTCTATTTGCATTGGTCTGGGTGTTTCTATGTATAATATGTATGTACCTATTTACAAAAAAAAAAAAGTATATAAGTATGGTATATCCGCATTCTAGAACCCATAACACAAGCATTTAATATGCTTTCTTTGGGTCTAGATAGCGTTGTGTAGTTGTTTAAATTTATTATTATTATTATTATTATTTTCTTTATTCATATTTTTTCATATTTATTACATTTTCAAATATATACTAATAAAAACCAAAAATACACATTTAAAAATATAAAAAATAGATTACCACCGGCAACGAGACAAAGTCCAAGCTACCGACGGCTAGGGCTCCAGAGAGAGGAACCTCCTAACAATACGTGACGTGTCGAGCAGCGCTGCCTTCTGGATCTGGCCCTTGACCCATCCACCTAATGCGAGCCTCTTTAGGTGTTGGTCGAGGCTCTTTGCTATTAAACCATTTACGGTAATTATTATTATTATTAATTTTCTGCATTTTGGTTGCAATGTAGACTGGCTGGTAGAGAACCAATATCTTCTAGTGTCAACTAAAGCTAAAACTTGTTATTTTGAGAAATTCTACTACAACTAGTCATACAAAGATTGAACAATTATAATTATTATTAGATTCTAATATTTAGACCTTTTCATTCAAATATTCTTATTCTATTTTCTGTGGTCGCAGCTAAAAATAGACAAGAGTCCGTTGGTAAAACTATACCTTTTTAGTAAATTATCAACTTTTGGTACAACACAAGGCGTTGTGAATCATTGTTTTGGTGGATAAATATTGCACAAACATATCGACTTATGTTATTCTTATTGTTATTTAGGTTAATTTACATCTTTAATTTACAAAATTCATTTTGTAATATAAACAACATCCATCTAATACCAAACTTAGCTCGTAATGCGCCATTAAATCCAGATTTAAAGAAATACCTTTCAACTGAAAAACTTCAACAATAACATATAAATTTTTTCTAGAAAATTTGTTAGCTAATTTCACTTTCATTTTTAGCTGTACCATAATTCAATAGAGAACATAAATTTTTCGTACGGCACTTTTCGGGGGCGTGTAGAAAAGGAAATTAATTTGTTTTTCTTACAATGGGTCGTCTAGACAAACGCATATAATTCAAGTTTCACTTAGTCCTTAGCAGACGCTAATGGCTGAAAGCCGAGGCGTATATTAAGACAACAACCCTTGTATATCATTTTAGTTAACATTATAAAATATATTAATACTACAATTCATAATTCTTGTTCAAATTGTAAATAAAATGATAAAATGATGTGAATTCAGAACTGAAGTTGCCAAGCACTGCAAGTGATTGTAAATTTTCTATCAATCTTATTTTTATTCACGTGTATGTATTATTAATTTCTATTCTATTAGGTACGGATACTACTTTTCAAATTTTTGTAGTAAATATCACCTTGCTACAGTCAACTCGTGGTGTCTAGAGGATACCTCTGCTTTGAAAAAATTCTAAGTCTAGCATGTGACGTTGATGTCAATATTTCATACTCAAATATGAGAGCAAATACACCTTTTTGGTCACATTCGCTTTCGTTTCTGTTGCACCATTTTACAATCTAACGTTTCTTTTATCATTGTCCATACAGAGATAAAATAAAAATAAAAAAATACACCAACTGACTGACGTGACGCCTGACTTGAATAAAGCTCTCTGAATTTCATTGGTAGAATTTTCATTGCAGGTACTTCCATTCATTTTGTATTTGGATGTTTTGTACGTTTATTTTTTCGTTGAATCTGAGGCAGACGTGTTTCATGTTAGCTCGACAACTGACAGCATACTAGACACAATAGAAAAGCTATTTTCCAGCAGTGTCTGAAAATTTATATAAATTCTAAATTAATATTACAAAAATTAAAATAAGAAAAATATAAAATAAAAAAACTAGCGATCCGTTACGGCGTATTTATACATATATAATTATTGAAATAAAATCTCTGAATAATAGTGAAAGCCGTATTAAAATCCACATAGTTCGGAAGAGGTCAGCAAAGAATCAAACACTAATACTCTGACTTGGATTTAGATTATTTTAGTTATTAAATCAAATCAAATCAAAATACATTTATTTCAGATAAAATCCATAGTAGTAATAAAATAGTAATAAATAATAAAGAAATGACCAGCATAATAACAATAATCAACAATCAAAATAATACAATGAGAAAGAATTAGAATACAATAAATTTGAAACAGAAATGATATGATAAATAATAATATAAAATTCACTTAGTCAATGCATTAATTATATAAATTATTAAATAAATTAATGGTCAAATAAAATTTTGTTATAAATAAAATAACAATAGAATAAAATGTCAGTCTTGTCCGGTGATGATTTTTATCCACTTGAATTGGATCGGACAGTCTGAACGGGAGGCAATCATCTTGAGGATGCCGTTGCTACTGTCTCTCAGTCGTCATAATAATGAAGCTACTTTTTTACGAATTATCGCATGATATCCATTCGTGTGAGCTTCTGGTTATGGTATCTACATATAATTTCGTTAACCCCAATTAGACTGTGGCTCTTGATACTCATATAAATTTATATTAATATTGCAATAGATTATAATATTGTAAAGCTATTGTGCGCAGCTTAATACTCATGTATTAAAATGGTCCATGAATTAAACAATTAATTCTAAAAGTAAAATCGATATTAAATATAAATAGCATATAATTTCCCCAGACATTTAAAATACGAATACTAAATACTAATCTCATATCTGTAAAAGAATTCCAGATTTAAACTATCTAACAAACCGCTTACTCTGAGACTACAGCTGTTCCTCAAATTCCTGTGCATATGTAACTTTATTTTATTTTTTTAAACATCATGCACATAAGTAGGTACAGAGGCGGACTTAATGCCAAAAGCATTCTCTACCAGTCAACCTTACTCGTAGGTGATGCAGAGATAAGCGTAGTAGGTGCAGTTAATGAAGCAAAAAAACAGATTCAATTAAGAATATATAGGTAAATAGGTACTTTAATGTTGTTTCAATACACATATATATATAGATAAATACACTATAAATACAATGGAATGAAGATAAATTAATATGATATCTTAATTTCTCATAGAGGAGAATCCAAACCTTAAGCTTAAATACAAAACGATTAGTGACCATCCTAACCTCAACAGGAATGTCATTTTAAAGAAGCCCGGATAATATAAGAGGAATAGAATTCAGTTATATGGGAATGACACGAAAGAATAAGTTTAAAGTTAATAATTACAAAAGATATCAAGATGAATTTCAAACTAAAATATGATGTTACTAACAACCTCTAAATAATAAAACTCCAAACCCTAAATTCACTTTATCCATTATAAATTCATCACGATAAAATAGCGCCAACAAAAATTCATCACCAGAGATTAATCCCAGCTTCTAGTTTTGCCACAAAATTTTTAACGGATACTCTCGTTAGAATAACATCCATACTTCTTTTATAACTACATTCAAATTTAATCTAACTGAGTGCAGGAGTGACTATTTCACAAATTCGTTCATGAAATATTTATTATCGGTCCTAACGACCGGAACGTTCCATTTTCGAGTGCCCCTTTAACAGGAATGTGACAGAGGTGCTGATTTTGTCAAAATTAGTGGTCATTTATGTAACAACTTAGTCGTAACATTCATATTCTTTGTTAAAATTACGACGGCTAGACTGCAGACTAATAAATTTAAAAAATGTTTAGATTGTATATTTTAAAAACTTTTTAGTTACTTGCTACATTTTTTAAATGAGTTTATATTCATTTTTTGGCTCTTGCAATTTACTGCAGTATGTATTATATTTATTTTCAACTTATAACGTCATTAACTAACATAAAATACAGGTTTATGTTTCAATAAATCGTTGCAAAATCCATATATGTATTTACATGTATAATGGCATGTAAGCAACTAATAATATAATGGTAATAGGCAGGTGTATAAGGCATACCCATTATGTACCATTTATTTTATTATTCTTTATATATCTTTAACAAGCTTGGCAATGCACAAAAAAATATTCAATGAGATGACTAGAACCTAATCTACTACACTGTCATAACTGTACATAATTTTCTTGGTTCTGTTATAAAAAAGTAATATATTACCTAATTGAGAACCATAAACATGTATTGGAAGTTTTCATAGAAGAATTATTTTTAAAAATGAGCGGCTGGATATTATCATCATTAACACACATTGATTTTATACGCTGAAAACTTGTTGTATTGTTTTGACGTATAACGTATAATATTTCTGTGTATGTTATAATATTTATTTTGACTGGCCTGTTGGTCTAGTGGTTAGTGACCCTGACTGCTAAGCCGGAGGTCGTGGGTTCGATTCCCATCCAGGACAAACCTTTGTGTGATGAGCATGATTGTTTGTTCTGTGTCTGGGTGTAATTTATCTATAATATGTATGTATTTACAAAAAAAAAATATATTTAAGTAGTATATCAGTTGTTTAGTACCCATAACACAAGCAAATATAATTGCTTAATTTGGGGCTAAATGGCGCTGTGTAAATGTGGTAGAATATTATTATATTATTATTATTAATATAGAAAATCGGACACTCAACCCGATAGTAAATTAATAGATGCGTCCCTTGTACACTCAACTACAAACAGAGCTCTTTATTTATCGGATGGGAAACCCTTTTGTGCTATACGAACCACTCGCCTAATGGCCATGTTTTGGTCTGCGACTGTGCGGACGTGCGATTTTAATTATTTTCGTTCAATTTACGAGTGGCCATTAAAGAAGAGGTCCCCTGTGACCCATTAGAGGTCCGCTTATTTGTGAGGTCCCAGTCTTGTTGATAACTTTACACCGTTGTATTTTATTCCGGGTGAGAATTAGTGTTAATCAGAACATGTTCCGTTGGGATAATGGTGTCCCTGATGCTCGCGATATGTCAGAATATTTAATGTGTTCGCAATTAGAGACCGACACATAATTTAACACTCATTCTGGTCATGAAAACATGCTTTGATATAGCTACATATTTTAATACAAACGTATCTTGTTTCCTTGTAGTTCAAAGCAAGCCCTAACTGGTACAAAAAGCTCTAAAGCAACTATTTACAGTATAAAACAAAATGAAAAGTTTGCGGTTTTCTTACATTTTCGATAGTACCTATCTCAAATATTTTTGATGAAATTTCACATGAATTTCAAGCAACCCATTATCTTTAAAAAAAAACCTACCAATCATAGATAGGTACTATTAAAAAATGTATAGAAATAGTACATAATATTGAATCTGAAAAGTAAGGATTAGGACAGGAGAATGATGATAAGTAAATCATGTATAATACTGTTTGTAGTAATTGTAATGACACCCAAAACCTCATGTTTCAAAAGCAATTGTCGTTCTTATTGAGTGAACCACTAATATCAAATTATTCTAGTAGTTACACGGATATTAATTATTATAATAACAAAATTATATTATCTGACCCAGCTGCAAATGGAAGATAAATAAGCCGTGGTTCACTTAAGATTCTTTGCATGAAACAAAAGCAATGCGGAATAAGAATTCAAAACAATCGTTAGAATTACACTGGAGCTAAGCATGCATTAAAATCTGGATAGTTTAAGTAAGGTAAAGTCAGTAAGGTTAAATGGTAAATAGTATTAAAAAAACAAGAGACGGCTATCTACGATCGACTCTAAAGTTTCTCTGTTCGATAACTGTAGCCATTCAGAAAGTTCGCATGCATTTTAATTACATCATTTGTATCTTTTTATTTCTTTTTGTTTGTTTACTGTTAGGAGTCGTCATTGTATGATGAGAGCGCTCGTACCAAAAACACCATGATGGCAAAAATCACTCGGCCAACTGGATGAGTTCTTGCAGATCCATTCACTTTTGGGTCTACGGCTTTTTATAGAATACTAGAGATCCGCCCTCACTTCACTTCGGTATCAAAAGTTTCATTCGATCTCACAACAAACTCCTTAGGAAAATATTATAGCAAAAGTGTCATATGACAGACTTACAAAGGCGCTTAAAATATTGAAATTCTGAAAATGATGGAAAATCATTAAAAATAATAAAAACCCATGTTACCTACTTGCTGAATTTATTGATTGAAAGGCAAGAATTTTTGAATTCGGTAACGTAGATTTTTATTTAAATCGTTGCAATCAAACAAATAAACATTTTTTCTCTTTGAAATATAAATTTAAATATTCAATCAATATAACAAGTCAATTGCACGGTATAAAAAAAAACATATAACGTTCATGTCAAAACATAAAAATAAGCGATACCAATTTAATACAGAAAAAGAAAAAAGAAAATTGCAAGAGATGAGATAATCCTAGTATGGGGTTCCAGGTAAATAGCTATTACTCGCTCCGATGAGCGAATCAACAGATAAGATTTGACAAGCTTCTAAACCACGAAGTTTGATTGATAGACCTATCGAACCCCCTTTGACGTCTTCATTTCATGCCTTTTACTAAATAAAGCCATGCGCGATAACCGACTGATAATGCATGATGGATGATTGTGCCCCACAACGCAACTGTACCCACTTCAGTAGTAGGGTTAAAATACTTTGATAATGTGAAGTACTCTTCTTATGTACAAACTAGCTTTCCGCGGGCGGTTTTACCCGCGTCTTTGCTTACTGTTCTGCTCCCATCGCCAGTAGTGTAATGTTACATAGCCTATAACCTTCCTTAAGAACTAGACTATCATACGCAAAAAGAATTATTGAAATCCAACTGGTATATCCAGAGATTAGCGCGTTCAAACAAACAAACAAACTCGCCCGCTTTATATAAATAGTCCGCTTTATATATTAAAGATACGCCACTATTACCTACATAATAAAGTGCCTACAACTGCAGTGATAAACTAATGTATTTGATCTTCGGTTTGAATACATACCTATTTCTGTACAGTTTTTTTTTGTGATAGATACTCAGTCTAGTTTGATGACGACGGTGTCTGGTATTATAAATAACATAGCTAAGATGAACTAAGTAAAGTTACGATATTAACCTACCATTTCAGAGGAATGTTACTCAATGTAACTTCCATTATGTTACTATATTTTTCATCCATATTATGACTACACTTTTCATCTCAACTTTATGTAATGAGCTTCCCTTCATATCAGTAGAATCATCGTAACTATATTTTTCTATCGATATGGGAAGCGAAAACCGTATTGGCAAAAAATATATTTGATCGTCTTTGCATTGGTTAAGATTTGAAGTATACCTACGTTTGCTTATTGCAAATTAGTGTATAGGTTTCCATCGAAGGGTAATGAACTTATCAATTTGTAACACGATCCATTCCAGAACAACGCTTTCAGAAAATTTACCTTCATATTGTAATTTAAATAACGACAATAGAAACCTTAAGCACTATAAAACACTCAACGTTAAATACTTACGATAAAGTTAAGTTGCATATTAGAAGCAAAGTTCAAACTCTCTTCGCGTAATGAGATTATAATGCAACATTGAATTAAATGCTAAGTGGAAACGAATGACAAAGGTTCGAAACTCGTTGGATGAGCTCTTGCCGGAGCAACGTCTGTCCCAACAAGATACAGCCTTATTAAATCCGATTTTCATAACATCGCATTAGTATCAAATACATCCAGTTTCAAATTGTAAAGCTCTAAAGAATTTGTCCATGCGAAATAATTTAACTTCACAACGAGACTTTTTTAGGGAAAATTAAAATACATCCCGTCTCCTCTTCGATAATTCTGCCCACTGCCGAGTACGAACGACGAGTCGAACCAACTCCCCATTGAAATCAGAACATTATTCATTAAATGATACTTTAAGCGGCACGCAATTACGGCGGACCTGCTTCGAACTTTATTCACAATTGGTAAATAATTATAATTATCACTGTTGCGCCCTTTGGTGATGCCACAAAAAGGCAAAGTGTAAAACTTTCTGTTACGCCCTCTCAGTTATTAAAATTTTCTCCACACAAAATCATCGAAACACTCAAGCTTGTACAAATTTAGACCGTATTCTACCCGAGCTAAAGTAAATATCCGTACCAATATTTTTTCTAAATAACGATCAAAGGGAAGTTTGATTTTGCGGTGATAATTGTGGTGAATCCTTAATTATTTTGAGGGTAAACTTTCCCCGAAGTTAATTTGAGGCTGGATGTTAGATTCCTTTTAATGGACACTCTTTTTGGTGACTTCCAATTTATTTGGTTGACTGGGATATTCATTAAAATAGTCATTGACTTGATATCCTTTTAACGATGGAGCAAAATTCTTTGATAAAACCTGTCTTTGAATAAGGGTACACCTTGAAAGGAAACAAATTTAATCCCATACTCGTAAAATATCCGATATCGTATATTTCATGTAAAGTATTTGTTTAAAATGCGCAGTAGACACGGTGTATCGCGTTCTCCCCCGCACATGTACCTATATATGCACTATAACTTTATACGGATTTATATCACACGACGACGCCCGCACCCTTTTAGCATTCCCCTCGCAAATCCCGTCGAGCACCAAAATGTAGGTATATCTAGGTTCAGTCGCAGGCTAGGTATTATGGTTTAGGAAAGGGGCGAGGGAGAGGGGAAGTAATTACTAGAGGGAAACATCAAGTGTGTCACAGGGAGACTGTGTTGTAAGGACAAAAATGTGAGGGCTGACTGCATTGAAGGTAAGTGTGTCGCCACGCATCAGTTCACTGTGTCACTGCTGATCTCTGGAAGATGTTTGTTATAGCTATGTGCACTTTTTGGGGAGTCGGGGTCAGACGCAAGTGAAGTCAACGAGAAATTGTACGAGTGGACGTGTGTGTACTGCGTTGTGCAAATCGTTTTGGCAACGCGTGGGTGAAAATACTCATTAGCACAATATTGTTCTTTGCATGTTTCATGCTATTGTGTTTTTAATACTGTAGTACTGTAGTACACATTTTTAATACTGGTTTCGAAAAACTGCTTTTGTCTGTGTGTTTTTGTATTGTGTGGTACAATTACAGAGTATGGGCAAACTTCATTATTCACTAAAGCAAAGTCTACGTCGCTACGTAATTTTAGTCAAACTTTTGCTCATTAATTAAAAAGTAAATGCTTAAGCGCTACTATTGTAAGTAAATTATAAAAGCTTTTAGCTTAAACTTCAAAATATCATAAACACTTTTTGCTCTTCATCAATATTTTTCAATAAGATTTTTTTACATTTTGCCATCACAAAAGCATCAGGCGTTTAAAACATCGGCACAGTTGTTGAAAGTATTCATCAGTTTGATTGTGTGCTAGGGTCGGGGAATGACGCAACGCTGTTGCCAAGCGGGGGCCCAGTGACGCATTGCACAGGGAATACCTAAGTGGAGATGGACATGTCGTCTATGGACATTCAAGTTCATTTTAACTCTTGTCAAGTTTAGATGGGTTTAAAGCTTTTTAATCAAATTATTAATATCATAGTACTAATTTAGTAGGAAGCTTAAGTTAGTTAAAATAGATACAGGCTATTACCACCCTATTCCAAAAAATAGTAGTCTCTATGCGGTATTTTATGTCTGCAACAAATATCAGTTTAACAAACACTATGCAGTACACTTGTATACATTCTTTCCATTGTAATCCAAACTCTATTATTTAAACGGTCCCCTTGATACTGCGCTTTGATACAAAAAGATATGCAATTGAAAACTATTTAAAACATGAACACAAACAAAGAACATTGTACTTTGAACTCATAAAAACCGAATCAAACTGAGCTCAGTACACACCCCAAAAATTGTAGCTCCACGTCATTCATATAGGAGCCCTATAGGTATGATTATCTGCAGATTAGACTGCTAGGGGATCGTGAAGAGCTGGCGTTGCTAGGTTACCAGACTTCCCAAGGTCAAACTATATATGCATATGTATAAAGTATCAAATTATTACGAGGGGAACATGTACTTCGCAATCGATTCATTTTCCGCTCGTGTTATTGGGACAAATATTTGTACCTTTTGAAGTCCCTTAGCAAGGGCTTTTTATTTGGTTGAGTTTTCGTTTTAATTATGTGGACGCCATTTTGATCGAGGGATGAGATCATAGTTTTGTTTAAAGTGCATACCACTAAAATTACAAAGTGAATTTGATATTTTATTACGTGATAATTTTCTGATTAGAAGGCGATGCATATCGTATTTTAGTCAAAGTTACTGATTTATAATTTAGAACATTATCAAAATTATTAAGAAGCATTTTGCAACATTAAAATTTATTTTGCAAGTGGTTGAGATAAGAATTTGAAAGTCGATGCAAATTGCATTTGCAAAATTCATGACATTTCTTTTGTTATAAAATGTGACGCCGCACTCTTGTCAAATTAAACTAAGATATTTTATTTTATTTAAAAAGTGCTACTTATTTTAAGATACAGTTAAGAGCAATAAATTCGATACAATTTAAAATTCTCTTTATTTATTGACGTGAAGTCTGCATTAGATATTGCTGAGCTGTGTCATAGGAACATTTGATACGACAAATGTAGCCGTTGCTTCAAACTTTCTATATTTTATTCTGCAATCCAGCCGCGCGCTTGTGTACTCAACTGAGAAGATAAGCCAGTGGTATAAATAAATAAACTGTCTTATAAATAAATGCACTGCAATCGTAGGTATTCGATGGCGACTGTTGTGTGGATTACTCATTGTTTTGATTATTAATTAAGACAACATAGATATAGACGAAAAATAACTGTCTTGGTGGCAATAGGAATATAGTGCAAGATTTTGTGGGTCCGGTTCTCATTACAAAAAAAGGTCCGAAGAGCGGTGATTTAATTTTGTCATTTTGTGGAATGGTGATTGTTTTTTGATATAAAGTTAAAAAGGAGACATAGTCAAGAGGCATAGTTTTACAAAGTATCAATTTCATTTTAGTATCTTATTTGCAAAGTTTAATTTAATAAAAGTATAGTAATCTGACTATAATCATGTCGTCCATGATAGGGATTTTACCAAGGCTCTAAGTCGACAGTCTTGCAAATCCCTATTCAATATACCACACTGTTACCTATTATTAAACTAGTTTGGGTTTATGCTTGTAAGTTTTCATTAATTTTATTATTTAGTGCATCACGTTGTATTGGATAACTGGATGCTTTGTTGGATCTTAATTGTATTTGGATTGATATTCAGGAATTCATAAACCAAATTGTGAGAAGGTAATGTTTATTTTATGTAACTCTAAACGAACAATCTGCTTGGAAATATTTTAAATAGAACTAAATTAGATACAAACTATACTCTTTTTATATTAGCCAACAAACAGACATTTTCTGAATGATCACCATCAATTTATAGACTTATTCATCAATTAGATAATCATGTTTACTTAATGCAAGTTTCACGGGTACTACTCAATAATTTGAACTACCTACCTAAGTACCTAAATATTGTATTATTGTCTTGTAATATGTGCTTCAAGACGAATAAGTACCTATTCATTTATGCACAAGATATCATAATAAATTGAAGTGCACGGTATGAGACAGCCCTAATCTTACATAAATTTAATACTTACTAATAACCCTTCAAACGTACGTAAACATATCTGCGCAACACACAAGTACCTATTGTTTAGTATTTATACGCATACGTACGATATTAATGACGATTACGCGCATGGTCGAGTGCGATCGGGAATGGCAATGGTTTTTTCGACCGGAGACTGCGGGGGAGGCTCTGATTTCATTATGTGATTTATTTTTTTCCATCTCCCTCGCAATCCAATAAATCCCTATGCGGCGTACGCGGGTTAATTAATAATTTAAAGACATGCAAACCTTACCAAATAATATGCTACGACAGGCTAATGGAATCGAGGTGACAATTTAATTTTAAAAATCGAATTCGAATTGCGTAGTGGTACGAGCCAGTTAAACTATGAAACTGGAGGCCTACTACCGTATTCTATTCATATTGCATCCGACCAAACTGCGTTGGTTAAATCGAAATTGTTTTTCCTACTACGGAATGAAAATGCTTTAAATTTCAATCGCACTGTGTGAGTTTGTCGATTATATTTATTTAGCACGACATTAATTGAAAAATACGTAAAAAAAGTTTTATTATGAAAGGGAGGATTACAAACTCGACGGACGAATTTAATCTTTATTTTCCAAATGGCGTCTCTGACAGTACAGTTGGGCAATTGTACGAGTTATTTACGACTTCAATAAAGTGAACCTTAAAATTGTTAATGAAAAGGTATTAAAACACAACGGTCCCCTCGTAAATAACTCGGTGACAGTGCACAGGAAAGAAAAATTTACTTGGATTTGAACAAATTGTACCCGTGGCGTACAGTTTAAGTATAAATAGATGAATGTTAATACAATAAAACATTTCGCTGGACAGCGTGTTATTATTTTTTTTCAGTAGATTTTTTGTCATTGCAATCATAGGTTAATTTACCAGTGCATTTGTATTTTTTGAATTGTGATCCTAGATCTTGAAACATAGGGCGTGAAAACAATTTCATCATCTACCGTGTTACCAATTGGTATGATGACTTCCACTTCTGGACTGCACTGACTGTTTACCACGAGGAAGACTACAGATCTTCGATAAACATAATATGCATTCTAATAGACATAAAACAAAGCTCATCGAAGCACTGCTTATATGATGACACGTCGATGTTTTAGTAAAATGCTTTTACCCGTATTACTAGCGTGCCCGATCAACTGCACGCAGGAAGATTTAATGAACGCTGCTGACAATGCAGTAGCCGTAGCTAAGTTTTGGGCTGATACAATATAAAAAGATTTGCTGTCGACTCGAAAAGAAGAAGAAGAAGAAGAAGAAGAAGCTGGTCCTGTCAAAATGTTGACGTAGCTAATCCCTAGATAGTGTTCTTTGTGATGCCGATTAGGAAACATAATAAATATGAATGTTTAATATAAAAACAAATAATGCAGATGAATTTTATATGAATGAACAATTGATTGAAACGCAATAATTAATAATTCAAAATTTTAATAATTTGTTAAATGCATGATTTGGTTGATTTCATTTCAAAGGATATTAACCTACATAAAAATTCACGAATACATTTTACACCTATTTTATACATCTTCTTCATGTTGGTGTGGTGTTCACGAGTGTTGCATAATCTTCCTTTTCATTGATCACATTATTAATTTTTTTTTTTCATATATCGTCATTTACTTACAGGTGTATAATTTATATTTTCTATTTTTTTATATTTTACTATAAATAAATAAGAATCTATAAAACTAGTCCAGTTTCTACTCCAAATCGACCTTATATGTACTTTTTGATAATTGTTATATCTATAACTTGTGCTATTTCATTTAGACCGGTACACACATTTTAGGCGCGGGTGAAGCCGTGAGGCTCTGCTAGTAAAATATATTCCTTATTTATTATATGACTTATTTACCCAACCAAGAAAAATGGATATGAAAACAGAAATCATTTAAAACAGCAAACAATTGGGTTATATAATTTGAGTTAACAAAAGCCTACTCTCACAACAAACTAAATGTCTGCTTCACAATCATAATCCGTATATACTAAACACATACATGAATGCAGTTTCTTATACAATCGCTTCTAAAAGACTAAATAAAATTTATAGTTTCCATTTTATAGTCCTCTTACCTTTGGGAGTGCTTCAATATCCGATACAAAAGTCAATCCTTTTAAGATTAAATTAGATTAGACAATCGGATCAAGCAATTTATTTCTTCTTTTGTTTGCGAAGTAACGAGTTTTATTCTGAGTTCCTAATTGCATTATTTGGTTATCTCTTTATATTTGTGTTTCTAGACGGATATTAAATGATCTTTTTCATCTCAAAATAAAAAAAATATGTTTTCTAATATTTGACGATTTTATCTGACCTTTATACCTTTTAGATTTCGATTTTTAGATTGCTTTGGTAATCACATTTCAGTATTGATATTACTTTTTTATAGTGTATTAAATCCTTGCTTTTCAGTATAAACAGATTTGACTGAGAAATCATACCTCATCATCATCATACCTTAACTATTGCGGGCAGTATATGCCCTAAAATCCCAATTACCCACTTGGTACTTTCTTTCTCCTGCATCGTCTTTCCCTTAATCTTCACGGTTGCCATCGGCAACGCTGGGTTGTATCTCTATCGTGTTTGCTGTTTAAGTTAAGACAACACTATCTGCATCAACGGTAGATATGCCTAATTAATCAACTCACATGAAATAGCTTCCTATTCCCAAAGACGTTTTCCTGCAGCACATTAAGTAAAACAAAATATTACCTTTACTAAATAAATTACTTACTCCATATTCTTTATTGACACATACTTAAATGCTGTACGTGGGACGAGCTACCCTCACATCTGCGTCAAAATGCCCTAAAGGGCTATCCCTCACTATGAATACTAAGCGTCCTATTGATTATTGCTGTTTTTGACATTCAATTTTGTAGGCTCGAATGCTGAATGTTTTCGATGTCGGTATTAATGAATAAAATATGCTACTGTGACTGTTTTCAGGTCAATTACTATTGTTATAATAATTATTCACGTATCCATAGAAACGATAATTATATCGTATGTTTTACTCTTATTATTATTTTTAAGACAACTTTTGTGCTAGTTCACTCTTACGATCAAATTACGGTAAACTGTACCATGCTATTCAAAACTTGTAATCTAGTTAAAAGTATTAGGGCCGGAGCACACGATGAGTTGCAGTGGCGGCGCGACGCCGGAGCCGTGTCGCTGCGTCGTGATACATAGAAATATCGGTGTCATCACACGATGCGTTGCGGCGCCACACCGGACTTGCAATCGCCATGACGAGTTGGGGAGGGGTGAATGCGGTGCGACGTCGGAGCGGCACCACTCAGTCGTCTTTCACGAACCATTTTTATACAGACTGTCACACTGCTTAGGGCAGTGGTGGCACCGCTGCGACGTGTGCCCGTCGATACGGCGAAATCTGTCTGATGCGGCGCCTTAACGTACCGTGTGCTTTGACTGTTAGGTGCGTAAAGAGAAAAATTATAACCTCTTTTCAAGCACGTTCCGTAAACGAATACGAAAAGGCACTTCTCCACATAATATATTGTGTCAATTATGGAAAAAAATAACAAAAAAGGTTATGTAGCTCAATAAATAAAACCTCTATAACGATACATTTTATATCTGTACTAATATATAAAGCGGAAGAGTTTGTTTATTTGTTTTGTTTGTTTGTTTGAACGCACTCATATCTGGAACTACCAGTCGGATTTGAATAACTCTTCTCAGTTCATGAGGAACGACTGAACTGGGACTACTAGACGACGAAAATAAAATATCATATCACATATTATACAATTCCGAACGTAAAATTCAAAGAAAACTTCGCATATTTACCACAGGACGTGCTAGGACGTTAATCGAAATCTTATTTCATAGTATAAATGTACCGTGAAGGCTGGCAAGCCTCTCAATGTATCACAAAAGATATCCGCCTCACGCCGTGGTCGCACGAACGAACATCGCTTCTTTTCAATAATACACACCGACGGAATAAAGGATATTATATTGTTAAAATGTCTGCTTAGAGTTTTGCAGCTGAATAGTTTCTTCTATAAAGATAAAGAACTATTTTTGCTTTTGAACAGGCTAGGTAAAAATATATCATTAGTAGTTATGCTTACGCCACTGCCTGGCCTGTCTTGAAACATTTTATAGTAATTTAGAAAATTTTATTGCAAATGACTATACATGAAATAAAGGTGGAAAATTTTAAACCTCGGCGCGGGACTTGAACTCGCGTCTCCGGGATACCGTCCCGGCACACTATCGACTATGGTATACAAGTAGGTACTGTTTTGAAAGTTGAATAGCCCACTACTTACGCCTTGCTATGACTTCATGCTTAATTCGATAGTTTACCTGCCACCTTCCACCTTCTTTAATTTTTTTACTATAATCACTGCTGAAGTATACGACGGCTGTAATGCATATATTTACTCTATTTTATCTTCGAAATCTAAAACAATGACATATTACGTAGACTAACTCCAAATCAAATCTGCAGTATACCCCACATAAACCCCTTACATATCGATGCATTGAAAGGACGTTTGGCTATTGAGCATTGAACGTGCTGAGCCGAGAACAGTTATCATGCAAATATTATGGCATATGATGCAGGATAACATTCTAAGCTATAGCTTATGTACTCGCATACAAAGTCTAGGCTGGTATTCATGCAAGAATTATCTGGTAATATCTTTTTGGAATGCCGCTTTAGTGTCGATATATATTTATAGTCGCCAGAAGCGTTATGTTAGATAGCCTAGAACCTTCCTCCAGAACTGGGCTATCATACGCAAAAAGATTTTCCAAATTTGATTGGTAGTTAGAGAGATTAGCGCGTTCAAACAAACAAACAAATTCTTTATATAATAGTATAGATAATGCACAAAAGCGATTACTGGACATAGGCCTTATTCAAGTGTTGATGCCTTGCCATAATACCCTCGCTTGCTAGGTGATTGCGTGGCAGCACTCATATGACCGAATGTTGCTGTTCGTCCTATGTTATGATGATTTGACTATATATATACATGATTTAATTTTTTTGTCGCCTCCTCATATGATCTGCTTATGTCTTGACCTCCATCATTTGGTTAACAGATTGCACTTGTGAAGTAAATACGATCGTTACAATCGTTTTTTCCTTTCCTATTTTGAATAAAAAGGCGGTATTTTTATAACAATCTAATGAAAATTATATCGGTACAGGTAAATAAAATGATAATATTATTTTGGAATTAATCAGCAACCAGAGAAATTAACACTAGAAGCAACCACGTATCAGCGTCTGTCTAATATATTCCTTGTCCATTTGGCCGTTGTATTCCTCTCACGTCCACGTTTTCTTTTTTAACGGGGCACTGAATGTGCCCTGACTGAAATTACAGTGTTTTCCGTAGACATCGGCGGTGTTTTGATTCGCCTATTGTGCCGACTTCTTTTATCGAATTTCTGAAGGGAATGTCAATGTTGTTACTAGTTTTACAACTATTTACATAGGTAAGCGTACCTTTAAGGTTGTGTCCAGGGAATTGAAAATTACTTCAACGAGGAAATTCTCAACAATAAAATTAGAATGTTACAGTGTTAATGCCAGAAATAATTTGTTAATGAAGGATTGCATACAATCAATATGAACAGTAATTTTACTCAACGACTAACTTTGAGGTTATTTATCTGAACATAAAGAAAAAAGAAATAATGACCAGTCCAGTACGCAGATCTCTGACAAGACAGACCGTCGATCTGTAAGTTGGAGAGCAAACTGATACACGACCGTGTATCGTGACCGGCCAAATCGAAGATATTCACAAGTCTACATCGTGAGGTAATCTTTTAAAATTGTTTTGTCTTTTGGTGTTGTGAACTTGATAACCAGCATAGATGAGAGCCGTATCTCGTCCCCAAGCCATTTCTCTAAAATAAATGAAAATATCCTCAAGAAACATTAACAGAAGTCGACAATAAAACCACTTACATTGTCACACAAGACGTAATAAAACGTTACCAGACAGATCCAGTAACTTATTTTAATAAAGCATTAGCTTTTACGCTCAAGTTTATTGAAACTACTTTAGAAATTCGATTTTAAAGCCACTCCGTGGTACTCACACAAACAAACCATAAAGTTAAGGTCATAAACACCAAACACCTTAGTTGATACAAAAGGAAATTGCTTATTTTACGTACGTAGTGACGGGTTGTTTCGTCTCTCTTATTATACTTTGGAAAATAAACACTTTTATGAAGTTTTAAAATGTAAATAACTGTCTCGAAACTCGATTATTAACACATATATATATAGGAGTACAGTTGTCACAGCGTTGAGGTTGCGTTCCGGTCATACTCTATTAAGAAAGTTTGGACATGTTATGATTAAGATACGATGTATAACATCTCTTCTTGGAATGTGATCGGAATCGTGGGGACAAAGATAAACTGTTTTTGGAATTAAATATTTTAAAACCGAACTTAGATTTATTTAATAGTATATTAGCTGAATCTAGTTGAGACACTGCAAGAAGAGTTTATGAAATGATTGTATGAAGCGTGAAGTACGTTTCATATGCTATTTCATCAGTCCTTTTATTTTTATTATATATTTTAGATGAGGTTATTAATTTTTATTTTTTAAGTGGCAATTAGTAAATAAATTATTTTGGAAATCTCAAAGGTTTAAAAATTTAAACCTGTAATTGAATAAACTTCGTATTAAACTAACGTTAATATGGAATCAATCATTAGATAGGTAAGTGAGAAAAATACATATTTATTAGTATAATTTTGTTATTTTTGTTTGTTCTTCACTTTTGTCCATATCATCATCATAGATTAATATTTCATCGTTCACTTTGTTAACTCTAATTTTACATTTTCATTAAAACAATCGGTATTTTAAAGAAAATGTAATATTAAAGTTAACACAGTAAAAATACTCGATTTCACGAGTACTTTCAAACACAAAAACTCAAACAGAAAACTCAAGTGAAAACTAAACTGAAGGCGAACAAAATACAACAACGAAGTATTTTAATGAAACAAGATAAAATTGCCACAACTGCTCTATACGTCAAGAAAACTTTGTGAGCTCGACAAGGTTTCTTCTGTGAGAAACAAACAGGTGTGGGTTTCCTTCGAGATCACTTACAAGAGATATAAGTTTTCTGATGCGTGTAACGTTATCTCAACCTACTTTATACAAACTAATGCGATATATTTCTTCTCGGAATAAACTTAACCTTTTATTTAGGTAATCTGGAATTAGCCAGTTCTAGTATTATCACGGAATAATTAATAGTATGGTGACTAGGGTATCACAATCGAATAAATTATTGACTGATCGATGGTTGGGAGAAAATTTGCTTCTTATTCACTTTATTTTGTAGTTTGTCATGCAACAATTGATTAAAGTTTGACCAGTGGGTGTAAAGTATATTGTCATATTTCAGTGCATTGAGTAAAATACTCGACCAGTGCAAATTTATTTTAACAATCATACAACTAAAAAAATAAAAACTAAAAGTAAATATATAAATAATCTTGAAAAAAACCCACCTTAGCAACCTCGTACAAAAGCAAAGGCACAAAAAATTACAAACCTTTTACAGTACCGCCATTGTATTTTTAATTGTTAGTACAAGCAAAAGCTTCATTACCTTTATTTACCTCGTATTTTTCTATTGTTCGTGATACAAGTAGCTTATAAATAATTTATTATATCTGCGGGAGTAAACAATGGGTGACAATCTATCAACAGGACTTCATTTAGCAGACAAAAGCTAAGCGAGATACGATCGCCGAGAAGTGAACCGTTTTGTATTATATTTATCTTTAATTACTGCATGTTGAAGAACGACGGCAAAAAAATAACAGAGAGATTCTATTGGATATTTGATAGCTATTTTTCAATATAACAGTTGGTGCATTTATTATGTAAGGTAAATTAAAAATAATTTTATTGTATTGAAAGAAAAATTATGAGTTCAAAACTTTATGTTAGAGACTTTCAGGTTTTCCAAATGGATAGCCAAGGTACTTAACTATAAGTATATTGCTTTTAACGTATAAGTTAAGTAATTGAGATATTATGTTTAGTCATTATGTGACCTTTCGCAATCACCTATCTAAATAAAAACCTAATTCGTTAGAAAATAAAGTAAAAAGGTCCATAATTACACACACATTTTGCGAGATATACCCCCAGTTTCTGAAAGGCTGATCAACGAAAAATTAACTAATCACCTGTTAAATCTCATGTAAAGTACCCAAAAGCATGGTCAAAGTATGGATAACTAGTTTAATTTGATCTAATTAGTTACTAATTAGATCAAATAAAACTAATTATTCATGCCTTTAGAAACCTAACTGGTAATTCACGTGAGATTTAACAGGTGATTAGTTAATTTTTCGTTGATCAGCCTTTCAGAAACTGGGGGATAGACTTGATACAAATGTACCAAATGTAAAAATAAACAACCTATAAAAGTCGTGCAGAAAGCCTAATAGTCAAATACTAAACAATATACTCATATTCATATTTATACATTAATCCCGATTTAATTGCGTTCACCTTGCTGGAAATAATAGTATGACTGTACGAATTCAATAGAAGCCCATAGACATTTCAGGCAGCCGATTGTGTACGAAATCCCAAAAAGAATACGAGTACGATCATCTATAGAATAATACCGTGATCCGCCTCGGGAAGAAAGCGGAAAACAAATAACGATTTCTTTTGTTAGCTTATTATTCTCTGGAGTATTCATTACTTGTGCCACCGTGTATTCGGTGTACCATGTTTCAAATGTGTTGTTATTGTATTCGATTATATTATTACTAAGACAACAATGTTCTTCATTGTTTGTGTACTTAGTCGTATGTTAATTTGTTTTTGGCTTACAGCTCTATTTCATGTACCTACCTACTAAGTGATTAAAAAAGACACAAGTAGTTGCAATTGTTAGTTCCTTTTTTACACAGCGCCATCTAGTCCCAAATTAAGCAATTATATTTACTTGTGTTATGGGTACTAAAAAACTGATATACTACTTATATACTTTTTTTTGTAAATACCTACATATTATAGATTAATTACACCAAGACACAGAACAAACAATCATGCTCATCACACAAAGATTTGTTAGGGTGGGAATCGAACCCACGACCACTGGCTTAGCAGTCAGGATCACTGACCACTAGGCCAACAGGCCAGTCAAAACCAATTTTTTTTAGTTTAAATATAATTCTATGACACATTGCGATACTTAAACCCTGTTTCACCACTTGCTGACAAAGTGCGTGTTATCATATTCGAAACTTAAATGACAGATAGCACTCAAAAATTAGTTCCACATGTGCCTGATAACCTTAACTAACAAATAAACTCTTTGAAAATATTAGACATATTTAACTAAAAGATGTTTTATCTGTTAGATATATATCAAACACTTTAGCAGTTAGTGGTGAAACAGGGCCTTAAAAGTTATAATTCACTTTTTAAACATTATAACGTCATCAATAAAATGACGAAAACTCGAAGGGGTTGTTAACATTTTACGAGCTTTCTCTCTAGTGTGAAATTTAATTAGGAACGTGTCAGTACTGTGATGTGGTATTTTAATAATGTCCTGCTGTCCCCTGTGGCGATTTATGACTTTCAAGGCGTTGCTCTCGATCGTAAAAGCATGCGAATTAAAGTTTTAATTTGCATTTGATGTTAAGATCGACGAGCTATTTGGTATGCTTGATGAACTTTGTTGTAGACTCCAAATTAATAATAAAAATGTTTATAGCACTATAAATTCGTTGTATAAATATTAATACTCTTAAGCTTACTATAACTTGGAGTTAAGAGATGTGGCCAGAATATAAACTACTAGCTGTTGCCTGCAACTTCTACGTGAATGTTGATTATATCTTATACATTGACGATTTCTCATACAAACTCTCATCGCCTATAAAGGAGTTGATCCTTTAAGGCATTTTTTCGCGATGAAAAATAGCCTATGTTATTCCCCGAGGTCTAATTACATCAAAATCGGTTCAGTGGATTAGGTATGAAAGCGTAACAGACAGACAGAGTTACTTTCGCATTTATAATATTAGTATGGATTTCTAAGCGGTGAAATGTGCACAAATAAATAGTTAAGGTAAATATTGTTTCATCTTCTCAGAGGCTCGGTAATAGGGCGATTTGATTTTTAACTACCTGTATAAAGCATGTTCTACAGGTTATTTTCATACGTTTTACAAATTTTCTTTATAATTCTGAAAAATACACCTTACGTTTTAGAAAAGAAAATTCCCGTACAAGGGTCGAAGGTACAGGCACTGCTCGTGGAAGACACAACTTAGGAATCCAAAATATAATCCAATAACGTGTTTCTTGAATTAATAACAAACATGCAATTTTTAATTATTTTATATTTTATTTTATGTTATTATACTTTTTTTTTACTGTATAAAATTTGTATACTATATGTTCTTTAATTAATTTAATTGGACTTATGTACCGTTTTATTTAAAGTAAATAAATAAATAAATAAATTTCTATAAAACATGTATTTGTTAAAAGATATGTTTGGTAACATTCGACATATAGATACACATACTAGAACGTGTAATTTATAAACGAACTTATACGATGTATTTTTGGTTGTTTAATTAGTATCTTTTCTACACATCTGTTATACATCTCAGTGATTCTGAATGGTTTTAATTTATTAGGTTTTTTGCAATCAACTTTATTGGATTAAGGATTAAGCTAGCATATTGTATGGTTTTTGTAGTTCTAAGTACGATACCTATATTGAGATGACGGTGAGGTACCTATCTACGAGTATATAATAAAAACGAAAGGTCACTTACTCACTCATAACGAAATCTCAGAAACTACAAATGGTAGGAGTCTCAAATTTTACATGGGGTTCTTTTTAGGACATAGGTGCTCACTAAGATGGAACTTTGCGATAGAAAATACTCTAAAAAAATTATGTTAATTTTTTTATACAATCCTTACAAAGGGATGAAATAGGGGCTGTAAGTTTGTATGGAAAACCTTTTATTTTTAGAGCTATCAACTCTAAACACACTTAATTATACTCTCTACTAAAATTAGTTAGGCATCAATTATAATATTTAGAAGCTATGTATAATATTAAGTGCGAAAATGGGAGTCGCAAGTTTGTGTGAAATTACGTCAGTTTCAGTGGTACTTAGCGGGTGAATGGATTTATATAGGATTAGCTATAGAGACGGATTATACTGATTATTAGTGATACAATGTACAATTGCCGTAAGATAAGGCAGGCAATATTCTCATACATGCACATATCTGAATTTTCACGCGAACGAAATCGCGGGCAACAGCTAGTTCTATATATTAGTTTGTATAGGCAGAAGTGAATTATTACTGTAACTAATGTTACCTACTTACCTACCTATAACTTAATAAGTAAGAATCATTAAACCTTTTGGCATTGTGGAGGACTCAGGAGTTATGCAGATAGTCTGTTTTCAGGTTGTGTTCTTTTATATCAGATCTTTTACCTGGACTAAGATAAACAAAGCACAAAATAAAGGGTTTATGGTTTTTATTAACATCCTACTTTTTGAAGTCAGTTAAAAACAGCCCAAATAAAAAGAGATCATAGTACAGGTTTAGATAAGTATTAATACGACACAAAGTTAACATCTGATACGTAATAGTTGCTCCAAGTTTTAATTAAGTATCACGACTATCTACTTATGTTACGAGCTTAGTATAAATTCTGTAATTTAGATTAAAGACGATTATGTTAGATTAGATCTTTAAAACGAAACTTTTTAATTACAAGTGCTTTGTAATTAGCTAATTAGCAACGAAAGAAAATACTTTTTAGTTGTATCAAATGCTTTTATAGAGGTATATCGGGTGGGAGAGGTTTAAAATATGGCAGAAACATTACCCAACACAGAGGCCCTAGACAAGTAGCAAAGATTTCTATTCTATTCATAGAATAGATTAAAAAATGTATAAGATTGACATAAGCTAACGCCAATGCATATTATGTCAATTTCATACATTTTTTATCTATTCAATGAATAGAATAGAAAACTTTGACACTTGTCTAGGGCGTCAGATCAGCCAGCAGTATCCTGTAAAAAAATGCTGCTCAATTTTGTTCCTAGTAAATATAGTCAGTGATGTAAAGACGCTCTAAACATTATTGCAATGGCTATCAAAGCATTTTTTTTATATATACCATAGTGACTCCACCCCGCCTGATGGTAAGCAGTCAGTGGAATCCAGAAATGGTGGCCACCATACCAAAAGCTATCGTCTTAAATTGCTGGTATGGTGGCCTCCACTATAGCGGCTGGGAATGAGGTTAGGGGAAGGGAATGAGAAAAATGAGGAAAGAGGAAAGGGGGAAATTTGGTAACAAATTTCCATTACCGCTTTGTAAAAAGCTTTTTGTGCTACCTACTAATCCGAATCTATGCCCATTTCTTATATTTGATTTGCTATATTTGTAAACATCTCATAGGGACATCTATCATAACACGTGTACAAAATCTTGCTATTTATAAGATTCCAGATAAAATACCGGGAATGTTGTCGAGCTGTTTATCGCATAAAGGATATTCCTGTTTCCGTAGTAACTACACAATACGATCACACGTGTTATGTTGACTACCAATCGAATATACAGGATAAATATATATATTTTATTTAATATATGTGAAGAAAGGAGATCGATATAAGGCACGTGTAAATCGGTAATAATACAAACAAAATGTTGTAAGAGATTACATGAAATCTAAAAATATACAAAAAAAAAGATAAATGAAAAAGTTCACCGATATGATAAAAAAAACACCATTTGTTGAAATTCCCCAAATTAGATTGTCTAAATATCAAGGCGTATTCAACTGCTAAGCATTTTAAATTTTACTTGTGTAGTAAACACAATTAAACATTACCACTTTTATAAAGAGTATTTCTTCTAAGTCGAAACTGTTGCATATAATAATTTTAAAACTATCTATATAGTATCTATACAGCCAGCGAGATTGAGATTATAAAACCTGATATTGTACAGAGATTTTACATTCAATATGTCACATGAATACATTCGAAATAAGATTTCCACTTCGTCAAATCAAATATACATCGTATAGCTTCGGCTTTATGCATGATTTTGAGAAAAAATCTCAACTATTTATATGTATCATTGCTGTAAGCAATATTTGTAAAGATTTTATTAGGTTTTCTCTGATACATTTTATTAGTGTGATGTAGATGCTTATATTATGCGAAATGAAAAAAGTGGCATGCATTGCATGTACGTACTGCGTAACTCTTTAATTTTAAAACTCTTATTGAAATATTTTTAACGCTTATTGTTGATGTTTCAGTATTTCAAGGTAGTGTCGCGTCCTAAAATAATACAACCCAGAAAAAGGATGATATAAACAAGCATTTTCTATGTTCTTTCCCAAGGTATAATTATGATGTAAGTATGTAAGCACACACAATACAGACACGTAAGTACATATTTTCAATTTAGACAATGCACATTGCCAACAGATACTTTTATTTTCTTTTTTTTTTAAATAACTGCTAATTGCCTACTCCAAGTTCAACCCTAACTTTAATATTGAACTAAAACTATTTTCTATTTGCTGAAGCCACAGATTTTAGTATGAAACATTCCAATATTAAATACTGGCTACAATTTATTGAAATAATCCTTTGAGAAGCGATGTCTAGGTATTCAATCAATACGTCAATTGAAAATTTGTGAAATTACATTAATATTCATTCATTCTTTTATAAATTCGTAGTTCATATGAAAAAAGCCGAATTCCTAGAGTTTTAGATTATTTTTTTACATTTTATTATCTTTTATAGGAAAAAAAACGGATGATTGCAGTTCATTGATGCCTGATCTTAAAATTTCTATTGCAGATATCTCAATGAACTTTTATTACAATTACTCGAGTGCATCAACAGTAGGTAAAGACTACATCGATTCCTTCTACAGCAATTTTATAAGTAAAAAAGAGAACCTTGTTTGTCGAACTTTTAATAGACCTTAAATACCGAACTCAACAAAAAAAAAATTAAATAAAAATTAAATCATTTTATAATATTAAATTCAGCTTCAAAAGCCAGTACTATTTTGTAAAACCACATCGTCATTATTTTAACAGGTTATTATTAACCGTAACTGTAACTGTCCGATACGACAATAATGAACTATCTGAATAAATGAAACAATGGTTGTATTGTTGCAAGTGAAAATTTACATCGATATAATAATAATAATAATAATAATAAAAGTTTATTTCAGATAAATTATCCATAATATTCACAATTTTTTAAATAATTAAATACATTAAAATTTACACACAGATCACTTACAAATAAAAATAAAATTAAAATTACACATTCAACACTTACAAATTAAAATAAAATTAAAATTGCACATTAAATAAAACAATTTAAAATAACAAAATAAATTGAAAATTAAAAAAAAAATATTGTTCACCTATGTATATTTAAAATAAATTCATCGGACTGCCAGTTGGGTATGCAAACCCATCCAATGGCGCAACAGTGGCATATCCCACCTGTCAACAAACACATTTAGCATACTGTTAGGGCTGGACCTAACACGATTTAACATCGACGCACCCTGTTTTCTAATAATGGCATGGAAGCCAGCTGTATGCGCTTCTGCAAACATATTGGATGCGCTGCAAAAACGGGGCAGCCCCAGCAGTACTCTAAATGCGTTATTGTATTGAACTCGTAGGGCACTGTATGCCGCTAGCGTATAGTTAACCCACAGGCTACACGTGTATAATGTTTGACAATAAGCCTTAAAAAGTGTAATTTTCACTTGTTTGTTGCAACGTGCAAACCTGCGGGCCAACATGTTACACCTGACAGACAACGCCCTACGAGCCCTTTCCACATCCAACATGGATGTGGAAAGGGCTCGTAGGGCGTTGTCTTTAAGGTCCTCGGTGACCCAGTGACCCAGATACTTAAAATGTGCTACTCTCTTTAACGGGGTACCGGCTAAAGTAACAGTAGGTACTACTACGTATTTTTTCCCACGCGCCTTAAAAACTACCAGTTCACTTTTCTTAGCATTGTATCTGAGTCCGTGGGCTTCCGCGTATGACTCACACATCTGGACTAATCTACGCAATGCTCCCATCGATGGACTCAACAGTACCATATCATCTGCGTAGCTGATATTATTGAGGCAAACTCCGTCTATATGACACCCGACATTGGCACTGCTGAGCTCATCTATAAGCCGGTTCATATACAGGCTGAAGAGCTTGGGCAAGGTCAGACCACCCTGTCTCACTCCACACTCCAACCTGTATACATCCGAATAAGAGCCTGCCCATCTTACACTATTTTTCTGGTTACTATACCAATAACTAAAAATAGATATAATCTCTGGCCGGCAATCTGTCTCGTTTTGTAACTTAATAATTTGATATGCCACCACGATTTTATTTTAAACAATATTTTAATTAATACATAACATTATTAAATAACTTCACGTCTGTCATCCATTAACAGGGTAAGCAGAGACAATAAAATGCAATTTGCTACGATCCAAACATACCTTCATGACCTCTTGAACATTCATTAATCTTCTTTCTTTACACCAATAATTGGTGTAATAACCTAAACGCTGCTTTTGAAACTCGCAAAAGGTAGGTTTCTATTAAAAGTAAACACTTGAACATTATATGAAGTCGTTTAAAATGACAATTATAAAAGTTTTCATATTACTAATTAGACAGAGAGGTCGTTATCGAGCGTTGTGGTTCCATTCATTTTACGACAAAGAGTCCTAAGTACCTACTCGTAATTATATCGTTCAATATCTTATCTTTCTAAGTCTGAACCTTGCAGACCTATATAAAATATTATTTTACTTCAAATAGTTTATTTATGTATGTATTCAAGTATGTAAAACCTACGTGTACCTACCTTTCTAAGCGTAGTATTATTTGCATATACACATGTCATGTCGGGGATTTCAAAATATAATAATATGCAAGAGAAAGAGAAGTTTGATAAACAAGCAATTTTGTATCCTAGTCTATATGATATAAAGCTAAATTTACTTAAAATGTAGAACGGTCTAGGATTTTCAAATGGAAAAGTTGCTTTGATTGTTTAATTAATTGATGCTACCTACTAAATAACAATTTTCATATAAAAATATTTACTATAGATCTAGGCTCTCTTTATTTAGGCCTTTGATGCCTACATTCTGCAGTGTGTTAATTATAAAAAATGTATAATATAAAAAAAACTTAAATAAATAATAAAAAGTAGCTGGTAAGAGATAGTTAGAGAACTTAATATTTATAGCAATTAGACTAGTAAGTCAATACAACTCATTTTTTTAATATTGTAGGTATGTAGAGAAATTCTATCTAAATCTAAACTAATATTATAAAATTTTTTACGGTAGTAGATCCACGCTGATTTCAGCATGAATGGGTCGGATCGTCCGGGGAAGTACTACCCTCTCATAGAAGATCGACTTAAGAGTAGTAGTATCCGTACTACTGCGTTTTGTTCGGTGAGTGAGAGCGCCGGAGGCCCGATTTCCCCCCTTTCCTCTTTCCTCACCTCCCTCATTCCCTTCCCCTAACCCCATTCCCAGCCGCCATAGTGGAGGCCACCATACCAGCAGTTTAAGACGATGGCTTTTGGTATAGTGGCCGCCATTTCTGGATTCCACTGACTGCTTACCATCAGGCGGGGTGGAGTCACTTTGGTAGGCTATAATATAAAAAAAAAAAAAAATAAAAAAAATAAAGAGAAAAGATTTGATTTTTTGTATATTTGTTTGTTCTTTCACCTTTAGGAATTAATAAATTCAGCGGGTAACATAAACTTTATTTTACTATGTTTTACATATTATTTTTAGTCATTTTTAGAATTTTAACATTTTAAGCACCTTCATAAATATAAACGATGCATAGTAACACTACTGCTATAATATTTTCCGTAGGAGTCTGTTGTGAGATCAAATGAAACTTTTGAAACCGAAGCGAAGTGAAAGCGGATCTCTAGTATTATTATACGCATTCCACTTGGGTACTTAGGCGATTCCACTATCAGCCACCTGCTTAACATAATAATATATAAAATATGCCATTTCTTCAAACCATTTCTCTACTAAATAAAATATAATGTCATTTTATTTTAAAAATACTCTTTATTTATAGCATTATTAGCATTCCTTCCTTATCAAAATGAAGACTTATGTACATACCTGTATTTAATAACCCTAGCTATTCCCGTAGCATAAAATATAATTATGGAAGTAGCGTCTACGTACACGTACCTTGGCGAGCAGAAATTCCACGCCATAATAACATAACACGATACGTTACTGTGTGGTTTCATTAAAGCCTTAGGAAAATGTCTGGCGAGACATTCTACTTCCATTTAGATAATAATTATTATAAAGGTTTTGGATACCAACTTTAGGAAATATTGTTGTAGTATGTTATAATGTTATTATTAGTAACTCTTTAATTATATTTTAGCTTTAGGCATACACTAGAGGCAAGAAAATACTTTTGTATTCTTCTAAAAGTCGTAATGGCCTAGTGGTGAAGACACCCGCTTCGTACACGAGGTCAGGGGTTCGAATCCGGGCAAGTACAAATGTAATTATTAAAATCATATGTACTTTCTAAGTTTATCTGGATATTATTGACTGACGGTGAAGGAAATCATCGTGAGGGAACCTAGACTTCTGAGGAAGTCTGAAATAACCAATCCGCCTTGAGCAAGCGCGGCGATCAATGCTCATTCCTTCTCTGTATGAGAAGAGGCCTTGCCCTGCAGTAGGGTTTTCATTGTATTTCTTCCACCGTAGGAGTTCTTCAAGAAAGAAGTTAAAGGGTTTTTAATAGAGTCGGCAACGCGCTAGTGATGCTACTGGCGTTGCAAGCTCCTATAGGCTACGGTAACCTTAGTCGTACTTACAAAAAAATTAAACAGCGCCTCTAGTACTTACTCCGAGAACCAATTCCCTTGCTAAAGTTTACGTTGTCTGAATTAGTGCACTTAGCAACTGTGATTTAACAGGTGATTAGTTAATTTTTCGTAGATCAACCTTTCAGAAACTGGTTAACGTTAAAGTTTGCTCTATCCAAAACATTGTTTTTGCTTTGTTAATAACCTTCTGGTATCCTAAATACAAGTTAAATCTTATCCTGGGTACCAGAGTTCATCGTAAATACTAAGTATCATATATGGTGACGTTGCTTATGTATTTTTGTGCCAAATTAAGAAATTAATAAATTATTCTTAGTCATAAATACAATTAAATTAATTGACACTTACTTGACACTTTTAGCTAGTAAAAGACAAGTTAGAGAAAGTGTTCTATCTGAGGTCGGTAACATCGCACAAATTGAACTAACCATTAGAAAGACTAAATGACAAGAAAACAGAAAATTGTCTCGAAAGCTCGTAAAGAATCGATGACACTTTTCATTAAAGTGTTTTGATACTTATTTAATAAAATTGTGACGCTTACAATACTTCATAAAATGTAATTAAAGTGCAGCGCATTTATCAAGTGTTGTTGTGTTATTATTTCTTAGAAAACTCTTCTAGAAACCTTTTTTTTTATAAATTATAAGCCATTGAGATAATCTTCAGCTTATTATGATACACTCCAACGGGTCTCTGGTACTATTATATAAATTATTAATTTTGTTTGTTTGTTTGTTTGAACGCGCTAATCTCTGGAACTACCAGACGGATTTGAAAATTACTTTTGCGTATGATAGCCTAGTAGTGCGTATGTAACATCACGCTACTGGCGACGGGAGCAGAGTAGTAAGCAAAAACGCGGGTGAAACCGCGCCGCGGAAAGCTAGGGAGTAGATATACGGCTTATTTAGTCATGTGCTCTAGTGCTCTCACTTACTAAATGAAATACATAAGTATGTATGCTATTACTTTATATCGTTATTTTATGAAAGAATAGTTGAAAGATTCATGCTGAAATTAACAAGGTTTTGCTACAGTACTTACATAGTTTATTTTTTTTAAGTTTGTAAATATAACCGTTTTACCCCCAAAGGGTAGAACAAAAAAAACCTCCTCCTTTTTGAAGTCGGTTAAAAAGACAACCAGTCGGCGCTCGGCTAGCAATGATGCAACAAAATGGCGACCAACACTAGCGACATCTAGGGAAATCAGGTAATTGTGCACGATATTTGACAAGTGTTATCTCAATGTGGGTCAAGCGAAGGCTCGAACACCTAAATAAATTGTTAACACATGTAAATATTTACTTGTATGGCGTTCATAGACTTCGATCACTAGCCATCAATCAGATGTTTGTTTCCCATCTACGTTGTATGAAATATCTGAATTCTACTTTTAAATTGACAACACGCTGTACAGTACCAATAAGACATAAAGCAAATGAAGGCAGCTAAATCTTTAAATAGCTATGTAAACATAATAAATATGAATAAATAAATACGGTATATTATAACCGATATCTCGAACGTCTAGCCACGGCGCACCGCAATTGTGAATAGCGAAATTGTCGAGAACTCGTATAAGAGGTATTCTCGTAAAATTAATATGTTGAAAGGGGTTCTCGCTGAATGTGGGCAGTATTAAAACGGAGTACTAATAGGAGGGAGAGAAGTACCCTCCAACCGCAGACTTTATGTCCTCAGACCGGTCTAGAATTATTAATTAACCCAATGGTGATTGCATTCCTTACTTGCGGTCTGACTTCATAAATTAGTGAGAGTTTAAGATGACAGCTTATTCCTTTGCCGATGTTTAGTGGAGTAAATATTTTTTATTTTAAGTTTTCGGTGTTCATATGCAAATATTTTTGGTTTCCGTATTGCAGAACACTTTGATCCAAATAAAAATGAGTTTTAGATTTATGATTGGGAGAAGTCTGCGTACATCCATCAGTTCGCCCAAATACAAAATAGTAAATCAATGGAGACGACTACCTATGTTTGGTTGTAGAGATATACTTTTATCGCCCGTTTCATTTTAGCCAAAGCAATTGATTTAGAATATGGATGCGTAACATACTGGACTTACACTTAATATAGGCTGGCCTGTTGGTCTAGTGGTTAGTGAACCTGACTGCTAAGCCGGAGGTCGTGGGTTCGATTCCCACCCAGGACAAACCTTTGTGTGATGAGCATGATTGTTTGTTCTGTGCCTGGGTGTAATTTATCTATAATATGTATGTATTTTCAAAAAAAAAATGTATAGATGTAGTATATCAGTTGTTTAGTACCCATAACACAAGCAAATATAATTGCTTAATTTGGGGCTAGATAACACTGTGTGAATGTGGTAGAATATTATATTATTATTATTATTGTTATTATTTTATAGGCATTTCTTAGATCTTTCGAAAATAGTCACTTAAATTAATTTTGGGATCGTAACACAATTAGTCATAAAATTTCTGAATACACATTTGGAGCACTTAAACTTCAATTTAATTTAAATCACATGTAGGCATTAATTACAAATATAATACATAACTTTTAGTAAGTAACAATGGCTTATGTCTTTACGTGGTTAGAGACGCTCTTATAAATATACAAAAAGGGATATAAATATAACTATAGTTATTTAGAATCTTAATAAAATTGTAAGCAAGGGCCCCAAGATTGAACAAAGAACAACAATCGCATTCATTTGACGTCTAATTTACATAAATATGAGATTTTCGAATAATCATACTTAAACACCGTTCATTTGGAATCGCTTTACAATGAAGATTGGTTCCGGCCCGCCGAGCAATATGTCTGAAACGACTCCTGTGCTGCCGCGTGTCTTGTTAAAATTAAGGATTTAAATTTAAATTTACGAAGCGTCCCGGGGCGAATAGGTGAAACGAAATAAATATGAATATGAATGGGGAATCAGACAAGTACAGAACGGGTTTCGAATTATTAACTTTTCGAGTGTACCTACTTCGTGCCAACGTACCGTTGGAAATATAAGCCCGTGTTTCTTTGAGTGTTCAGTGTTCTCTAACAAGCCTGTCATATTGTAAATGTCAAATCTCTACATCGTACAGTACCTTTGTATTATGTGCTCGTCGCCGTCATTCAAGTCAAAAAGCCTTTCCTCTTAAGCACGTAACAGTGTAATAATCGAGTTAATGAATTGTTTCAGTTTTGAATTGTAGAACTTCATCAGGTAAAAATTTTATTAGTTTCTGCTGAGAATGTTATGTTATTGTTCCTAGCTTAGTATATTTTCTGGTGGTAGGCTGACAACTAGTATTCAGTATGTAAGTTAATTACTATGACTTCTTGATGCTTGTGATCTTCTGAACGCTGATACGTGCCATCAAGAATCAACTGCTTTTGGTAAAAATTGCTACGCTGTAAGATATTAAAATTACGGTTATTTTTACAATATTATACACAATATTTATCGTTTGTGCCGACGCTAGGCAGACATCTCAAAAGCAGGCAGATAGACCAACGGAGACAATTTAGTCCCGACGTATAATTTGGGCTTCGGCTAAGGACCGGGCGGCCGAGCGCCGAATTTCAAGAGCCTCCTCGACTAGTACCGAGCTAGAGCCTACTTTTATTTTGTCGACAGTATACTCTTTGGTACTGTTGAAATTTAATTTATCCTTTTTATTTACTTTGTTGATACAGATTTAAACATTTCAGACGGCATTATCATTGACTGAAGAAAAGTAAAGAATAATTTTATATGTTAAAGTTTATTTATTAGCATTAGCAGCTAGCAATACATAATTTAAATTTGTTACTTGTTTTCAAACAATTGTATTCGAAAATCTACCGTACAAAATCTACCGCTAAACGTCGCATTTTATTAAAAAGCGTCGCTCTTATATATATACAAAAAGGTCATGGATGATCATGGACCACCACCACTTGACTATCACCAGTCAAGTGTGTGTGTGCGATAAAGTTCTAATTGTAGCTAAGATTGTATTTATATGTGTATTTAAGCCAACTGCAAATAATTAAAAAGCGCGTTAGGTAATGTAGTCAATATCTGAACTTTGTCAAAGCTGTTAAATGCGTTAAAAATATTCTGAACTTGAAAACAATAATGCATTTTTAATATCTCGTCTGTAATCGGTTTGAAAGGCATACTGAAGCTTTTAAAATTCAACATTTTTATTCCTCTTTAATTGCAAACGATAACAAAGGAAGATCGAATGACGAGAATCAAGTGCACGGCGGATTTTTTTTAATCTATCCATTCTTTGTTTGAATAATAAAAGGATTAGGAAGAATAAAACGAAGCAAATCACAATATTCATTATCATCGTACAAACCGGATTGAAAAGATTTTTGTGCTCAATAAAAAGCATTTAAGTTAAATTGACACTAAAGTGTGACTATACTATTTACTATCCGTAGACTACCTACGCTACAAACTAACTTAAATGACACAAAAAAAACAAAACACGAAGAAATGAAAAATGGTATAAGTTTTACTATTGTAAAGCTTATCCTCAATCATTTTTTAAAGACTTTTACGTTTAGACTGATATTTCAGTCTTTATAAATTTAAAAACGCCAAATATTAGTAGCTAGAAAAAGTCAATTATTAATAAGTTAACAGAACGAACTTAATTTTACGTTGTCCCATAAATCATCATCAGTCGCAGATCTTAATAATAAAATAAGTACAACTCAGGAAAAAAGATTAGACGAAACAATTTGTAAAAAAATTCTTGATGATTTATGATTAGTGTAACATTACGCACAAAATGTAAACTTTTATTTAGATATAACTATTAGATTCCTTTATTCAGTCCATGTAAATGACACTACTAAGTCACACAATGGCGTTTGCAGTACATGTTGCACTGTAAGTACTATGAGAGCGTATGACCAAGAAGGCATTAGCCAGTAACAGCTGCTCAGCTTTCCGTACGTGGACCAAAGTTAATTAGAAGCCTTTGCACTCCACGGTCCGCTTGTGGTTTTAATAATTTTCAACGTCCAACGTAACAGAATTGATATAAATGATTTTGTTGGACCCCACACTAATTTGAGAGCGAAGTTCGCCCCGTACTTGGAATTAATGACTGTCTGAATAGTAACATGAGCTTAGTTTGGTAGTAAGTTATTTGTTGTCGAACGGTCGTTCACTTTGAGGTACAAACGAATGTTTGGAGCACGTAATCTTGTATTTAAAATGAAGGAAATTCTTATTATAAGTTTCTATTATTGCTCTTGTTGTTCAAGTTTTGAAAACTTGTGCATACAATTACATTCAATTGAGAACTTAGGCAGGTTTAAAACGATTGTTAGTGTAAATAATATTATAATATGATAAATAAGAGAAAGAATTATTTATACTGAAATGCTTTTCGTTTTCAGCATAATTTGCCTTACTCTTATTTTATCTGTACATGAGAATGTGGTAGATTAATTTAACTTTAACGTACAAAAAGTAGGAAAATACAAGATAATTTAAATATGGCTAGAGAAGATTCATTAAACAATCGAGTTCTAAAACAGTACGTCGCTATTATTTTTTGCCCGGCCTATTGAAGTCTAACACTCAAATCGATCACGTTGACACTATATTTACGGTTAATTTTCAATTAGATACAGTAAGTTATGCTGAAAACACGCAGCGATAATTTAATGGTGATAAACTCGCGAGATTTCTGTCAAACCCGGACGAGCCGAAGTATAAGTATCTGCGTTGCATGCACGTCAACCTTATCTTCAGTTATTAACTGCCATGTCAGTTTCTAATTACTCGATCCAGTTATCACCTGCGACTGACGGCTACATTTCTACCCTGTCTGGACCAATTTATAAAGAACCACCGTCTCGATAATAAAGCTCTGTGAAAAAAGGAACCGGTACCCGATTAAAGGGTCTAGTTAAAGTTGTCGGTGGCTTCGCCTCCGCAACATGAAGTCGCGAAATATGTTCAGATGACAGCTCCATTATAGTAATGTGTCAAACAAGGAGTTTAAGGTATTATTAATGGTGGGAAAAGTAATAATTTTCTTTGTTCATTTTCGTACTTTTGTTTTAATGTCTTGAAGGTTGAATGGCATCGTACCAGGCGAAAGCTCTGTACTGATTATACGTTAAAAACTAAAATGCTTTTTCAATTGTAATCAGTCAATCCAGTTGATTGTCATTTGATTGTGTGTTGTACGTCCTTTGATTAGTAGGAGAGCAATAAACTAGTATTGTCTGTCTTGAATTAGTCTATAAAAATAACGTCGTAGGTACTGTCTGTTTCGTTGCAAGTAGAGACTCTATTCCAGGGAGGGTGATGGTGGTGGCTACAGGGACTATGTTAAAAATTAATAAAAAGTCTATAAAAATATTAAAATGTACAACTACGTTGCAGTACGAACCACATTTATGCCTACCTATTCTACTGACCGCATAATTTTCCAGAATGATTTCATACATTATGTGTGAATCGTCGAATTTTGAAGTATATTTAAGTAATCAACAGATTGTTTCAGCTTTCGGTGCTTTTTGTAACAACAAACAATGGTTCCTGCATTTTTAAAGTTGCCCGTATAACAGAAAGTATTCCTTATTACAGGAGTTAAGCTTAAGTCTATGTCTACTATATTTATTTTATAAATATAATCCAATAAACAAAGTATTTATGAAGGGCTGTTTAAGATGAAGCCAATAATATACGCCTCAATGAGCGTTAGACGCGCCTCATCCAATTTCACGCCTTGCCTCTCACTCTCTCTTTATTAATTGTTAATTTCTATTAAGAATTTTAGATTTTGAGATTATTGATTAAGTTTGTTATATTTTTTTTTTGTTTCTTATTTACAATATATTTTCTTGTAGTATAATTATATATATTTTTGCATGGTTCTGCTCGTATGAACGAAAAAGTATATATTCTCTCATAGAATATCACGAGAACTGCCGGTTCCGATCACTTCTCTTGTCTGCAAATGACTCCACTCTGCTCGATGGCTAGCAGTTAACAGCGTTTACACATAAGAGTGGCAACGTCGCACTTTATTTATTTTCGTGGATTTCAATTTTTATCATTTACTCGGAGCTACATTCTAAGAATGTTTTCAGGGCACTTTTTAGAATTACGGGAAATCAGTATAAAAAGTAAGTAACCATAATGCTTACAGTTCTATTTATATGCAAATACATTGGAAACTTCCATGGTGTTATTTTCATAGTAAAATAACTGTAAGCAATAAGGTAACTTACTTTTTATATAGCTTTCGCGCCGTTCTAAAAAGTGTTCCGATAATATTTTTAAAATATAGCTCCGAATAAATGGTAAAAATTGATAATTCACGAAATAATTACACAAAACACGTTGCCATTCTTATGTGTGAAGTCTCGTAATGGAGATCAGAAGCAGGACATAGTGTCCAGCGCTTTTAATAACCAAATCACTTTTACGATAGTTTTTTCCTTTTTCTATACATATTTATAGAGAAGATCCCTAGAGTTATAATTCTGATTGCGTAATATCATACTTCAGCTAATAAGCCAACTTTTGACGTCAAAATCACAATCTAAATTCAAATATAGACATTATTTCTAGATTATATTTGAATCTATATTTAAATTACAACAATGCCCACTTTAACGATCTATATCATACGTCATAAATAACATACAGCGTGCGTCAGTAACTCCCCTCACAAACGGCCATACACCGCCGTTTTAAACTCCACCCTGTGTACAGAAACATTCAAACTTTGCAGACAAATTCGATCTGTGCGGGGCGATTCGGACCATGCATATTGTGAGTTTATTTATGCAATAACAACCTTTATTAGAATGCAATACGAGATATAATTGCATATTTGGTATTGTTCTAGATGTGGAATCATAAAGTCCTGGTTATACAGTCACGTTTACACAAGTTTTGTATAGTATGCAACAGATAGCTATGTTAGTAGGTAGGTAAATAGAGTTTTCATTGCTTTGTATGCAATCAAAATAAATTTTATTGACTACCTACTAGCTTTCCGCGGCGCTATTTCACCCGCGTCTTTGCTTACTGCTGAGCTCCCGTCGCCATTAGCTTGATGTTTATTTATTTATTTATTGAGGCTCACCAACAATCGTAAACACCAATAAAATAATAACGTACCTACATACATAAACTCTTACCCCCAGTTCAGTATCAAATTAAACTAATTATTCATGCTTTTAGCAACCCAACTGGCACTTCACATGAGATTTAACAGGTGATTAGTTAATTTTTCGTTGATCAGCCTTTCATAAACCGGGGGTTAGTCTAGTGTTGTTGTAAAATTTCAGTTTTTAATTGTGTAAAATGTTACATAGCCTTCCTCAAGAACTAGACTATAATACGCAAAAATAAAAAAAATCAAATTCGACTGGTAGTTCCAGAGATTAGCGCATTCAAACAAACAAACAAACAAACAAACAAACTCGTCCGCTTTATATAATATTGATTGATTGACTATGATAACGAAACTTTTCTAGTCACGTAATAGTAGTAATCGCGTTTCATTATAGGACTTATAATGAGAACCTATAAAGACCTGAGGCCCTAGACAAGTGTCAAACATTTATATTCTATTCATAGAATAGATATAAAAATGTATGAGATTGACATAAGCGTTGGCGTTAGCTTATGATAATCCAATACATTTTTTTGTATATATTTTAAACTCAATCCTAATAGTTATTAAGCATAATATAAATAGGACTCAATACCACTTTCGCTTACTAACTAATCTAACACATGACGTCACGACAACAGTCATACATATTACTCGAAACGAGACGGTAGTGCATACTATTAGATAAAAACCTAGTCCAGCGTTTCTACAACAAATTAACACCAAGTAAAAACACTTAATAAGGTAAAAACGTAGCAATTTTTTTATTCAATAGGTTCAAAATCAAATGAAGCTACAAGTAAAGTAACCGACTATGAGTCTACCGCTAATCCTCAGTAATTATGATACTTAAGTATGAGTATGAAAGATAGAAACATTCATGAGACAAACACTTGTGGTTCATTTTTATCATGAAAAGTTTAGTTTGTGTGAAACTGTGAAGATTTTACTTACAACTGTTTCTGTAAAAAGATAAACAAACAATTAATTTTTAATAAAAATTATTTGACAAGTAAAAGTACTAAAATTAATAAAAAGCAAACAAAACGAATAATATTAAAAAGCAATATACTTACATTATAATATAACTAACAAAAGGAAGAACAATTAATACTATGTAAATATTAAAAATAACTATTAACATGGCTTGCATGAGAAACGCGTTATTCTTTAATACAAGTTCTCAAATTGTCAATTTTAAAATACATTAACATCCATACAATGTATTAGGTAACTCAGCTAAACAAAATACAATGTCCAATACCCATCATCACTAATCCTGTCATATCAATAACACAAAAAATAGTTTACACCTATACAATTTCATATCATAATACAACAATAGATATTTATAATTCCCCAATTCCCCATTGTGTATCTGAAAGATTGGGGAAGAAGAATTGGGGTGAATTGGGGCGGTTGGAAGTAGTGAACCAGTTCTCCCTCATAATCCGTCACGCTCCACTTCTTTCGTTATTCCAAGAATTTTATTGTTGATAATTAAGGATCTAGCGATAACGAGATTATCTCACGGTAGTAATTAAAAGGGCATTTAAGCGCATTGGAAGAAGGTTCTTACTTTCTTTGTTTTCCTTACAAACTCAAATTAATTTATTAATTAAGAATATTAATTGTTTGTTTGTTTCTTTCAACGCTCTATTCTCTGGAACTACTTTTCAGATTCGAATAATTATTTTTGCGTTTGATAGCCCAGTTCTTGAGGAAGGGTATAGGCTATAAAGCATCACGCTACTGACGACGGGAGCAAAGCAGTAACCAAAGATGTAACGATGAAAGCGCGTCGTGGAAAGATATTTACTAAAATAAGATGCCAGTCAGTTTAGAGTAGTCGTGATCGCTCAATTCAATCTGGCCAAATAAAAGCATTTGAGTCAAATAAAACGACATGGAATTTATTTCTGTGAACACGACAATTCATTATTTAACTTTTCACATCAAAAACAAAGAACTAGCAACTAACTCATGACCCTTAATGAGATTTTATATAAAAGTAATTATTTAAATAAAAAATATTATTCCGTGTACCATGATAAAGCTATCCAAAAGATATGACAATATATTCGAATGTCATAGCGGAATACCAATTTGCCAAGTCAGTTCATAAGTGGTAACGGTGGTTAATGAACTTTGGAAGCACCAGCATTACACTTACTTACATTTCCTGCGTCCCACCTTTCAGAGCTCTCAAAAAACAATGTCGTACTAACAAACCATAGCACATTATGACTAAATCTTTGCTGCCTGTACTCCAAACTGTTTCACTCATAATAATAATTAAAACAATTACATTTAAACATCAAACATACTAGACATTCATAATGTCAACAGTCTAATAATAGGGGTTATTGATTTTACAAGGTAAATATAATTTCGTAATGAATGGCAAATTTCCACGAGGCTATGTATACCAAGAGTCAATACTTACTGATTTAATGTAAACATTGTATTTTATTATTTAAGACGGTAAGATAAATTTTAATGTAAATGATAATAGTACTTTGCAGGTTCACATATTTTAGATATTAATGTTTAAAGAGTCTGCACACTACAACGTACCATACCTTGACCGTTCTATAAAATAAATAATAAATAAAAAGATATTTATTGTTTTTTTTCTATTTACGTCTCAAGCATAAAAATATTCTTTGTATTGAAAAATATGATACTATGCCCATTAGACACCGATCACCGTTGCGAGCCATGCACTAAGCGTCAACAATTGTCGACGAGAATATAATAATACGCTCTAGTAGGCATAGTAGAGCATCTCATGTTGCTCGCCGATTCTGATATGATTATAGCACGGTCAAGGTATGGTACGATGTAGTGGGCAGACTCTTTTAAGCTTTCAGTAATTGACCTCTTGTCTCTGTGGCGCAGTGAAAGTGCGTGCAATAGGTTGTAAAAACATTGTAATACTGATCGTAATACAAAATATTTCATTAAAATTTTGTTTTACATAGACAAATCAATCGAAATTCCATTGAAATTTTAAGATAATTGCTGCTAGGAAGTCTAGGTGACAACCAAGAAGAGCGTGTATTGATTCACTTTCGCCTTCGTTCGGGGTCAGTTGCGCGCGGCTGCACTAGGCCACTAGAACATTGCAGCATAGTTCACTCGTTGCAGCCTATTGCACCTAACGTCGATCCATAATACCCGCATTATCCTGTAGTTTCATAGTTCACGGTTTTAAAATAAAAAAATGAATAGGTGCTAAAAAGTGCGCGCGAATTTGAATTTTAATCGGGGAAAATCGAACGTTGCGTCATCGAGCGTGTTGACGGAAAATAAGGTATAGTCGTGTTGCTACAGTTAGTGTAATGATTTGTCATAACGAGAAGAAAGTGGACGAAATAAAGAACAAAGCAGCGCAGTCTGTAGGTGGAAGAAAAGTGCTAATAACATTTTTGTTTATTTCTAATTACCCTCCTGAAGTGATACTGTGAATCACCAAACAAAAAAATACAATTACAATACAATACGACGTCCTATTTTTAAATATTGATAAATTACCTCAGTAACCAAAATGCTGCTTTGCGATGTATCTGCTAAACAAAAATAGCGCTAGGAACATTTGTTTCTACTGAGAAAACTTAAGCATATTCAACATGTTATTTGTAATTCTAAAGTCTAACATTTAAAGTTGACACAAATCGAGATGTATTATCCTCACTTTTGCAACAAAATCCAGTATTTACATTCATATAAACATACAAAGTGTTTATTTCTCCTTTTTAAAACTAGTTTCTCTTATCGGATCGTTTCGCTTGCCGACACACAATCTTCCAGACATTTCTTTGAGGCGTAAATACGATTGGGCGTGCAGTCCAATGAAAAGTGCAAAAAGATTAGAATAGTGTTCGATGTAGGGCGTGGTGTAATTTACAGCAAAGAAGTGTGTAATACTAAATTTATTTATTTTAAAAAGTGCAGTGGCAGTTGTTATTTCTGCTTATATTACGTTTTAAAAGGTGTACAATATTATATTGGTAAGTAAAACTTTACTATTAACAAAAATCACGTCGTTAAGTAAGAACGTCACATTATGTTGAATAACTTGTTTTGAAAAACGTTTCTATTGTGCCTTACATTAGATTTGAATTAACAGAATATGCGTAATCCAGATAAGATGTTTTTGATCAGTAATACCATCCCTAGTTTATTTGATAAGTCAGTCTGCATAATCATCATATCAGTTCATCATATCGGTCCATTATTATCTCACTGCAGGGAAAAGCCTCTTCTTGTACAGAGAAGGTATGAACATTGTTAGGCACGCTTGCTCAAGGCGGATTGGCGTTTTCAGACTTCCTCTGAAGTCCAGGTTTCCTCACGATGTTTTCCTTCACAGTCTCTTCAGTAATGTCCAGATAAACTTAGAAAGTATTTGAAAATCACATTGGTACTTGCCCGGATTCGAACCTTCAACCTCGTGTTTACGAAGCTGGTGCCTTCACCACTGGGCCATTACGTCTTTTTATAATATAATAATACATACATGCATACATAATGGTTACGCCCAACTTTTTATTCAAATTAAAATTCAGATATTTATTTGCAAGCTAAGTGTACAGTACCTACGGGTTTTATGTATATTATTAGAACGAGACTTAGCGCCCTTTTCAGGTGTTGCAAAATGGGATCTTAAATCTAGATAACATTCTGTCTAATACTAATAGAATGTGGCTTGATATTTTGTACACTTGTTGCGTAATTATCCCTTCTATTATACTTAGATTTACCTGCGACTTTGACTTATTGAAAGTGTGTCAAAAATATATAAGATAATTATAGCCCCGCCGTCACTTTTCCCACAACCTAATCACCTGCAAGCTTAAAGAACTGGCGCGTCTTTATTCGGATTCTCAAAAGGGTTAACCCTTTTGTCGCGCGTGTTATTAGATGGTGTGAAATGTAAGAAATCCGAACCGTTAGATTGGTTCAACCCCTCACTGGATTATCCTGTAATAATGTTTATTTTCCATCTTGAGCGTGCGTCGTGTAGAAATTGAGAAAGTAATTGGGACTTATAGGTCGACGGTGAGGTGAGTGAACGGTTAAAATTATTGTTCAATTTGGTAGGTAGGTAGTTACTGTTATTATTACATAAGTTTATTATTTAAAATTAAATTGACATTATTTATAGAGTCGTTATTTAAATTAGGAAAAAGAGATTTTGTTTTAAAAACACGTAACATCACTTATTTTGTTTTCGTCACAAATTTTGTGTACTGTAATTTCTGCAATGGAAAGCGTCCACACACTACTTAAATACATAAACTACTGTATTGTTTTAGGGCATTAACCCTGTCATGGACACTACTGGTAGAGACACAGTAGATGTTTTATTGTCTTCATGACCATATACGTTTACTGTCCCGGAAAGTGTTAAGTCACAAACAATAACAAAACAAAAAGCAATGCATTTTCAAGTTTATAGTGGCACGCTACGATAGTAAGAAGTAGCAAGAAGTTCTATCTGATACATTTTCCTTTTTTTTTAATTTCATAACTTATTTATACCATTGTACAACATCAAAGGCGTCTTATTAAAAATATTTCCTTTTTTTAATGAAGAAAAATTTACTAAATATTACCAAGTCATTGTAAACTATAATTATCTCGATTGTAAACTTCCCTCTGGGAATAATAGTGCTTCGTCTCTGTCGTCTCCTTTCCAATTAACTTGAAATTAAATAGTTGCACGTGGTACGTTCTATTGTACTTATTTGTGTGTATAAATACTTGGCTAACTTTGTGGTCTATGGGTTACGTGGATGTTAATAGCTGTTAATTTACTAAAACTAAATTTTATCGCAAATCTTTATTCATTTAATATTACCTATAGTTATTACTAGCTGAATCTGAAAATCCTAACGCAGCTTCACAGAAAATTCTGTTTTTCTGTGAGAAAGATAAAAGTTCATTCTTGGGATTCAAGCTTACTTTATGCCTATTTTAAGCAAAATCTCTGCCGTCGTCTTGCTGTGAAAGTAGAGGCATAGTTACTTTTACATTTGCAATACTAATCATTTAAGTAGGTATGTATGTATTTGTTATGTAGGTGTATTTGACAATAACTTAAAAAATAAAACAAAATAAGTTAAAAAGCTCCATGCAGCCATACTTGCATCAGTTTTGTTTGAGCACTAAAAGTAAGTACATGTTGATCTTCCATAAACAGTGTTAGTGCAGCATCGCATCGTAAATCAACGGAGATTATCCAGTGTACGTCTCACATCTTTTGATATGTGCATGAATAATTTATACTATACTTATCTCTGCATTGTATATTTTAGTTTCTGAAAAATGTACGCTATCTGCTATAGAGATGACGAAAAGTTGCAATTTTTAATTGAGATTAAAATAATGTACAAACAAGATAGTATAAAACAATATTATTGTAAATTTGTACTAATTTAAATTTATTAAGATTATAAATGAGAGGTACCGATGATGCCAATGTCAATTTTTGTTTCATACATCGTATAATAATTGGTAAGAAAATTCTAATGTTTTGAATTGAACGCTGTGCTTGAAGATTGTCGCAAACATATCATACATAATTATACAGTAATCAATAATAGTAAGTAAGAATAGTATAACAGTTATTTGGCCACTGAGAATTTTAAGCAATTTATTTGGAACTAGAAGAAAAGAATCATCATATATATTTCATTTGCTATGACGTTCCATTTTAAATGTCACTTATAAAAGAAAAATGTATATTATTTATTTACTTTATTACATAAAAATGTTATTTAGATTTTGGATAAAATCCAAATTGGTTTCGTATAGAATAGAAACAAATAGAATTATGTAAGACCGTGAGTGTTGTACATTTGCCGTGACTCTCATAAATAAAATAAATTATTTTCTATTTTTCTTCTAGTAGACTTTTATTTATTGTAGTAAAAACAATCATTACTAAAATGGGCTTAAAAACTAAGCTCACAAGTAATATGCGATTGTGTTAAAGAAAATTCTTCGAACGAAAAGGCAAAAAGAAGTATAAACTTTAATAAGAACAAAAATGTAGGCCGATAGATAATGAGATAATTCTTGGTGTTATAGAGTTTATAGTGAGTATTGCCAATATTTCCTAAAAGAATTATTTTTATTCTATTACTACTCATTCAAATCTTTGATGACAGCAAAATTTTTTATCATTATAATATATATAATATTAATTTTAATAAAATGACCATAAAATATCTCACACCATTGCAATAAATGGTACATACACATACACAAACATTTTATTCCTATCATAACCCATCGTGATAATTGGCCCCTAAATAAAAATATGATGTAGCCCCGATTTATCTCGCTGCCCGCCCCGCCCGCTTGCTCCAATAGCGATTTAGCTTGTAAGCTTAAATTTATGAACACCGACAGACTGATAAAAAATATATATCTTGGTATATTTATCTTCTGTGCATTCAGTTAAATTATTCGCTTTTTAAAAGGGGTTTTTGACGATTATCACTATTGATTTGATTAAATTGCACACAGTACTGTGTTAGTGGCGAGATAGCCGCCCGAACACGTTTATTCAACCTCCGTCTAGTAGTCCATTCAAATTCTGTGTTCACAGATAAATTAACTAAGTCTTCTGTGCCTAATCCTCCTGGTCAATAACCTTTAGGACGAAAATAATACTTGTATAGAACGTAGATTATTCTCTAGCGAAGGAATCTAAAGATTGAGAGAACAATCTCTCAATCTTTAGATTAGCCGTAAAGTAATAATAATTACATAATTATAATAATCTATTTTAATAACTAAGATTAGTAATTAATTATTTTGTAGGTAATTAAGGAAAATAATTCTATTACAAAATTCTAAATAATTTATAATTTTGAAGATTTTCTCTACTGTTGTAGTTACAACGGTGTGAGAGTACTCCGCGATTTGAAATCGAACAAGGTTTAATGTAATGTATGGTTTAGCTCTTAATAAAGCTACTTACAAACCTTATTAGATAATGTGTACGGTAAATGCAATTATGGCGGACTAAGCCCAATTCAAATCAAAAGGGGTGCCCAGATCGCTCACAAGGTGGACCAACGACCTTGTAAGGGTGGCGGGCAACCAGAGGATAAGAGCAGTGAGCGAACGGCCGAGGTGGAGAAAATTGGGGAAGGCCTATGTCCAGCAGTGGACGTCTTTTGGCTGATATGATGAAGCCCAATATTAGTCTCTGTTAAATCAATTATCTTTGCTAATTCTAGTAAATAACAAAAATGTTCAGCCTAACGAAAATGTCGTTGTTCTCTAAGGGTTTAAAGTATTCAGAATTAATTACACTCCAAAATAAAATACAGTTGATTTGAAGGTTTGGGAGCATTTTCACGTTTCTAGGGATTTTCATAGCGGCCTTACAGTCTGCGGCTAGGTACGATTGAATTTTTTCGAGTGGAAGCGACAGGGCTTACCCTGAGCAGAGATTTAGTTTTAATAGAAGGGACTTCAAAGCATTTCAGTGTTGTACCTCTTATTTTTACATGAAATAATTCTAGACAGCCTGCTCTAGATATTATATGTAATGATTTTTCATTTTAAATTTCCGCACTCCTATGACTGGTTGGCGATCGCTGTGATGTACGTCAAATCTACTACCTACTGCTCGCCCTGTGATATACAATCGTTGTGATGTACGTCAAATCTACTACCTACTGCTCGCCCTGTGATATACGATCGTTGTGATGTACGTCAAATCTACTACCTACTGCTCGCCCTGTGATATATGATTTGCTTGCCGCCTTCTGATGTAATAGTTTGACCACTGATCGCAATAATCTTTATTAGCAAAATCAGTCAACCGATGGCTGCATGTACTTTGCTTGTGGGCGGCGGATCTACATTTTCCTAAATCCTTAACCATGTTATGATAATAAAGGTAGATTTATGAAGCATAACATTACATTCTCGTAGACTTAAGATAAAAACAACAAACAAAATAAAGGTTAATAAAACCAGTTATGTAATGAAACAAAATCGAATGAAAATTAAGTTTCATTCTGTTTAACAAAATTTCTCGATATTTTAAAAATAAATACTGAATATCTATCACATCCAGTAGCGAAAGGTTTCAGTTAACACCAGTACTTTGGGTCCAACACAATAAATAAAGTGTAGAGACACCGCTGTCTGCAGTGCCGCCAATTGAAATTTTATCCCGGCTTTATATCCATCGGTACCAATAAAATATATAAAATAAACAGATATCACTACGTATGTACGACTATGTTCGGATTTTAAATCATAATAGCTTATGGAGGGGTATCCAATGCGATAAAATTTTGTGATAAATAAATTTGCTTCAATTTGTAGTATGAATATTCATATAAATATCATAAATGAGTGAGTATTTATGTTATGTTGTGTGTATGGACATATGCTGAGGGGAAATGAATAAAGGATAATTCTCATAATCAGATGTACCAATAGCTTATCTCCATATTAAAAAAGTAAACACATTCATTACTTTAAACTAAGTCGTTAATTACTTTTTCAACACGGAGCCATTACTGATGTGTATTTGTCCTGTTCACCCATAAAGCAATTACGTGAATTAGCTAGCAAAAACGAATATTTTAATATCTAAATGTAAAATCAACAGTTCATCTTTTGCTACCGCATCGGTGTAAAAAACAGTTTGCCAATATCCATTACTACTATACTAAAGGGCAGTCAGACACTCAGGCTGAATACAAACTGTGGTAAAACCTCGTTCATACAACACGTAATACCTCATTTGAAAAGCCTTTGCGGCCGCTCCGATGTTATCACTCAATAATGTGGCTCTTTGAAAGAGGGTCGTTTTTATGTCGTAATTTGTAGGATTTTTTAAACAGATAGGCTTGGTTTCATTCAGTTTATTGACATTGCATAAATTACATTAGCATCATGAGTGACACCGTCGTTTTTCTTATATGAAATTCATTATTTCTCCGAGTAAAAGTGGTAATCTATTTTATCCACAATATGCAAGCTATCACTTCGCCTAATCTTTCAATCAGGCTATGATTTTTTTTACTCATTCACACCTTTTTAACTCTGCAAAAAAATAGGTGTTAAATAAAGCAATTTTCATCAAAACTTATCACAATATTGTACTGCGAAATGTAGTTGCCGGGCGACTTACCTATTGCAAACATACATTTAGCAAATTCGCATTATCAATCTTTGAAGTGAAAAATTCTGCTTCTCATAATTACGCCCTCCAAACGCGACTGAATAAAAACCATTATGCATTTAGTCACGCTAATTTAATCACACATGAACGTCACAAAATAAAAATAACACACAGTTCATAGTGTGAACCTTACACATTATAAAACTAAAATATTTGCAGCAACTTTAAAAATACGTTGCTGTCATGTCTAGAGTTAAGCTCGCAATTCAGCATTTTAAGACATTTTCATAAAAGTTTGGCTTCTATTTTTATTGCTGTTATAAATTCAAACACGTAGATCTGTCAGCAGTTTAAACAAGGTTCTTAGAAGCACTTAAGGTGAGGTGCAGACATAAATCATAAGGCATTATCACGGAAGACGAAGGGTTGACTGATGTTTGAATAATTTATTTCGTTGACACTTTATGTGATGCTAAAAAATGTTTATTTAGAGTTGTATACATTACAACTAATTTAGATTGTAAAAGCCTGGCTGTGTGTCCTTTGTTTTTTTCCTGGGTGTCGTACGAAGCGACTACTAATAGAACCAAATAGCCAGCACAACTTGTGTTTGTCCATCATCATCATATCGGCCCGTTATTATCCCACTGCAGGGCAAGGCCTCTTTTCTTAAAGGGAATTGGCGATTTCAGACTTTCTCAGAAGTCCAGGTTTCCTCTTCCTGCGTGTGTTGTTACCTTGTAATAAATATCAGCTTCAAGCATATTGAGTATGACAAACTCCCCCCTTGAAGAGAAACCTATGTTCAACAATGAAAGTCATCAAGGTCGATAAATAATAATAATAATAATAATATTCTACCACATTCACACAGCGCCATCTAGCCCCAAATTAAGCAATTATATTTGCTTGTGTTATGGGTACTGAACAACGGATAAACTACTTACATCCATTTTTTTTAAATACATACATATTATAGATAAATTACACCCAGACACAGAACAAACAATCATGCTCATCACACAAAGGTTTGTCTTGGGCGGGAATCGAACCCACGACCTCCGGCTTAGCAGTCAGGATCACTAACCACTAGACCAACAAAAAGAGAATTTTATTACATTACGGTAACACCATTAAAATGCCACCTAACTTGAATAAATATATAAACAAACACATCTATACTAATATACAAAGCGGAAGAGTTTGTTTGTTTGTTTGTTTGTATGTTTGAACGCGCAAATCTCTGAAACTACTACTCGGATTTGAATAATCCTTTTTGAGCTTAAGAGCTCAGTTCTTTAGAAAGTTAATAGGCTAACATCACGTCCGAACGACGGGAGCGAAGCAGTATTCAAAGATGTATCTTAGCGCGGGTATAACCACGCTGCATAATGCTAGTGTTATTATAAAATTTCATCGAACCGCAGTTGTTTAAAGCCAATGTTAAGGCTTCTGTCTAGTATTGAGCGGAATGTGCAGTAATCGCCACTTTTTGTACTGTATCGTATCCCAGGATGTAGATGTGCTTTTCTTTCTTCTTTATAAAGAAAATTTTGTTATTTTTTATAGCCGACCAAAGTGACAACTTTGGTCTGATGGTAAGCAGTCAGTGGAAACCAGAAGTGGTGGACACCATTCCAAAAGCCAGACTACTAGTATGAAGGCCTCCACTATGACGGCTTAGTGAGTTGCTTTTTACGCCCCGCTTAAAGGACCCAGGATCATAATTAGATGGAAACATCTGAGCTGGTAAAAAGTTCCAGGCCTTAATTAAGCGCCAAAGTATGAAGTGCTGCACCGTTTGGTTCGATTTTATAGTAAAACCGCAATTAACGTTGACAAAAACCTACAATTCGTTATCTACCTTTGCATAAATAAAGAAGACGCAGAAAGAACTATAGTTTTACACTCCTCTATAAAGCCTTACTTTATATAGCCAAGATACATATACCTACGCCTTTTAAAATAAAAAAATAAAAACTACTTCACAAAAAATCAAACACAAAACACAAAACACTAAAGGCGATCAATCATAGGTTATAATCTTATTTACTGATACAAGCTTCGATGATTTCAATACATTAAACAAATAAAGTAAGCAAAATAAATCAAATGCGTTTTATTGGATGATTGAATTTTTAGGGTTCCGTAACTCAAGAGGCAAAACAGACTTTGTTGTCCATCTATGTGTCAAAACACTTTTCTCAGTAACGATTCATATCGAATACTATATCTGCAACCTGCTGCAAAAAATTCAAAGTTCTAGGTCAACGCAATCAAAATATATGGGTATACTAATTTTCCGAGGCACAGTTTCACCTGCGTCTTTACTTACATCTCTGCTCCTGTCCCCAGTAGCGTGATGTTACATAGCCTATAACCTTTCTCAAGAACTGGTCTATTCTGTGCAAAAAGTATTTTTTAAATCCAACTGGTACTTTCAGAGATTAGCGCGTTCAAACAAACAAACTTTTCTGCTTTATATAATAGTATAGATAAACCTCGTTGAGCGAGTCTGACTCACACTTGACCGGTTTTTTACTTTACTTTTACTTGAAAAATGCATTCGAGATAAAATTGCTTATTTATTATGATTCATGAATATTCAAACATATTGGCAATTGAAAATCTTTTTAGCAATATCTATTCACTAATGAGTGGATGATTTTGAAATGTATATTTATATTTGCTATTCATATTTTGACTTTAAGTAAGATCAGTCGATAATAGTAACTTTTAAATTTTTATTCTGATCGTTAAAAACTTTTTGATTATTGGGACTTCACTAATGAACATCAATTGTAATTTTATACAGCAGATTCAAAACAGATATAATGCCGATAATATAAAACATAACTAAACACTATATTGTTGTTCTGTTACATAAAACTAATTTTCTGATTTTGGCTATAAGACAAAAACATCACCGTTATACATAATATTACACTTATATTCATAGACAAAACATCCATTTACACACCCAACTATCTGATTTATGCAGCCTTTTAATAGCATTCGAAAGGACAATAAAGATAGATCCATTATGCGAAATTGGCGCCGTACTATGTGGCCATAACGCATCGTCCCTATAACGCTTTAAGACAGGTATAAGCCATTAGGGAATAATAAAATACCGTTATCGAACCATTAGATGCTCGTAAAATAACAGTTAGTCATAATATAATAATGTGATGGATGTTAATATCCGTGTTTTTCTGTCGAGATTGTTGTAGACGCTCGTAGCACCTCTACAAAGTTCGTAGACGATATTGTCAAGTTTTTTTTTTCAGCGGAATTCAGCGAAGTGATTTCTAGAAATATTTTTGTTTGTTAGCTACGAGCGCATTTCAGATATAATAGAATTATATGTTTTTAATTTATAAACTCTAAGTAAACAAAATCTCTATACAAATACACAATAGTATGAGTTTATTATTATTCGTAAGTTTCCCTTAAAATGTACATTATTTTGTTCAACGTGTTAAATGAGATTCTTTATTTACTAACTGCCAATCTTTGTGTATAGCTACACAAATTTTGCAGTCCTTCAAAATCTTTATTAGCTTAATATTCTGATGCTTGAGATATTTTGCTGTCATTTTTTCTTTCAGATTTTTTCTATGTGTTTTATTTTATATCAGTAATAATAAAGATAAACTAAGTTCATAAAACTTTGTGCATTACGTTACAAATCAATTCGAATTTGTTAAGTCAGAAATTCATTTAATTATTGATATTTTTGTACATGAGAAACCTATGACGCCTCTTCAGTTTAAATAATTTTATCCAAGATTAAATACCTTAATTGGATTTCTAACAAATAAATCTGATAAATTATTTCATATTTTAAAAGCTAACTTAGTTTGGTGACCCATGTAACCGAAATTAATCTTTAATAACTTGTTAAAATGGTTATTAGATTTAGATGGAGCTAAGTTAATTCAGTTGGAAAACTATAAGCCCTTAAATTTGCCCTTTGGAAAAATATTTCCTTTGATATTTATTTTAAGTTATATATATTTTACACTGATTTGATTTCTATTATGCTTTGTGAGTATAATTGGAACTAATGAAATTAATGAATAGTACTCGAATTGTAAATATTAGAGAAAAATTAGGACAAGAACCAGTCAGCTGGTTCTGTAAAAAATACGTATCTATATAGTAATTGTGATTCAAAAATTGTCGACGTTTTTTCTCATCACGCACACAACTCATAATAAAAAATATGCTGAATATATACTATTATTTAAAGTGGAAGAATTTGTTTGTTTGCTTGAACGCACTAATTCTGGAACTACCAGTGGGATTTGAGTAACTGTTTTTGCGTATGATAGCCCAGTTCCTGGGGAAGGTTATAGGCTGTAACATCATGCTACTGGTGACGGGAGCAGAAGACTAAGCAAATACGCGGGTGAAACCGCACCGCGAATTTCGATGGAAATTGGTATGTAGATAAAATCGGTGCCGAAGACGGACATAGGCTACTTTTTATCCCGAAAATCGGTCTAATTCAAGAGGGAGACAAAACTTATTATACGCATGGGCGAAGACTTCGGGTGCAGTTTGTTGCAAAAAAAATTTTACTGACTAGACAAGGAAACAAACAATGTAGTAATCCTGTAAGTATTTCTTTCCTCTTTTTAAACAATCCAAAAAATACAGAAAGGTTGATTTATTTATATATCAAATATAACGTTTCATTTATACAATTTGTCTGATATTGTCTGATCTCAAAATCGCATTGATAGAAATGTATAGAAATAACCGTGTATTTTTACCGTTCTATATGTTAGACCTATGATATTATTATAAACACTGCAAAGATTATGTGTTTAGAAGCTAAACATCTACCATCCTGCAAATAAAAGAATTTAATTTTAAAAACAAAATTAGTAACTATTATATATATTACCTGTATATATAGATACCGTTTAATAAATAAAACGCCATTCGGAAACTGTTGAATGAACCAAATATATTGCGAAATGTATATAAGAAAATAATAATTTTCTATACAACGCCAAAGTAGTTCAATCTAAACACGTTCTATATAAGAATAACAAGCATCAATCACAGTGTCACCTGAATCTCAAATAGTTATGTGCCCCCTTCCATTTGCAACTTTGCTTTTCCCCCATGGTAACGTCAGATTTGGGTGAAATCAGGCAAGTGATGCAAGGAAAACATACATCAAATGCACAATGCGCCCGTAATAGAGTGCGATAGGGATTTTAATATGGAAATTCATCCGTTATCCACTCTTCCCGTTTGTAATAACATTGAAGATCGATAAAAAAGTTTCGCTTGTATTTTTTGTATATTTTTGTCATGCGCTCGGTTGTAAAAGTTTTTGTTGTTGACAGAAAATGAACTAGAATATTTTATGCGAATCCTTTATATACTTTAACTTATTATGTAATGGGATTGAAGGTTTGTACAATAAAATGTTTGTATACGTCGTAGGTACTATTGTAGGTTAAGAAAGATACTTAAATATTTTAATCGTTTTTTATTTATTATATTTTTGGAAGTGGTTGCTGAACGCATATGTATGTATTTACTAGCTGCCTGCCCTAAGCTTCGCCAAAATAGTTCTCATTAATTTTGTTTTTTTTTATTTATTTAAATTTATATCAATTCATATAACCATAATTGTAGGTTATACATAATAGCACAACATACAACATTACCAAATATTACTAAAGTTAAAATATTAATTACATACACTTATACAATAGAGGAACAATGAAGTATACTTAAAATGCTATTAAAATCATATCTGAAACCCAAAAATATTAACCTTACAAAAACATAATCTTACCTCCAACATATTCTACGCAGTTAAATGACCTATATTATTTGACCCCGATGAACCCTCCGAGGGATCAAAGTACTCGATGAACAAATATTATAAGTTGCTTTTAAAAGTTTATTTCATTTAGATGTTCTTGGCGTAGAAACAGATACCGTAAATTCTTTAACTAACAATCTAAAGTTTTAAATAACTGTTCTGTAGTTCATCTTGATTGAAATAATAAATTGGTTGGTTTAAAAATAATAAATTACACTTTGTAGTTGGTTCTTTGCGGTATAACATCGACCGCAAGTTTACTGACGTGTCAATCCTAATTATTATTACAATAACAAACAAAATTACAATGATTAAAACGTGGTGATGGCTAATGTTTTAGCTATCCCTCTCCTAATCTTAAGCTGCAGCTCCTAAGCGTTGCCGTACCGTAAAAATGTACGTCACGACGCCGCAAAGTTACACGTCACCGTGCCTTGTAAATTTTCGGTACATTCTTCACTACCAGATAAATAGCAGTCTCGTTGTAGATATAGACCGCACAAAACGTATTCTGCTACTGTTGTTATTAAAAAATCTATGTTCTCCGACATCTTTTATTCACAAGTACAACTAATCGCTAAGACAATGACACATTAACTGATTGAGCGCATCGTACCCGCGTCGCCGGTTTACGATGCCGTCCGATGCACCGTTCCACGGCGACGACGTCGTGCCGTGGTGATGTGGACAGGCCCTTACTTGTTACTTGTTGATAGGCTCGTTGTTCGCAATTGAACCTCTTGGTCCTTTGTACGTCCAGTTTGACTGGATTACTTCATTTAACCCAGCTCCGCATAGAATTTTTCTAGGATATTCGCAGACTTCAAGGTGCTACCTCGGGTTGCAGAGGATTTGTGTGTCATCACTCCTTCTCACTCCGACTGTGGGTAACGATTTGGCCGTGCTCTATGCATGCTTTGCACAGAGGACTATCGGTCATACCTAAAACATGCGTCTTTTTCAAAGTCGTAAGTACGTACTTTTACTTTAGAATTTACTCACTTACGGTGAAAGCCAACTGAAACATAGTGTAAAATTGAATCCTCTTTGAGCAAACGTGATTCATGCTCATTCCTCATCTTTATAAAAATCCTCTGCCCTGTGTTAGAAATAAATACATAGAACTTTCTATATCTGTGATGACTAAGCATAACATTTTTCTTCTAAATAAGTAACTAGTTGATAACGGGACTGCTAGATTGCATTAAACAAATCTGCTTCTATTTTCGAATAGACAACGACTAATACAAATAGCCTGTTTCATTAGTCACCTAACTAAAACAGACTAAAAGAGACATTTATTTACTATTGCAGAAAATAAATTACAACTTTGAAATTTAAAGTACAACAGCGGCTTAAATTCAAACAATTTATTTTGCTTATCAAGTGTGTTTTGTATTACAATAGGTCACGTGATGCATTAATAAGAAGGGTATTTACTAGTGCGAATTGTATGAGTTTTATAATTATCGTATAAGAATATTACCTCGTAAGTCAAAAGACGTTTACTGTTATACATAGGCTTTTTCTAAAAATAAGGGCATGGTAACATCAGAGGGTAGTATTACCCGTGGTCCACCTGCCTGACAAGTTCACAAGGCATAGACCCTCGTTACATCATCACGACCACCACGGCACTGCCTTGGTTGTGTTTTTATGTCTTTATTTCGATACCACTTAGAACAACAGCAATGTCCATAAGCTTCGGTAAACACATAACATCAGGTTTAGTTGTTTTCGACATAGTTGCTATAAAAATACTCACACAAATATAATTATTTTGGAATAAAAGCTTTAGTCTAATATTTAATATCACACAGAAAATTTCAAACCAATATTTAACTACTATACTTTCTACGTTTACATCAGTAAAATTATGAAGAAAATAAAAATACTTACAATATGTATTTAAGATATAAATAAAGTACAAGATCCAATTAACCGTCAAGAAAACATCTCGCATAATTATAAAATACTGCTTGAATATTTGAAAAAGAATATCTTGAGAGTAAATACACAAATGAGCATTTTATTTAAATTAGCCGTTGAGTACAAATTAAGAAGTACTACGTAGATGCGAAGGAGTTTATCTCAAGTGCACGATTTCTTAGAACAAACCGTCGTCTTGGGATATATAACAAAACCACGTTGTTTCACGTAACTTTTTTATATTTTACTAGAGACTTAGCTTTGCTCGCGAGTACCTACAACATGATTATTAGTTCTAAATTTTTCTCTACTATAATATGCATTCTGAAATTGGTAATCAATCCATGCAGTGGGATAGTAATAGGCTGCTATTACAATTATTATTATATGTCTGTGGTATCCTACTAATATTATAAATACTGTCTGTATGTGTGGTGTGTATATGTTTGTTACCATTCAGCGCCTAAACAGCTGAGCCAATTTCGAGTAGATTCGGTGCCAGAGACGGACATAGGATATTTTTATCCCGAAAATTGGGTCGAGTTTATGAGTTACGCAATTAAATACTACCATTTTCCGTTAGCTAGGAGTAGGTACATTATAAACCTTCGGTAAGAAATGCTATTAACGATAGTGAATGGCATTAAAATCCGATTCGCAGTTTAAAAAAGAAAAGACAGAAGAAACAGCGACTTAGCTTTATCGGTTAAAATCTAAAAAAATGAACGCGTGTTATTTCTTTTGTTCACCTGATGGCTATGGCCGCATTAACCTTAACGACATTGAGCGTTCGAACATTAATATGATTATACTATCAGTTCTTGGAAGACTAAGCAGAAGTGCACTTTGGTTACTGATATGTTATCTCAATGAATAATGTGTTGGTGACTTTTATTCTAGGAAAAATTAGAACTTTAAACTCGATATTTAAAGGTATTTTAGCTATCTACCTTTTGTATTATATTTTTTTTTACTGTGTAAATGTTTATAAACAATAAAAATTGTAAATTAATAGAAGTTGGTAACTTTTGAATTGTTAACCAGCTTTTTATTAAGGCATATTGCGATCACGATATTTCATTCAAATATTATTACAAAAAAATAATAATTTTTACTTCTGCCAACGACAGTTTTTTATTATTACTAAAACTTTATTTATTTATACTGCCATTCATCTATAAAAATAAAAGAAATGAATGACGACTTAAAGTTACACCATTATTTTAATATTATGTTAGTAAGTAGAGTATAAAAAATATACTATTCAACTAATACGAGTACCTATGCTCTTTCCTGAAACCCAAGGTCCAAAATCCATGACTTTAATTTAAGTAGTTTTAATGGTTTAGCTCAAAAGTGTTACAAGTAAATGAAAAACAAACATTTAACTGCAGCAATTCTTCACGTTTTTATATCAGACGTAGTATAATGTTAAAACCTTTGCACAAACGTTCGTTCCGGGCCGGTCACGCTCAGCGTCGCCCCGCATAAATATTATGGAGCAATCACTGTAAATACTCGCTGTGTCGCTATATACTAACAGGTACATCTGCACGCCTGATGCCTGAGTATATGGTACGTAAAGAGAATGTTTCTGCCAGACGGAAATTGATAAGGGCATCGTTTTGCAGTCCTGTTTAAAGCTAAGACAAGAAGTCGGTGATAAATATATTTTAACGTGTGCAATGTTGATGAAATGTGATTTTATAAGAGCTTTTAACGAAATATATTTTACGAAAATCTTTATTTCATACCCAATTGTATTGAAGTCGACTTTGATTAGAAAAGAGATAAGATTGATCTCTCTGCATACCATTTACTTTTCAGTGCAGTACAGTTAACGCCTCTAAAGTATCTGCACACTAAAAATATTCGTATGACAAGAAAAACCCATGTTTGAACGTGATATCCAAGGTTGCTTAATTAAAACCTGGAATCCTATATCGGCGTATGTGTTCCCATCTAATTTTGATTTTGGCTCTTTGAAGCGGGGCGTGAAAAGCATAGTTATCATATCACGAAGCCGCCATAGTGGAGGCCACCATCCCAGCAGTTTCAGACATTGTGATTCTGAATTATTATGAAATTGGCCACAAGACCATGTTACGACTTACTACAAAGCTTTTACTTGTTACGGGCTTATTTTTCAAATAAATAAATATTTACTTTTCTACTTTCAATCTTTTATTGTCGGTCCAAAGGTTGAAGAAGAAATTGCGTTTTAGTGATAAGATCTAGGTTTCTAAACAAAACAAAATGAATTTGGTTAATGATAAAGAGAATAGAAAATAAATTATATACTATATTAGAATAATATTTAAATTCTAATAGAGAATACATTGTTCCCAAACAAAAGTAAGATTATCTATACTGATTACAAAAGTACAATAAACAAGCTGATTAGAAGAGAACCATATTAAATGAAATATAATGTTTTTACGATGTGATGGATTAGATTTTTTTATAAACAAATTAATTAATTCCAATAATTTACTATTCTATACACTTATAATATCCTTTAAGAAAAGAAATCGCAATCGATTTGACACATTATTACTGACACCCACAAGGATGTACTACCCATAGATGTAGTATAATGTTCTGGTACATCTATGGTTCTACCGTACATAATATCTGAGTTTTTTTAGATTTGAGACATTTGTCACGCAAGTTCATTCCTTGCAAACTTAAATTACAATGTATTTTCCGAAATGCGCTGTATCGCGATATTTTGCATATACGTCCATGCAGACGCTATTGATTTTGTCTGTGTTAGGGGGACAGCCAGATAATCATATTATATTGTATTTTAAATATATTTGGTTGGGGTTCTCTGCTATACACCTCTATGTATTTCATACTACATTTTGACCTTGAATACGGTTCCCCTCGCAATTGTTCTTTGTAACCCTTTATGACTTTTCATTATTTGAATTGTGGGTGTATTTGTCGTCGCCCAGTGTGTTTTGCTAGTGATGACGTGCGGGACAGAGACGTGGTCGCTAATTATGTGTCTTGTTAGAAGGATCAAAACAGGACAAAATTATACAAAGAGGGTAAATTAGTCTTCCTACAAGATCGTCAGAAACAAGAAAAAGATAATCAATGCAGCTATTATATAGCTAGGTAAGTTGGTTTTCGAAAGCGGTGATTGACAGGAAAACGCACCATTGATGCCGTTGGAGTATTAAAGCTCTGGAGTAGAGATCACGACCTGACGATGATGAGGGCTCAAAACTGGTACATGTGAAGATGCTACTAACTAGCGCTTCTCGAGATACCATCCTAGCGCACTATTAAGTACTATTTATTGCACTGGAACGGTATTTCGACAAGCGTGGATTCGAGTCCCACTTAAAAGTAGAATTTTTATTTCATATCAGAAAGTGTAAGGCAATAGTAAGACTTAGGTAATATATATTTAATAAATATGAATGTCTTAGGTTAGCTATTTAGGCATGTCTATCATGCCATTAACATTTCGGTTGTTGTAAGTTATCAAAATATTTCTACAAACTAGTATATTTAGTGGCAGTTCATTCAACACTTTAACATTCGTGAATAGTTGAATAGTGAATAGGTGTCCTAAGATAAGAAGCGTATTGTTTGGTAAAGTTATAGAATTGAGTGTTGATGCATGTAGTTCTTTGTGTATTGTACTGCTTTTAAACAGAGTTGAATGCTAGAAGTTTATATCAATATATTTTATGACATTCAATTCAAATTTTATTGCAATTTCTACTACTAAATTATAAGTTTATTTCATGTAAGTGTTGTGTCTTCTTGTGCAAATTAATTAGTAGCGATACAGAATTTACTTTTTATTTTGTCAAATTTTGAAGACTAAAGGTAAAACCGCGCTCAAGAATCCCGTATCAAACTATTAAATGTACTTTTCTAAAGACTGATGTTTGAATATCCGTTTTTCTCAAAGAAACACTTAGAAATTATTCATCTTACATCAACAACTCTTGCTAAACACCCTTGAGCGAAGCAAAAACAATAGACTCGTAGTCTTACACAATTTCGCTTCGAATAAAAACTTCGTTCTCATAAGACGCTTTGCTAAGTGGCTGCTAAACTGGTAAAGGGGATGGTTCAATGAGCAGTAAGATCGCGAACACATTTTTATATTGTAATACTAATGGTTTTACGTACGTTTTGATACTTTGTACGCAAAATGAGAGCCCATTTTATAACCAAATCATTGCTCATAGTAACGAAAAAGAAGAAAAAGAAAAAAAACACTTTCACTTATTGAACGAAACACAAAAGTATAATAACGATATTGGTATAATTATGTTGGGCCTAGGTATTTACCCTATGGTTTTAGATTAAAAACCTTTAAAAACCTAAACTTTAGTAACTGTATTTTAATACTATCTATTCCTGTTTCTTCTTCTTCTTAGTCGTGCTCTTTTGGCAGAATGGTCGTGGTTATGGGTGGGTCCTCACGAATGGCGCTTCTTACTATGCGTCTCCATTCAGCTCTATTTAAGGCGTTTTGAGAGCAGTCTGACATTGTGGTGTTCGTGAGGGACTTAATTAGGCCAGCCCATCTGGTTGGTGAACGTCCACTCTCTACTCTGCCTTGGACTTTAGTCCAAAGTCGCTCCACCGAGACTTCATTTCGGGTTATGTGACCAAAGAACTTGAGTATGTATTCCTGTCTATAAACCTTCTACCAAAAATAAGATCGTGATATTACTCTGCAGCGAACCGCACCTTTAATAAGGCTCTTGGAGTCTTTCAGCGAAAGCAACTGCATTTTGTATGAGCCGGGAACATTTTAGATTAACTCGCTTTAATTATAGTCTAGGTAAACACGGTAACGCGACGCGTGTGTAATCACGATTAGTAATTAGGGATATACGGCGGGTGGGATTTAAATAGGTGGGTTTTTAGTGACAGCGGAAATTATATTTTTATTGGTTTTATTTGATGTGAATGTAGTTGTTGTTTGATCGAGGTTTATGTTTGTAAATAAAATTGAATCACGTATACTATGAATTGATAGGTTTTGTTATTATCATCCGAATTAAAACACCTATTAGTCAAATGTATTACTATAATATTACTAGCTCCTTGTTACCCCACTGCAGGGTATAGGCTTCTTCTCATACAAAGAAGGCAAAAATTTCAGGCTTTTCCAGTTACATGACTTTTTTTTATCGCGAAAAACTAACAGTATACAGATCCTTTAGACAATCAATAGATGATTGCTATACCATACGCATTATTCGTCGGTATATCAAATGAATTAATTTTTTTAAGTTGTTACCTAAAGTGTAATAAATTAAAAGTTCTTTTTAAAGCGTAAACATTTTAAACAAACTTAACTTTTAACTTCTCAAATACATAAGTACAAGCCTAACCTTAAGTATATTTATGTTTAAATTCTTAATAATAATATTCATCTCCATAATATATGTGTATATCGCTACCACTGAAACCACAAACTACTGACGCTGTAAAATCACTGCGTGCTAGTCAAGAACACATGTTTAAGAAACTTTGTTAATATTTAATGTTTAACCCTAAAATGGCGTTGATTTGTAGGCTCTTTGCGTTTAATTTCGACGCCAGTATACCTCTAATTCAATAATTTGACGTGTGTGTGGTTTAGACGCGCTAGTAAAAGGTTATTAACTTATTGGTGGTATTAATAAAATGTATAGAAAATTATACATGTGTATGTATACCTTCTTACTCTTAGTGTTTTATTCAAGCTTAATGAATAACTTTGAAGTTTAATACCATCAATAATTCTAAGATTCATAACTTTTATAATCATCGTAGCTAATATTGTGATAATATTCTTTGATAAAATCATAAACGCGCTTCTTTTGCACCTAAAAACACAGTTTTAACTTTAAACACAATTATTAAATTATAAAAGGAGCTGCAATTGAAAACAGATGATAGAATTACTAGTTCTTAATACACTACACATCTTCAATCGAGAATGGATTCTGTATGTCTGGATTCAAAGCTCATGAACACATAAAATTGGTTCATCTGCAGCATTAGAACAAAAAAGACGTACACATCTGAGCGCACCCATTATTGTTGATTCTGCAAGTCGTGTAATTGGCTATCAAAATTAAATTCAGAAAGTAGAAATCATTAGTTATATTATCACAAATCTAATTTAAGAGAGATAGGTATTAACACGAAATACAATGTAAAAAATGTATGTGAAATGTATGTTACTACCTTGTCAAATCACATTTCACATCTGACATAATTTTTTGTATTGAACATTAATACGGTAGTAGATCCACGCTGGTATCAGTATGAATGGGCTGGATTGTCCGGGATGGTACCAGTCTTACATAGAAGTACGTAAGAGTAGTAGTATCCGTATAATTGCGTTTTGTTTGGTGAGTGAAAGCGCCAATTAGCCAAGAGGCCCAATTTCCTCCCTTTCCTCTGCTCCCTCATCCCCTATATCTACCTATTCCCAGCCGCCATATTGGGGGTCACCACACCAACAGTTCGAGACGATACCCAATGGGATGGTGGCCACCACCTCTGGAATCCATTGACTGCTTACTATCAGGCAGGGTGGCGTCACTTTAGTAGGCTAATATAAAAAAGGTACGTCATGTAATTTCGATTTTATTTTAAGTTTACATAAAATAGTGAATTCAGTCTTAATACCTTCTTGTACATTACCTATTTAACATTTCTACTTATTAGTGTACAATAGTAATAAATAGCACTAATAGTAGTTTAAATGCGGGCAGATTCGTTAAAAGTAGTCGGTATTAAACAAAAATAAAAATTTTGTACATATTATTTTAAAATAACAGTTAACCCTTCAGCTACCTACTGTGCCAACATTTGACTCGGACTTCAGTCTCTATAAAGTGCACTCGGTCTAATCTCATAGCGCAGTAATCGTACAATGTCCAACTGTGTAATTGTACCGTCGAACTGGGAGCACTAATCCAATTCCCAAGAGTAACTATTATGCAGTAGCCCCTCTGATACGAATTTTAATGGAGTTTTGTAAATGATTGACATGCTAGTGCTGTGTACAAATTTCTATATAATTTTAGATCAGGGATAAATTAAATTTAGTAAAAGATCTAGCAATATGTGTGATGAATATTACGTCACATGTCAGTTATTGCCAGAAGTGCTGTCCATGTCGCTTATAAATACACAGTAAAATCATTAGGAACATTATGATTATATGTACTCATTAATATGCTGTTGAAACTAATGAAATACTGTTGCTATCAAATCACGGGAATAAGAAAAAACTTAGCCTGATCTTTATCAAATCCTCAGGATGACACTAGTTCTTCTTTGTATTTTCACCTGCTAATTATATTGAATCATGAATCTAACAAATACGTTAAATACATATTGTTAATTGGTTACCCATACTTACATGTTACAAATTACTCAAAGCAGCACTCAGACATAAGCAGCCTCATATAAATCTAGCTAAGACATAATTAATGTGCATTTATACGGGCTTGCTGATACAAAATTAAATTAAAGTAAATCACATCACCTAGAGATTTAGTGAGATAACTATGAGCGTTCATCGTGAAATCGAATCAGCGTTTCGCTTTAGCGGTTTTCTCTCAGGGAGACGGAGGGCCGTTATACAGACACTTTTAATACAAATATATACGTGTGCAGGTGAAGGGTTAAATTAATGTGTGCGAGATAGTAAAGGAATATCGATTTTATAGTAAGTGTTTTGTTTTAATGGATAATAAAAGCTGTTTTGTGATGATGCTCACAATATTGATACATGTGTCTTTGTTTTCCTAGCCCATTGTATTTTGACTGCTAGGTGAAGGCGACTTCTTATAAAAATAAGACGTACTTGTTTCTTCTCTTAAAAAATACAAAATACCTACTCGAATTCTGTTAAAGGTAGATGGATGTCTTAAAACTTAATATTAAGTTAGGAGACAAGCAGGTACCTATTTATTTATTCGTACAAATAAAACTTATTTAAGCAATATCAAATGTATTTTCTTTTGTTGATTACTTATAATAATACATATAAACAATTTCAATATTAGACAAACTCTGAATAGAATAAACACACAAAAGATACTGTGAACGAAAGATACTAGTTACGAATACGAGTAGGTGATTCTCCACGGTATAATACAAAATATCTTAAATTTAAATCAACTTAAGGATAAAAAACAAAACTCTTTCAGCTATCATTAAATATGTTTTAGATTCTCATTCAAAATTTTCAAAGCGCAAACTAAAATAGGCGTATTTTTATCGTTTGGCATCTATTTAAGATAGCAAAACATTCTTTTTCTTTACATTTTTACATACATAACATTGGTTTCAAAGAATCTTTCAAATGTACAGATAATAATAAAAACATGTCGTTATCAACAGTCTAGTGATTCTGTAATTTTCTCAACGTAAGTAAATCAAAATTGCTTTTCAAATAAAATTCGTAGAAGTGCAAACTTTTACATTATTATGAGAGAATAGTAAAAGTGTTCACAACTTCAACACGAGGGTTAAGTGATGCAGCCACTGGTAAATTGGGAAAAATTTAATAAAACCAATATTTATCTACTTTCATATTATTTTTTGAGTGAGTGAGTTTTATTTTTTGTTTCTAAATGTGACACGAGCGGCTCACCTATTACTCAGTTTTAACAGATGCTTAAGCTTCTTCTTCACGGTTAGTTATTTTCTTGATGCCTCGACCAGCGCTGCAAGAAAAAGTATACGTTGTTAAAAGCTACGTCACTAGTACAGCGTTACCCTTAGGATAATTGAATGGGACTTAACAGCAGGTATTTAACATTAAGCAGCTACGCTTTTAGATCTTTCATAAACGTTCTGCCTAAATGCTGGATTATAAAACGTAAAACGATTACCTACTGAAAATCAATTAAGATGTGTTACGAAATAAAAGGAGATGATTTACAGAGTTTGGACAAGTGCAAAATATTTCCCCGGCATATGTCTCAACAAAACTGTTTGTGTATTTGAAGGCCGATATCGAATTTAATTTCCAGTATTTAATAAATTCAGTAAAACCGGTGAGCTCATGATAATGTAGTAATCATTGATTCATAGAATAAATAAATTTATATAAAATATTAATATAATATTAATAATTAAATGAATAAATATCCTTATCAACATTAAAATAATTATAGTTCAAACGCTCCAGCTTGCAAGAAAACACATTATTATTTGTTCGATTTAAAAATAACTTTATAGTATGTAACGAACTTTTTGCAATAAACGGTAATACTTGGAAAAAAAATAACAAAAAACCTGTTTCTAAATAAAAATAAAATTCTGCATATTACGCTAATTTAGGTTGAAGTCCGTTTTTATAATTTCAATTCAGTTAAACAAGAATTATTGGTGTATAATAAATACTTTAAACTTTGCCTACCTTTTAAACCCTAATTAGACTACAGATTATAGTTTTTATGTTGGTCTAATATTAAATTTATTGAATTTGATATGGGATAGCAAACAGTTACAATATAAAATGTTTACAAAGTCATTATAAACACACAGTTAAAAATATAATAACCCACTACGTTATGTTCATATAACAATTTAGACAACTAATTTCACTAAGAGGCAATAATACATGCAATACATAAGCTTTTCATTGACGACGTTAATAAATAGCATTTAAAATTTATTATCAAAAAACATAAAAAATAAACTACATTTATTATTTCTTAAATATACGTATAAGATCTGCAAATGCGAGCAGATCTGTTAACTGTCTTAATTTCCTACCGCGGACTGGCGGATTAAGATCTTGAATCACCCTTATCCACTGATATAAATCTTTTAACACTCATTCGTAGCTTTAACAGATCTCGAGAGCCACTCTAACTCCTACAACTGCAATTAGCCTTAGCTGCCAAACTCCCAGTAATCTTGCAAACTGCCCGTTTATAATTTAAATACGCAAATGGATGTAAGGGCTTTAACGTAACAGACGTCGTCGTTTATTTTGCCTGTTTTATCTTTAGCTACTTTTGTTTTTGTTCCAACTTTATAGTTACAGCCCAAACACTTCTGACTGTATCTGTATTATCATAACCATTCTGGTCTTCCTTTACCAATATTAAATAAAATATTAATGTTGTTAAAAAATAAGGAATTTCAAGTTTTAATTTCGATTCTTAAGTCTTAAGTTCGAGCTTATGACCCAGTGGTGAAGGCACCCGCTTCGTAAACATGAGGTTAGAGCATGTATGTAATCCAGGCAAGTACTAATATGATTTTTCGAATCATATTTATGTTCTTTCTAAGTTTATCTGAACATTACTTACTGACGATGAAGGAAAACATCGTAAATACTTCTGAGGTAGTCTGAAATCGCCAAATCCACCTTGAGCAAGCGTGGCGATCAATGCTCATACCTTCTCTATACCTATGGGAAGAAGCCTTTCGCTGCAAAGGGATAATAATGGACCGATATGTTGAATTTTGAGTCGATTGTTATTTTAAATAGCGTCATCAAAATAATCTCAGTCTTAGAGTTTTTACTAAAAACTAAGTTTAAACTCTAAAAACCTTGGCTTTAAGTCACAATCTTTACACTTTTCTTTAATGCAACTTAAAAAGCACGGCTTAAAAATGATTTTAATGCCGTGATTTTAGTTGGTTGTAAAACACTCGGTTACAATTTCAAAGTATTTTAAACGTGACGCTTACATTCTTTTATAAAAAGAACTATCAGAAAGTACTAACGACTAAGTTTTTTAATAGGATTCTTAGGTATTATTTTAAGTAAGCTTTGATTGCTTTATTTAGAATTATACATACAGATATCAGTATTATACATAGAGATATGGCCTAATTGAATAGCATACTTAACACTTATAAATATATTTTCAATCGATTTAGCGATCTATATATTTTAATGCACTTTTGCCTCTAGATATAAAAGTCTAAATACTAATAACACGATTTTTCAAAGAAAATAACTACAGTTTTTTTTAAGACTCAGTAAGTACTTAATTGAAATGGCTTTCTTGAAAGTTCAAAAAACAAAATATAACCTTGATGCCACTTGTAGCGTAGCACGAATAGACTACGGTGAGTGAGTTGTCTCTCTTGTGACGCAGTTCTACAAGCACAGATACATACGGATTGTGTAGTATTTAAGCTTATAGTTAGCGGCTATGCCGAAAATCATTTGAAATCTTGCTTTTATTTTGCAGTTAGATAAATTTTCAAAATTTTTTATGAATAAATTAAAAATATAAATCAAATTTTGTGAATTAGATTAAATTATAATTTTGAAATAGTTTAAATGCAGTTAGATTAATACTAAATGAATTACAGCCAGGTCATTTACTTTTATAAAATTTAATTCATCGATGCGTATTAAAAGGTAAGAACTAAGTTCATTATTCAAAATTAATAATGCGCTAAATTAATTTAAATTCAAACTTTCTCAGAGCTCCTTCAGCACTAAAATCTTTTCTACGGGGTGTTTACATCTGCGAATTCACAGAATTAATTTTCTACACGCATTTGATTTACCCGCAGGCTATTTCAGAAACCAGTTTAATATAATGGTAACATTTTGCATTTTTAATGTACGAATAACTTTCCAACTAGAAAGCTAGATGTTAAAATATCACACAAGTATTTTCAAGCTTCAACACTCGTAAATGTTGAAGTATTAAATTTTGTAAGTATGATCTGATTTCAAATTAGGAATTTATTTAAATTTTAATTTTGAATATATTTTAAATTTGAAACGTTTTTAATGGCGTTACAATTACATATTCTTTTAAAAATAATAAGAGACTTTTGGAGCTTTACAGATACAAATTTAAAATATATTTAGACTATGTTCGCTTTTATACAAAGGTCAAGACGCGTTGAAGTATAATGTCTTAATCTTTTTGTATATCGTAAAAATAATGACAATAGAATAATAAAATTTATTTTTCATTTAAAAAAAAAATATAGTTTGCACAATAGGGCGATTTAACCACTAACACTTTAAGACATTTAATTGTTAAAGCTGTTAACAGATAAAATTTTTATCTTTTTATGTTTATTTTGGTTAAATATTAATGTTTCAATGTAATTACAAATAAACAACTACAGGTATATCACACGCGACTATTTAAACTTAGATTTACACTAATTTATGATAAATATCTAAACAATATCTACAATAAACAGCCTCTATAAAGTCAAGTGTAACCAAGGAATAACAAAACGCAGAGTCATCATAACTCTACCCCATGACACGGCGCATATAAATCAACCCGCGAACGTCGGTTATAAATTACAGTTATGCGAACCACATTTTAAACTATAACAGAATTTAATAACGAAGACACGCATCGATTGTTTAACGACATGTCTAATTGAATTGCTTCGTTCTAACATTAAAGGGTTGAGAGATTTAGTTAGTGTAACTTGGCAATTATGATTTGTGATGTTGTTGTCTGCCATTTTAATTTAATGTTTCGATATTCAAATTTTAATTTAAAATTGATTTTAGTGTTCGTTCTAAATTGAAAATGTATTTTAGATTGTACTTTTATGATGGAAAATATTTGTTTAAATGCAAATTAAACTCTGTTGTAATCGGTTCTTAGTTTTATTATATAAAATATTAATAAATATATTTTTGCGGTTATTTTGTTGCCTTAACAGTAATATAAGACAGAATACACACAGACAATCCCCGTGGACATACCGTCCCCTAAGATACCAAAAACAGAATCAAGTAAATTAAGTTTACATAAAAATCATATCACGCTCTAATTGTCGCCAAGAGATAGCAGCAGGCGGAGTTTTGTCCCCTAAAACAATATTGACACTAGAACTCTCCCTTTACATCTTGTTGTTCAAAGCAGATTAATGTTTGTGGCCGACTATTTGCACGGTTCTTCATAAAAATGGCCTGAACAGTGGAACGATAAACAAGGGAAATGTTTAATAACATTCCGTGGATTTTACGATTTTATCTCCTGTAATCCTTTCTGGTGTACCACTGAGTAATTTATTGGGATTTTTGTTTGAAAACTTGGAACTGTTTTAAGCTTTAAGTCGCCTGTTTAAGCCAGGCGCTTGCCGTGAAATAAATTATTATTTCAATGCTATTTTTTATATCTTGATTTTTTTTTAAGTTATTGTAGACAGAACCAACTAGTTGTATAATGACGATGTCACAACATAAGTATTAACACATTTCGTTGTAGGAGTGTACTTATAATATGAGTGTAATATGGATCCCATGGTCTGAAATAAACTTATTTATTCTATTCTTCTATAAGTTTATGAATATGTTTATTCAGAAACAATAATGGTACACAATACAGTGATAAATGCAATTGACAAGTGATTAACATGTTATTAATTGTCTTACTGCAGAAAACATCTAAAAATGTCGAAAGATATCATCAAAGAGAAAAATTATTTAACAATTAATAGTTTTATAACTTGGAAGGATATAATATAATTACTTTTACAAACGTGCCTGCCGCAACTAAAAAAGTACCTATATCTTGATAGTAGTTATAAAATTTTAGAATAAAATGACCTAAGACAGCCATTTTATACAGAACAGAGCATTTTTCCTTAATATATTTGCCGCCCTAACAATATTGGAAATACCAGGAAACCATGAGAGATTTGAAGTGGACAGGAGTAAACACTAGAGACATAGGAGTCCGTAATCTCCGCGTCTCCAGATTTTAATTACTTATTGGAAACTTGTGGCCCCGGGCTGTATGGGATCGTCTCAGCGCTTTATTGCAAGATTTCGAAACTTGGCATCATATTACGTACTATTGTTTCTCGATGCGTTCTCGTATTGTTATGTAGAGAGTACTTTATGTGAATTGTTTTGTTTAGTCTCTTACTTTAATTTGGGTTTGTATGTTTACTTATATTTAAACTTTTTAAATTAATTGTTTTGAATCATTATTTTACGTCGTTATTTCTCATCCATATAGAAGTAGCCCAGTTAAGTAAGTAACTAAGTTCAAAAGAAGACTTTAGTTATAAGTTATGACTTATAACATCATTAGCTAGGTAGCATTCTGTCTCTGCTATTGAGTATTAATGAGGGTTTTCTGAATTGGCGCCCACGAGATGGCAGCACTGAGGCGTCAGGTCTACGCAACCGTCAAAGCGCTTTTATTCTTTGATTGATAACCGTGATTTATTTCAAACTGTGAATGAAATTTGATTTTTGATTTTGAATTTTTGTGAATGGAAGACCTTTCACCAATGTGTCACCAACTGATGAACTGAAAACCGTCATTTTAGTGCTACTAAACGGGACTGTAATTAAATTGTTACTACCAACTTAGATTATATCGTAACTTGAACTACAAGCACAGCGTCAGAAGAGATTGATCAAATGCTTGTGCTTTTATTAGTTAAAATATACTTGAATATAACGTACATGTAATAGATTGCGGACAAATAGTAAGATCTTCTAAGTTAATATAATACAGGATGTTATTTCGTCGTCGGCACGCGTCAACTTTACTATGCTTACTATCTAAAAAGGATCGGAGACGTTCACATCAAAGAGATAGGTGAAAACTACTCGTATATAAATATGTGGAGGAATTTATAGCAATAAGGAACGTATGAAGTATAAAGAAAGCGTTCGTGTGTGATATCCTTTTTCTATGGAAGTTGGATAAAAGTTGGAAAAAAGTTCAATACATCACACTTTTATCTACCTACTCTAATTTACTCTGTTGTAGCCTGTTGATACGTTGATACTGTTCAAACTCTACTTTATAAGTCAATAAAACCTTAAGTGGAACTTTAATTTGATAAGCTAATAGAGATGTTCTCAGTAAAGGACCATTGAGAACATCTCTGTTGCCAAACTATTACTAGTCAACCCATGCCCTTACGGATTCGTTGTATCTTTGTACAGGAAAAGCTTGAGCATTGATTACCGAGCCAGCTCAACAGCTGAAGTTTGCTCCTTGTTACATGGGACCTAAGATAGCTAGCGAAAGTGTATTATTACCTTCACTTACTCCGTTCGGGACAAAAAACTGTTAATGCATGCATGGTCTTATGATATATTATAGTGGTTATGTATCCTATTAGATACATTTATTTAGTAATAGTACCTATATCTTGTGTGTGCGTCAATGTCAATGTCTTCTTTCAATACCATTTGCAAATATGAACAGTCGACTCTTTGATCTTAAGTCGTCGTTCATTTTGTAGCGAACGTGTGCTCTTAATTAAGTTCAAACAAGACGTGCTAATCGAAGCGAGCTGCGTGTCGTAGATATTTACTAAACTTTATATTTAAGAGACTTTTCTTTACCTATTATAAATTACATTTTCTCTCTTGTACAAAAACATTAAACCTACAAGTGTTGTGTACGCAAAGGTGTGATACGTTTATATACATTTTAACTGCTTTATTATTAAATAATATTAACCAAAAAGAAATAAAAGAAAACACTTCAGGGCAAAGAACTCCTCTCTTTGCAAAGAATCTATTTTCTTTGATAGCTATCCTATCGACGAAAGCCTTAAAAAAATTAATAGTAAAATGAATTTATTTATTTCAGTAAGACTTTTATTGTGTTTACACTATGCTTTCACTTGCAATATTTGAAGTGTTTTAAAAGAAACATTTTTGTAACTGACTGATTGTCCAACTTGACTGCAACATGTCATCAACGACAGGTTACCTTAGTTTATTTACCTTTAAAATTTGCTGGTAATATCGACAAACAAGGTTGAGGTAACATTTACAAACTAAATTAAACGTTTACAATTATATTTAGGTACCATCTGCGCTTAAACTATAAATAGACTTTTAAATTATTTAAATTTGTTTTCAAAGTATTTTATACTTTGTATTATAGTATAAATATTTATAATGTATGTTTTTTTTTAGGAAAACATCACGAGGAAACCTTTAGAAGGACTTTAAAAGTCTGAAATTGCCAATCCGCCTTAAGCAAGCGTAGTGATTAATGCTTCTTCTCTATAATGAGAAGAGGACTTTGCCCTGCAGTGGGACAGTAAAACGGGCTGGTATTAGTAGTATATTATTAATATTTATGGTTTTTATGGCTTGTGATGAGTGGCCTACCTGATGTTGTGAACGCAACTTATGGTGCTCGTCAATGCCAGGTGAGTTTTTGGTGTTTTCAAAGCGCATAGTTTTCTATGAATCTGTCACCAAAATAGAGCTGAAGTACACATACGTCACGTTATACTTTCTTATCCGAAATCTACTTCTGTTTTTAATTACTCAAATGCTGGACATAGACTTTGGCCGTTTACATCGGTCATTCACTACCTTTATCAAATACTAGCTTTCCGCGGCGTGGTTTCACCCGCGTCTTTGTTTACTGCTCCGCTCCCGTCACCAGTAGCGTGTTGTTACATAGCCTATAACCTTCCTCGAGAACTGGTAGTTACAGAGATTAGCGCTTTCAAACAAACAAACATTTCCGCTTTATATAGTAGTATAGATTTATATTTTTATGATTTACAAATATTTATGGCAGATGTCTTTGTATGTATAATCCACTGACGCATAGCATGTCCCATAATACGATACTTGTCTTGAACATCATTCTTCTAAATTAATATTATATAGAAAAAAGATTTTATTTTTTTGTATGTTTGTTTGTTTGTTTGCAACGATTTAACTAATAATGAACATTACCGATTTGAAAAATTCTTTCATCCTTAGAAATCAATAAATTCAGAGGGTAACATAGGGTATATTTTATTATGTTCTGTCATTTTCAGAATTTCAATATTTTAAGCGCTTTCTTAAATCGAAATAATGTAATACGACACTATTGGTATGATATTTTCCGTAAGAGTTTGTTGTAAGATCGAATGAAACTTTTGATACCAAAACTCTAGTTAAGAATATAATGTATTACTTTTAAAGTACAAGTAAACATTTACTTGTCTGTACATATAACAATGTACACCCACTGTAAAAGCTCAATTTTCAGATACAAATACAAACAAAGTTAAACATTAGTTAACAAAATCGAAATAAGAATCAATCAATGAGTGTTCCAAGCGGCCGTGATCTCGCCAGGGGTAACCAACCGTCTGATTGCCAATTAGACCTGTCCAGGTGCTCGCAATCCTCTTTGTCTAATGCCCTATCAGCATTTACTAAATACAGCTTTCAAATAGAAAACTAGATGAGCTTTTATTTTTTTCCATTTGAAATTGACATAACAAAGAACTCAATTTATCGAGGATTAAGACTGAATCTTTATTTTGCTGAGCAATAAAATACTTAAATAAGCTATATTTGCAAAACGAATGTACACATTATGTTTATTTTGTTTAAGATCATAAGCTTTAAAATAATTCAAGTACTACTAATATCAGTCAGCGTTGTGCTGCGCTCTAAAGCGGACGTGTACGAGCTTGTGATTAGTTTTGCCTACTTTTAAGCGCGGCGCAAGCCGACGCTCGGAATTAATCGCCATGTGTGACACACTCGTGGCGAATGAGTTGCTGGCGTTCCTGCAGCAGAAACTGGATGTCATGGACGAGGTGTCCGCTGTCCAGATCTGCTCCACGAATTTTAGCGAGGAGGACGTAGCTGCTGCTAAACTGCTACTGTACCGGTCGCTTAACAAATGCGACAAGATGGTGTCTCATCGGCGCGATGGAACAAAGAAAAGCTTGCAGGAGATTATCACTCTGCTTAAGGAGACCGACCCTAACGACGTGCCGACGTTTGTGGCGAAGGACTTGAATAAGTTACCTCCCGTCACCTTCGATCACGTCGACGTTACCAGCCTTTTAAAGGATATCGTGTTTCTTAAGGCAAGTCTAGCGGATGTGCATAAAAAACTAGAGGCATCCCAAAACACGGTCGCAGAATTGCGCATAGAACTCAGTGAGTTTCGCAATACTGTGGCCGTGGCTGCGTCACCGGATCGTGTTACTAACGTAAACACGCGCCGGGGCGCCTGCTGCCTCGACACATCGCCCGCAAGCTTCGCGTCAGCAGTAAGAACACCGGCGTCGCGGAATGCTGAGTCGGCTGTATGCACTAAACGCGTGCATTGCAGCCCCGCCCCCGTCCCTGTCCCCGCGGCCCCTCTTCGCATCACCGCGCGACCGAGTCGACGAGCTGACTCTAAGGTTACGCAGAGCATTCGTGTTGCTCCCCCGGCCAAGCCCATGCCTGAAAAGGCAACGACCCGGGCTGACGAGGATGGTTTTGTGACGGTGCAGAAGAGGAAGCGCCGCCAGCGAACCACCAAGAACTGTTGCGGTTCAGCACCGGCGGATGCTAACATGAAGCTGCGTGCCGCCGCACCGAACACCCCGGTGTACATCTCTCGCCTACACTACACCACAAAGGCAGAGGACATCGAGGAGTACGTGCGCCAAAAGATGAAGTACAGGCCGAGAGTGCAGCCGTTGGAGTCACGTCGCAACGTCAATTTCAAGGCGTTTGTGGTGCGAGTACCAACGTGTTATTTGCACCTCGTCATGGAGGAAACCTTTTGGCCGCAAGGTGTCGTGTTCCGTCGCTTCCGCGGACAAGTGCCACACGAACGCACAGTGACTAGTGCCTGTGAAGTGTAGTTTTTAAGTTTATATTATGTATTATGTATGTTAGTCTGTAAGGTATTTATCTATGGGTTTATGCGACCCGAAATAAATGATTTATTATTATTATTATTATTATTAATATATTTTTACACTATTTTAGGTAAAAAGTAAAACACAAATATTTTTTATCGTTTATTTTTCTTTGAATTTATTGATATACGTTACGGGTTCAATTTTACCTTACATAAAAAACGTTAAAAATGTAATATTATATTAACACAATCATTGTGTATCTAAATCGTTGATCTCTTTTTTTAACCGACTTCAAAAAAGAGGAGGTTATCAATTCGGGTCGTATGTTTTTTTTTTTTTTTTTTTTGTATGTTTGTTACCTCATATCTCGGTCATTTATGAACCGATTTGAAAATTTTTTTTTTATTTGGTAGCATATACTCTGAAATTGGTCCCATTTTTTTATTATAAGAAATGGTTCAGTGGTTGTATGTTTGTTACAACAGAACTCGGTCATTTATAAATCAATATTGAAAATTCTTCTTTTATTTGAAAGGGTATACTCTGAAATGGGGTCCCATGTTTTTTTTATAAATAATGGTTTAGTGGTTTAGCTTCAATTTTATATTTTGTAACAAAACGTATGCCAGAAGTGAAGATGTGTAAAGCAACACGTCGATGTCTTTTGCGACGAATTTTCTGACATTGACATGTCCATGCTACAGGTGCGAAGTGGTTTTTTTTCATTTTTTGTTAGAAACGAAGTGGCCCTGGATGAGTAACCATTTGTGTTGTTTCATTTTCAGCGTCTTCATTGTTTAGAAGCAGTAGACTATGGTCATCACTATAATTAGGTAGTCGTTAAGCCAAGTTGGAGGTCTTATGGTCGTGAGAAATTACAACAGCAATGGGCGCCCTTAAACCTGCTTTTACAGCACCACTGTTTATTTTTTGCATATCTATTAAGCGATTGCTCGGTCAGTTAAATTATGATTTTTGATGATTCTTTATTGTTGGTAGATCATCCATTTTTTGTTTTGATTTGTGGTTTCTGGGATTCAGGGTTTAGCGATCGAGAAAGTGTTGACAAGGACTTTATATATCTATTTACAATCTTACCTCTCGTGTCTACTTTCTTTCAAACGGCGCGGCGCTGTCTCATTTGCGCAGCACGTTTAGTAGGTCTACCGATATTGAATATATTTATACACAATTAATTTCCACTAAAGGGCTAAAAATAAAATAATTTTTAGAAAAAAAATAAAAACCGACTTCAAACAACACCTACATGTTCAATCCTTAACCAAAAAGTAGAAAATAATATTTTAATTACTTCATAGCAAAGAACATTAAAGGGGACTCAACGCAATCCTTGATACCTATAATACTTTACTATTTATAATTTTTAATTAGTTATTTTGGAGTCGGTGCCAGCCAAGAAGGATCATAATGGCCTTTATAAAAATAACCTACCTACTAGCAAAAAAACCTTCTTGATTAATCTATTTAATGAATGAATGAATAATATACATTTAATACAAGAAATCGAACGGAATCAGATAAGTGCGCCTCAAATTTTTTATGTATATCTGAACACAACTATCAATGACGTCTGCCTTCACGAGTATGACCTCGTTCGGGTAGTGCACTCAGGCATATCCCCCATGCCATTACCGCCCCGTGCATTTCAAAAGTTTGCTGCAAAGGCAGAATTAAAGATCCTTCTTGGCTGGCACCGACTCCAAAATAACTAATTAAAAATTATAAATAGTAAAGTATTATAGGTATCAAGGATTGCGTTGAGTCCCCTTTAATGTTCTTTGCTATGAAGTAATTAAAATATTATTTTCTACTTTTTAGTTAAGGATTGAACATGTAGGTGTTGTTTGAAGTCGGTTTTTATTTTTTTTCTAAAAATTATTTGTTCTAAAGTTGTAGCGCAGCACATAATTATAAACTAGCTTCCGCGGTGCGATTTCACCCGCGTCTTTGCTTACTGCTCCGCTTCTGTCGCCAGTAGCCTATAACCTTCCTCGAAAACTGGGCTAACATATCCGACTTTTGTTTTAGAGATTAGCGCGTTCAAACCAACAAACAAACCCTTCCGCTTTATTTAATAGTACAGATGATATTTCTTTCACGGTAAATAAATCAAGATGTCACAAACTATTGTATCCATACACATTCGTAGCTCATACCATTATGTATATGCAACATTATTCAGTGACGAAAACTCGGTATCAATATGCGGCTCAGCGTGTAGCACCTCGTAGCCGTAACCCCAAAATAGTCTACGTGTTCTACGCAGATTTTCACACAAAATTACAATTAGGAGCTTAGCGCTCGCTTTGGCTTGATTTATTCGTCTCAACGACCAATCTCCCCGTGTACCGGTCTACATATGTATTCGAAGCCTTTGTTCGATAAGATTTTGGGCAATTATCTTAATCGGATTACGTTCATTGGGCCTACGACGTCACTAAGCAACGAACCACTAAAGTAATCCCACTGTAGTTAATTGCCCTCATTTCAAGGTATACCCCCATTGCTACATAATTACATATGTTGTATTATTTACCATATCAATTTATTTTAGCATATCAATATTATTACACTAACTACGTACGAAAATTTTATTGAACATTAATACTTTATTGACAATTATAGCTTTTAATTAAATAAATAATTTTGCAATAATTTTGATCGGCGGTTATATTATGTCTCAGAGTTACGATTGCTATCGCAATTTCGAACCCTGCATATTGGTTTTTCAAATCATTATGGATTGAATAGAATAATAGATTCTATTTGGAACACATATTCTTATGATTGGCCTTCAAGAGAGAGAGAGAAGAGAAGAGAGAATTATTATTAAGAAAGAAAAAAAGAATAAAAACCTACAAACTTTTTGTTGTCGTGTCAGATAAAACAAATTACATTTAATTTTGTGGGATTTGTTTTTATGTTGTAGTGACTCACAATCGAAGATGTGGTGACGTATCAGGTTCTTGGAATTACAATGACGTCACCTTTAGAGCTTAGACATGTTATTCTGAAAATTTATTATAATAAAAGTAAACATGAGAAACTATTTCTCATGGCAATTGATAAAATATAATCGCAAAACTTATACAATAGCAACGTGTGTTCGCATGTATTATTATTAATCAGAGAGATTGACGGACAGAGGTTGCCTTCGAAACTGGAACCCACCTTATTACTAGAAACGCAACACTATTTAGGGATGTAGCTATGACTACGGTCTTCTGTATGGAGGGTCCCTTTCTCAAGCAGACTACTCCAACTTAAATACACACAATTTTATCGGGTATCATACTTGAAACACGTAGGCTACTATAGCCTACGTGTTTTAATTCAATAGTATTTTTTTAACAAAATAGTTATAATAACGTACCTAAAGCTTATTTAATTTAACATAAACATAAAATAATATAACCTATTAAGATAATCTACCTTAATGACATTTATATCATAACAACCTTTTAAAAGGTTACAGGTCGTTACTCTCTTCGTCAATGAGATCTCGAAGATTCAATGGCTTATTGAGATTTTAATACAACCACTTATATTTCTAATATACGGATTAATACTTTGATCAGAATATAAGAATTTCAATTTGATATTCAGCAACATTTTAGACTGATACCTTTAATAAATCTATATACCCAAAATTTTTAATCTATCATTTTTATAATATAAATATCACTAAGGTAAAAGGCGAACTAGCATTAATTATGATCGGCCTGAGGGTATGCATAAAACACAGTAACTACTGTGCTTTATTTGCTTGTAACACAGGTGCTTCACCCGCACATAAGATAGCCTAAACTAAAACAAAACGCTACTTATCTAAGAATAGACAATTGTGTATTTATCATATTATTGTGTTAGATCATATTATTATGCAATAATGACATAAGATATAAGTACTTTTTTTATAAAGATAAGGTGACAAACAAGCATACGGTCAGATCGTAAACAGTTACTGTAGCCATTTTTATTTGACATAAAAAAAAAATATCACTTACGCTACGCGACCCCAGCAGAATCTCACACATTACGAGCACCACCTTTTCATAAATTCGTAAATAGATATTTACTTGAAATTTACTAATCATCCATACTATGAGATCTTCAAAAACAGTCCCGATCATTATCAACTAATATTGACACACTGACAGCTCAAGGACTATTCAAGCACACACATTTTCGGTCTCAAATACCCCTAGCGCTAGATGAAGCCTATATTGATAAAATGACAAAACCAAACGCGTAAAGATTTAACCCCCGCGCACTGCATTAATCACGGTTCATTGGTTTCTCAAGAGGTGATGGAACTGATTGGCCGGCTTTACTTTAACAATACAACTGGAAGGCTCCAAACAAGATTATACCGTTGAAATACTACACGCAATATTCAACCTTGAATGTAATGTGAACAAGTTCAATTTAGGTTGCTAGATTTTCATTTGGTATTTGGACTATGACAAAGAATCATCGCATCTGCTTAGGATTTTATGTTTCATTGATTGCCATTGTTAAGTCAATGCAGTGGTAATACACCCTCTCGAATGTTTATCGGGAGCTTTTCGGCAAATAGACACAATTATTTGATAAGACTTTTTTGTAAGCCCGTTCGAGTGGGTATTGTAATGCACTTGAAAAATGAATACGAGCTACTTATTTTGTATTCGGCATAACTTTTGATAACTTGTATTGTTGGTTAGTTGTAAAGATATGTCAAAACATTAAACCTTTTGGGTATTATTGTTATTGAACATTTTTTCACCATCAGCCGCGACTTTTCTTAACTATATACATGTACTTATTTTGCTAGCTTAACAGTATAATAGATTGTCATTAATTACCAGTAGGTACTTTACGTAACTACCATTAAACTTCCTCAATTTAATTAGCAGCACTAACTTGTTAGTTAAACTAGTAGTCAAGACTTCTCATCCCTGATATAGGTACCTACATGCATCAAGCTCCGGTAACTCACTAGTGAAGACGAGGTTTAAAGCTGATTCAATAATAATGTTCACCGTCTGTATGTTCCGGTAAGTGAAACAACAGTATTACTTATTGTAGCATGATTAAACGCATTTTTCTTCTAGAAAAAAGTATCATACTTTGATGATTATTGTAGTCAGTCTCATTGCGACTTACGACGTAACGTATTAATTTCCAAGATAAGAATCGATGTGATTTGGATGGTCACTCATCCACGGACTAATCACAACGAACGCGATTTATTTCTTTAAGCTTGCGTCTATCAGCTAGAGTTACACTAAAAACAAAATTCAATAGTGTGTTTAAAAAGTGCTAACAGAATAAACGTTATTTATAAACTAAAATCTAAAACTGATTAATTACATTTTTAAAGCTAAAAAGCTTTTTAAGTCATTCAAATATTGCAGAGCACTACTCTAAAATTAACGTTAACGTTGATGCCTGTCAGATCTGTATTTAAATGTTATTCTTGAAACACAATTCGATTAAAAATCGATGCTTCAACTTGCCAAGGTAGACTATTAACAGGTAGAACCGTAATAGATGCCTGAATGAATATTTAAGATAAGTTTCGTCCACATCGAAGGGTGATTTGACATGCAAAGTACATCTATCTGGCTTAACTCTCGATAACACAGATCTTTGTAGTATATTTAGTTCTGTATTTCGTTCTATGTTTAGAAACGTTTAATTCATCTACGAGTCCATATTTGAACACGTAAAAGCAACTTGATTTCTGAATGTTATAGAGTACTTACAAAAATACTACACTATGATTTTCATCTATTCTAAGCTTCTATACTTAGCTTATTTACTAGCTTATATATTTTTAACGGGACAATCCCGCCCACATGCCCATCACTGTAACTGCTGTAAGACAAGATTAACAGGCTTCTTATATGCTAACAAATAAAAAAATACATTTTACTCTAAAATTAGCTAAAAAGCTTACTTTTAAAAATAATATCTGCTTCTTCTCTCACATTATGTTAATTACTATTGCTATTATTGCTTTATAATAACCTGTTGCATTCATTACAGAAGAATTTGCGTTTTACAAATGCTATCTATAAAACTAAAAACCAAGCTTCAAAAACCAGCTAAAAATCACTGAATAAATCTATTAAAGAATAAATGTCGAAAACAACTTGATTTATAAAGTTAAAATTTATTTTGTTTTGCGACCGGACCGAAGCTGAGGACAGGCCGCTGTCATTACATAAAATAAATGAAACATCCCAAAAATATCATGAAACATCAACATATACTGTAAGTACTTTCTTATTACACTTGAGAACACAATGCTTATAACTATTACATATCACGACCGACATGTGTGGACAATCGTGTGGAAAATAATAATAACAATACGCTTCTCTGCTGTATTTAATTGACGTCAGGAATGTAGCTCACAATGTTCATATTGTTCGTAATATTTATTTTTATTCTGTCATTGTTACGTTTATGACTGTACTTAAGAGCAAGTTGAGGAAATGAGAAAGTATTTAAAAGGTCTTGTTGTACAGTTGTAGTTTATGAGCAGGTCAAATAACATTTGTTAGCTTATGCTATATTTATTAGGTCAAGAAGCATACCATCTAATAGACGAATAAAAAACACATATTTACACAAACTTTTACTGTAATGTTAAACGATGAGTAAAAGTTAGCAAAAGCTTAGCTCTCGTATGTCGCCTGCTCTGTCTTTCAATGGCAACATCTTTAAAAACAACTGATTAAATATTGTAAATATTTAAGCACCTATTTATCAATAATGTTTTAGTCTTTTAACTCTCTTTTATATACCATTTAGGCAGAGCAACTAGTGACATGATAAGAAGACAGATAGATAGCAGATAATATATGATCAAACGAACTTGCAAATAAAGTTCGATCATTCATCATCATCACGGTTTTACTCTCCGTTTCTGTCTTTCTTTTTCTTCAATTTTCCGTATTTTCTTAGCATATAGTATTCAATTTTTGATTGCGCACTTCTCTTTAGCATGTTGAACGGATGGCGCATGCGATCGTTACCGCGCACGAAAAAGAAATGAGCAACACGTCAAAGTGGTATCGATGGAAATACGTCAGTTTAATTCTTTTAAAATCTTTAAAATTGTGCAAAGTTTACCGAGTAAATAAGGAGGAAACTACGTTGTTATTATCATATCTGAAAAATGAAGCAAGGAATTATAATAGCAATGAAATATTACTTAACTAAGAAATGAAACTTAGGAGTCAGTATTTATCAGACGCATAAATTAAATTAGACAATGTTTTTTCAATAAAGTCACTTGAACTTATTTATAGAATACTGTAAAAATGAATAACAGATAATGATATTGAATAAGTTCTGAAGTTGATTTCTGGAACTTGAAAAGTTATAATTTTACTTCTCAAAGTTTGTTTTCTTATACAAAGTTAACAATAAAGTTATACTACTAGTTTCATAATTTTTGTTTTTAATAATTTTAACATAAAATTACTTTAATCAACATTATCTCAAATGACCCTCCCACATCCGAAATTTCAATGCCGCTAAATCAAAACTACCATACTAAACCAATTACTGGAATTAATGGCCGCTACTCTGAAGTACGAGGACAACAGAGAGCAAGAGGCATTAATTGTATACAAAGTAACCTTTGTTCCGCTGCAATATAATTATGTCAATAAGCCGGTAGCGGCGAGCCTCTAATGGATACTCGATGTTCATTTTGCTATTGGGCTATTATGGGACTACCTATAAGCTTACAAACATATTGCAATAACGTATACTTTAGATATATAGTTATGAGTTACTAATAAACTAATCGTCTGTGTTTGGCATTTAATTATTATAGAATTCAAACATAATATAATTGCTACATGATAGCTTCGTTTATTGTGTGTAAAGATCAAATACAGCAACATAAAACTTTGTAGACTATGTAATATGTTTTATAATGTAAAATAAGATATAGATGTTGACTATAATATATATAGATGACTTGTCCATACTTTAATAAAATAACATACTACATTAAAAATATTCTTTGTTCACGTCTGTTCCTCTAAACTTCTTTCCACCTACTGCTTGTTTATCTCCATTTTTTACAATTATTTTCACATATTCCAAACGTTTTTTAAATATGAAAAGCATTAGCTTATTTTAGAGGATAAACTCCTTAAAATTAAAAGTTTGAAGGTAATTCAAATTTTTTTTTTTATATTATAGCATACCAAAGTGACTCCTCCCCGCCTGATGGTAAGCAGTTAGTGGAATCCAGAAGTGGCGGCCACTATACCAAAAGCCATCGTCTTAAACTGCTGGTATGGTGGTCTCCACTATGGCGGCTGGGAATGGGGTTACGGGAAGGGAATGAGGGAGGTGAGGAAGGGGGAAATTGGGTCTCCGGCGTTCTCACTCACCGAACGAAACGCAGTAGTACGGATACTACTACTCTTAAGTCGATCTTCTATGAGAGGGTAGTACTTCCCCGGACGATCCGGCCCATTCATGCTGAAATCAGCGTGGATTTACTACCTTACTTTAAATTAAATTTTAAATTAGAATGAGATCAAAATTATTTTTTCGTTCTGTATACCTATATCATTAGATATGCTTATGGAGGCATACTCCACTTACATCATACCCTCGCATCAATGTACACAAACCCGTATTGTACAAACACAATTATTGGCCGCGTCCATTTTACAATAAGAGATTTAGGGGCTCAAATTAAGTGAATTACCTACGGTGCCCTCTGCCCTCCGATAGACAGTAGCGGTTTGATGCCATCACAGCTAATACATTAAACAAGTAACCTGAGTTCGGTTTATACTGTAATTAAATCAAAATGTTCTTAACGTTATTGTATTGGCTGCCCAGATACAGTGATTAATTGTATTTGGATGCAAATACAAAATGTATATAATCATAAAAGTGTTAAAGGTGTAATGTTTAAATATGTCTCGCATTTAAATTTATTTTGAGTAGGTATGTAATAGGCATTGTGTACTGATGGCTTGATATGTATAGCACATCTTAGCCTCGCTGTCAATCACAGCAATAATGTTATATGCTGATACCAGAGAATTACAGATTACTACATCCCCAATGCATCTTTTTATAAGTGTGCGCAATTGCGCATATTTAAATGATTTCAAAATGTATACATAAAGAAATCTCAATAATTATTTATAAAATTTCAAATGGGCTGGCTATGCATTTAGACGTCTGAAAGCCAGCTCTCGAAGGTCTCTTTGACTTTTCACTAATTGCGTCTTTTTTATGTGTGGAGGAAAGACTATGGAAATTAGATACAAGTAGGACTGAATAAATCTTTATCTACTTGATATTAATAACCGCATCGGTTATTTTTATTCCCAACAACTTGTAGTTCAGTAATTAGAGCTATTTTGTAAATGCAGATGGCAGTATTAAAATAAAATTGTTCTTAATTCCGTTGCTATTTACAATCAAAATTTATTTATATTTATTTATTTATTTATAAACTTTATGCACAAATCGTACATGGGTGGGCTTAATGCCAAAGGCATTTTCTACCAGCCAACCTTTGGGTGATGCAGAGATAAACGAAGTAGGTGCAAGTTAACAACAAAAGATTATATGCTTGAAATAGGTAATATACGTAAATAAATATAATAATATAATAATAATAATATTCTACCACATTCACACAGCGCCATCTAGCCCCAAATTAAGCAATTATATTTGCTTGTGTTATGGGTACTAAACAACTGATAAACTACTTATATACATTTTTTTTTGTAAATACATACATATTATAGATAAATTACACCCAGACACAGAACAAACAATCATGCTCATCACATAAAGGTTTGTCCTGGGTGGGAATCGAACCCACGACCTCCGGCTTAGCAGTCAGGGTCACTAACCACTAGACCAACAGGCCAGTCAAATATATACTCAATACACATAATTATACTAACAATATATATAGATTATATATATTATATACATATATATATATATATACATAAATACATTTACAATACATACACAAATACTGATATATAAATATATATATATACTTATACTATTAATGTGATGATTCTGCCAATCTGTCGAAGAGTATATCCCGTACCTTCAGTTTGAATTTATAGCGGTCCGTAACCGTCCTGACTTCAAGAGGGAGCGCATTCCAGAGTAAGATAGATTGAATAAAGAAGGAAGAATGTACGAAATCAGAAGTATGTGAGGGGCATGCTAGAAGAAGATTATTAGAAGAGCGAAGATTTCTGTCACAAAGGTTGGAAGTGTGGAGATAAATAACTGGGTAGTGTGGGAGAGTGTAAAAAAGAAAATAAGGTAGTAAGAGCGCGCTGATTTCGGCGCTGCCGAATGGGTAACCATTTTAGGTCAGAACGAGAGGAAGAGATATGATCATATTTACGAAGACCAAAAATGAATCGAATGCAGTTATTGAGAAGTCGGTCATACTTATTGAGCAGATCTGCATTCAGGTCAAAATAACATACATCACCATAGTCGAATAAAGGAAAAATTAAAGTCTGCACAATCATTGCCTTGGTTTTAGTCGGAAGGAAGTTCTTCAAGCGGTATAAGGCACGTAGGGTACCTGTTACTCTTTGACTTACACTGGTGACCTGAGCTTGCCAATTGAGATTGGAGTCAATGAGCAGTCCAAGATCTTTTACAACATGACTAAATGGAATAGTCGATCCATCAAAAACAACCGGTGGTACATATCGGATATCCAGTCTATTTATTAAGCGCTGACTACCTATGACAATGGTCTGGCACTTAGTGGGATTTACATAAAGGCCAAATCTATCAGACCAACACTTTATAGCGTCTAGATCACGATTGATATCGCTAATGGCCACCGACACATCATCCACACTAGTTGTAGAATACAGTTGCAAGTCATCAGCATAAAGATGATACGAACAATGAAGATTTGGAGTTAGAAAATTAATAAAGATAGAAAACAATAGGGGTGAAAGTATACCGCCTTGAGGGACGCCGGAGTTGAGGTCAAGCCACGTGGATGATAAATCATCGGAACGGACTGCCTGTTGACGCCCCTGAAGATAAGTTGAGAACCATTCCAGTGCATCAGGAGAAACCATGAGATGGGTGAGGATAGACAGTAGGATATCGTGACTGACGGTATTGAAGGCATTTGAGAAATCGACCAAAGTGAGTACTGTGACCTTGGTATCCTCCATACCCGCCCTAATATCGCCAGTCACTTTAAGAAGAGCAGAAGTTATGCTGTGTCCTGGTCTGAAGCCAGATTGCAGAGGGCTCAATAAGTTGTTGCAAAAGACATACCGAGCTAACTGCCTCTGCACTGCAAATGTTCTGAACAGGCATTCATATTGCGACAACACCGATATCAATCACTGTCGGCAATAGTCATATCATTAAGCCTGAATAGTTTATATCAAGTCCCTTCTAAAATCTCAAGTATATACAACAATAGGGCAAATCAACTAGCTTATTACGAACAATTTCAAATGTTCGTGGTCAGTTAGAGAGTAAAATCATTGGGCGGGACAATAGTGTCCTTAACAGATCTAGGGGACGATTTAAACAAGGGTTTTTGTCCCAATTACTTGCGGACAAATAATTATTTCCACCAAGATACGATACGTATGGAAATGTAGTTATAAATTGACCATAGAAATCAGACAAGGAGACGATTGTTTCCGTATTATTTCATTTAAATTTTTGCGTTGAAATTATTGTAGGATCATACAATGAAAATATTACACTTGCATCAATCAATCACCATAAAAACTCGAAACGCTTGGGATGTACAGTGGATCTATATCTTAAAATATTGTGTACCTATGGAGTTCAAAATTACTTGAATGACGTGTACAACTTTATGTCAGGTATTCATACCGGCATGTTCAACTGTTTCTGAATTAAAATTCTTAAGCAGGTTATTTAGAAATTAATAATTATTTGTACCGTCTAAAAAGTTACCCCGTCATTAAATATTGCCTCTTCAAAACTTCTGCTAGCCTGGTAATAGCAAACATTAATCAACGCTATACATAGACCTTTTACTGAGTGGAAAACTAGTGCTTTTCACAAATGCTTCCAATCAGCTCGTTGCCTTTCATTTTCTAACAATAGCGACGGATAAAATGCGAAATAAGATCCTTTAATGAAAACTATCGCTGGACTACCCCAGTATTAATCTATTATCGTTAAATCGACTGCAGACGCTATTAACGCTTTAGAGGCGATATTATATACCTATATAATATTACAGTCTAGCCACCGTTTTGAGAACCTCATACTGCCTTTTAATCTTCTTGTAATTGAGCAGCTGTAATTACATTTCAGATTAACTTATTAGACTTGTGAGCGAAGTTTAGTTTGTGTATTCTCTGAATATATTTGCTTTATGTTTTGCTGTAGAAACATGATGACTATAGTTAGATTAACAGTTTTGTTTAATGGCAAGAGTACAAGTTGGTTTACTAGTTTAATTTTAGGTATGGTCAATAATATTGTGAATTTCACTATTCTACTCGTATTTTCAAGCTGTTCGAATTGACTGGCCTGTTGGTCTAGTGGTTAGTGACCCTGACTGCTAAGCCGGAGGTCGTGGGTTCGATTCCCACCCAGGACAAACCTTTGTGTGATGAGCATGATTGTTTGTTCTGTGTCTGGGTGTAATTTATCTATAATATGTATGTATTTACAAAAAAAAATGTATATAAGTAGTATATCAGTTGTTTAGTACCCATAACACAAGCAAATATTATTGCTTAATTTGGGACTAAATGGCGCTGTGTGAATGTGGTAAAATATTATTATTATTATTATTATTAAATAAGAAGCTTTTTACGAGAAATCTCGTATACGCTACTTTTTTGAGTTTTTATCTCTTAGCTCATGTAAATTAACATGTGCATATTGACGGAGTGTTTGTTACGGTGTAGATGCACACGAGAGTTTTAGCTGCCATTCTAACCGCCTATCACCTCAGTCCAGCGGGTGTACAGTAATTACATTAAAAAAACATTTATTTAGCCATTTCTTTCCAAGATTTCCTGGCGTGTAGAACATACAACATTTCAAAATATGTTTGCTGATACAAAATATTTCATACAAAGGAACAAAAGAGAAAACGTATTGTACAAATATGATAACATAAAACTTCAGCGAGGCTTTGACGGCTTGCGGCCGGAAATGGAAAGGACAAGGGCAGACAGCTTCCGGTCCAGAGGGTCGCCTTACTGCGACAACTAAGCAAAAACAATCTCGTAAACAGCCTTATTGGAAGGAAATTAACGTACGTAAATCATGATAGCGAGAATACGTGTTAGGGATAGGTTACAATTTGTTGGCTTATTAACATTCGCCACGGTTTTTTGTTTATCGTATTATCGGTAAATCTGATAATTTTAAAATCGCTATCGTATCTTATCAGGAAGGCGACGTTCATGTATCGTCTTTATTATAAAACATTGCGTGAAATGCCGGAAAAAGGAGTGTGTGGTAATTCAACGGCTAATATAAGGCAATCGTCTATAGGCTACCATCAGGCGGGCCGTATGCTTGTTTGTCACCTTAGTCGTATAAAAAAAATCAAGAGAATGAAAGTAAAAAAATATTTGTCCCGATCCTAAATAACATGGGACTAGGGAAGATAGAACAATAAAAGACTCAAATAAATTGTAGTCTTTGAAATCATATATTTTACTTTGTTTGAAACAGACTATATATTAAAAATAATGAAAAATTAAGTTAAGTATGCATTGACTTTGCAAACAAAAATATAGCGAAAAATTGTTTTAAAAACACCTGATGCAACTGATCCTCCAATAAAACTCCATCATAACTGATTTAACATACAAGTTATTGCCTCTTAATTTACGGAAAATTATTATACTCAGATGTTTTACATTAAAAATATAATAAACGGAACGACCACGACAAATCCTTCAAGCGCCCCAATACCTTCGCTTTCAAATAGCAAATGATGCCATTGAGTAAATCTTCAGATCTGGACGAATAATGTGTACCATACATCTCTGGCTACAACTTAATACAGTGGACGGATCAAAGGACCCACATACGAAAACGCTGCGAGCTTAGAATAAACCAATTATGAGTGAAATATTAGGGATCACCGCGCCCTATGAAAGCCTTTGATCACAGGTTGCTAACTGCTTATATTTCTTTCCGGCCTCAAGCGAGAAAGTAGAAGCCACCAAAGACCGGACAAAATATAACCGAAACTCTTAATAAATTACAGAAATTGGTGGCCACGAGACTAATACCACCGGAATGGGGAATAAGCCGCTCATAACGTCGGTTAACTGCGCGTGCCGAGTAATCATTTTTTCGGACAGGATATTTACTTCCGTCTGTTCTCCTGATATATGGCAACTGCCCCGCTCTTATTAAAAGGATTCGCCTTGAGAATATAGTCCCGTTATATCAAATAGCACACCTAAATCATATTGTGTGCGTAATGAAGTTGCGACAGGCAAGTAGCCGAAATTCGAGTGTAAATAAATTAAGAGCGATCATACTGACGGCCATCGCTCCATTTTCAATTAGAATGAAAGCTGGGGACGATATGGATATTTTACGAAATGGGAAAATAATCGAATTTCGACTGAATAATGAGAGGACCCTCGGTGTACGTCGATGAATGGCAACCAGGAGAGCATGGCGACACAAAGGGTATTTAACTCGTACTTAGTACTTTTTGTCCGCCGCCCCCCGCTGTGCCCGGCCGGACCCGTCCCCAACGCGATTATATTGTCGTTATCGCCCTATAACGTATGCAGTATAAAACATGTATTATCTATATTGCCGGCATCCATTTACCCGGTTTCGTTCACTTCTAATCCTTTGATTTATAATATCCTGTTGAAATATAGCCGTTGGCCGCAATATATTTAAATTATTCCAACAGTCAATTAACGAGATAGCTTTTGCCGCGATGTAGGTCGCGATGTTCACCGACACGTAACAAACAAACTGAATTTGTACATCCAAATACGTAAATTATTAAAAGGAAATGTGCGGTTGGTAAACTGAACGAAATAATTTATATTTTGAAGAGGTTTTTAGTTCGAAATGTGCCCATGTGTGCACAAAAGTTGAAGATATTTGTGGTATCTGTGCACCCGTGGCCTTATTAGTGAAGTCAAACATACCTTTTTAAACTAGGGCCCTGGGGTATCCCATCGTATATTTGCACAAGCAAAACATTCTATTGATACAAATAATTCTCGATGGGGAAGGTCTATATTTCACCGAAGGTTTTTGTAAAATCGACGCCGGCAGAAAAGTTTGTTAACCAACTTTTCGCGATTCGTTAAAAAGGCGAGGATTAATACGGGAGTCGTGATACTTATTTACAATAATCCGACTTGTGGGAGAGCTGCGCATGAATTGTTAAAATAAATTTCATTTTCAGACGTGTACTGGTAGTGTTGTAGTATTAGCCGAATTGTCGATGGCCTTTTCTTTGTAAAATATTTATAATTTTCTAAAATTGTGTTGAGTTTTATCTGTAGGTGCCTCGACTAAGGCAGTCTGAAATCAAGTGCCTAATTGCTTACCTCGATATTTATAAATGCAACTATTTTACATCTACATAACATTACAGTTGCATTTACACATCATGCCGTATTAGATTGTCAACTAAATAATTGCAAAATAAATTATTTATTATTAATATTAGTAATTATAAACGAGTCCTGCATCCACGATCAAACTAATCGAATAATCGCAATTTTTCAACATTTCCAAATAAAAATAAATGATATTCTTTTCTAGAGATATTTATCACATTAAAATCGAAATCCTTATTCGATTAACATTAAATAAAATATATTAACACTTTTGCTCATAATGTTTATTTTACCCCTTTCTACCCTTAATGACACTCGTGGGATTCGACGCGTGATTACATATAATTTCAAATATTTATTACCCACAAACAGAGTTTTAAAAGTAATATACATCATCTAAAATATCGATATTTTCTAACTAAAGCACATCACTAAAGTTACCTACGTATGCAGATCGTAAAACCGCGCTTTAAAAATTAGATACGTGCTAAAGAGGGTCCTTTTTATAATCCCCAAGAATTTTCTCAGTAATGATACGTCCATTGCTTATTTTTACCTTCGAAACCGTGGAATCATAGGAAACTTATAATTAGGGATTTCGAAAATAAATTGCTTTTGTTAATTCTGTTTTGGTAAAAATATCCCAATAAAAATAGACTTGAAAAGATTTTCCAGTTGGTGTTAAAATTGTTTGTGACTAAAAATATAAGTTATTTAAAACACACAAAAGCAAACATAGCATAACCATGCAATTTAAAAGCCAAATAAACCAATCGTAAAAGTTTGCTCAAAATATCATTCTTCTTCTCGAGTGGTTAGTGGTCAACCTAGTGTCAGAATTTGTTCAGGTCACCCCTAATGTAAAATATCAAGTGAACCGCATGCACGTTTCCTACTTAAGTGGTTAAAAAGTCTTATGAAAATATATAATTTCCACTGAAATATTTAACAATAACGTAATGAAGTCCCTTTAATATGTATACTGTACACAGTGATAGAGGTTTAAACATTGTCACGATATACTTCGATATTACCATATTACGACCAATCACGAACGGGTGGGTACTATCAAATTTGCATATTGCGACGCCGAATCTCATCATTAACATTTTTATTAAACAAGGATTAGCTGTAATCCTTTTTTATTTGACAATTAGTAACGTTATCATGGCGTCCAATGTCGTAAAGAGTTGAAATAGCTTCCTATCGCCAGCAATTATCCTAATTGCTCTAACGCTCACAGATAAAAACCTTTCATTATGGTTAAAAATTTCCATCAACTTTACAAAGTCCTAATTGAGGTTTGAACTTTATTACGACGCTTCGAAAATATACAAGGTTTATTATAGTGCTTCGTAACATAGTGTTTTATAGTCTTCAATAACTCTGTGAATAAAATTCGAAGTTGGGCGTTGAATCCTAACTTTTATAAAGTTAATTCTGATTTTTGCAAGTAAATTGAGTGTTTTTTGTGACAGCGTTGTATTTTTATTTCTTTTTAGAAAAGAATATTACTGGCAAACTTGTTTTAAAAGTTTTTTATTATGAATGAAATGAAGATTGGAATATAATAAGATATAATTTTATTAAAATCGCGTGTGTATAATTTTCATACTTAAATTGTATACTGAATAGAATTTTTAATAAACTAAAAGTACGAGTGGAATAAAAGTGAAGTTTTATTATCGTTTGAAAGATTTTACATGACATTAATATATAGGTAAAGATAGATAAGAACTTAAAAATATAATAAGGGTACTTTGTCATAACCAGACACATTGCCGGACGCCGGGCCGCTGAATATTTTTCAACAGAAAGAACTCGTAAATTAATATAATCTTTATTGCCTTTAACATTACACTCTCTCTGGTTTCGTAGACACTTCTTGTGTATTTATCAGTGTTAAGTGTAAATTATATTAGTTGCAGGATTTTTAATGTTATATACCTATTTGAAGACGACAGTTGATGAATAGAGAATCTGCTTCGTCAAGTCATACTTGGCAGACGGTGATACGTTTAGTATCTACCCATGTAACGCTGATGCCAGTTTTTTTATTTAACATTTTGATACATTATATATTAATATCATTCATTTAAATATATGTAACACTTATGAAAGACTTACTTTAACGAATAAAAAATCAGACAGTAATAAAAGCTGACCGTAATTAAAGTTTAAAATTAGATTTGACTATATGAAATGGACGAAGGATACTGAACTGATCCTCCCATAATCCTATCATGCATATACTACATTTTACTTTCAACTTAGGCTGTGATCAGACAAAGGGCGTCGATGCGACGTGTGCAATTGTTAATGTCCTAGTTGAAATAGAAGACGCCACATAACGCCATCTCGCTCAGCGTAACATCTCATTTATGTCAACTTATAACTCAAACTCAAAGCATTTATTTCATATAAATCATATAATATGATGCTTATGAATGTCAAAATTACAAGAAGTCAGTCAATTAATTTTCAGCTAGCTCGCTGAAGAGAAAGAGCAGTGAGAAGAATTGGCATGAAACTCAGGCTACTCATTACAATACATTAACAAACGCTCGTGTCTCGTCACAGTCGTCCTCGCACGCTGTATGTTTCAACTTTAAAAAATTTAAAAATTTAGGGACGATCTATGCCAGTACCTTTATACGCTTAAGACTTGGGCGACATTGTGGTTATAACGATCTAAAACGGTTATGGTGCACTTTGCATGTCAAACATGCAAATGTGATCGTAAGTGTTTGAAGGAAAAGTGCTCTTATATATCAGGTTTTCTTGCTTGTAAACTGTCCTTTGTATCTTTATACAGCATGCATCAAAGCATGCATCATCATGTGCAAAGTCTCTCTTGTTATTTATAGCTACATAAATCTGTTTACTCCGTTACTAGGCGACAAGCCTTGTCTTAGGAATTTTTACTTTGAGTCGGGATAAAGTTTCATGAATTACACAAAGTTTTGTTTGGAATCAGAAATCCAAAACGTCTTGCACAGCAGTTGTATGCACTCCCACGGCGCTACCTAGCGATCAAGAGAGTCATAAAATAAAATAATATGACTAATAAAACAGGGTATTAAACCTAAAACCACTTTAAAACAAATCGTCTAAACTTAAAGTTTTATATCATCGATAGCTTACATCGATCACTCTTATTCACGTAGCAAACGCATAAAAACGTTTCCTTTTAACAATTCTAAGAGATCTACTATAAAATATAAAATATGAGTTTTCGTCCAGAAAGACCGTAAACTATTCGTTTACGATATTATACTTAGTAATATTTGAATGGCTAAGCGACGTGACCAAAAACTTTAACGCCACTCGCGTTTATTAAATTTCACTGAGAATTAAGCACTAAAATTTAACTTTATCTCTGACTTGGGTATTAAAATGACTCCACTCGTATGATATATTTTATTATAACATGAGAACGTGATAAATGGAATCCCAAATTAAATTATTGAAATCGACTTTTAAAGGTATTTATTATAAATTTATGTATCAAAAGAGAGGTAGGTCACAGTGGGACACATATATTTTTTTTTATACCAGTCTGTTATTATCCCCGTAGAGCCGCCTTTTTCTCTTATAAATTTATAAATAAGGCATTGATCACCATAAAATAATTTCAGTGTAAAAGATCTTAGTTTCTATTTCTTACTTTTGAAACCTGTTATTGCTCATAATGGTACAAGCAATTACAGTTTATTTTATTGATTTATGATAGGCCTTTTCTTCGTTTCAATATACGTCAAACCACACTACTACTTCCCAGCTCAGAAAAAAGAACGCAACTATCGAGACTGTGATCGGGACTATACTAACGAGACTAAAGAATTAATATAGCCACTTATTCCATGTCTGGTGTCTTTTAGTTACGTCTTTCTTTCTTAGTGCCTAAAAGCAACATAGAAATTATTTCCTATTAAGTTTAGGTATAGTACTACGGCATAACGGTAGTGATGCAATATAAACGGTATAATCAGCAGTCTAAGACATATAAAGTTGCCAATATTTTTACTTAAAATAAACTGTGTGTGTTTGATGAAGTATATTTTCTATCAGAAATTTGACCCTATCCAGTACAACAATACACAGTGGGAGTAGCTTTTCTAAATAAAAGTAAATACACAATAAGAAATACGTTTTTTTCACACTGACATTTCAATGAACTTTACATACGTGTGAAGGCGAGTGTCGATAACCTTCTCCACACGGGTTTGATTTATTCAAACCGCACACCTGTACTTGCCATTCAATGTAGAGCCTCCACGTACGACTTCTTTCTATCAAAACTTGTACGGCTCGTGAACGATTTGGATAGACGACAGGTAAGAAACAGAAATATCATTATTTTTATTTTATTTCAATGTGTGTTGTTTAGTAGAATCACCTGTAACATGAGACAATAAACTTTTTGTACCATTTAAATACTCTATATAAGTATAATGAGATCCAACAGATCGTACACGTGTTATTGAATCTCTTGAATAAAAACATATTATATCAATGCATTATTTTACTAGGTCAAATTAAATTGAAATTTTAAATTTGCATTAATCGTACCAGTTAAAGATAAAAGTTTGAAAGTTCGTACAATTATTGTTTGCAAACTTTACCAGTTTTAAAAATATTTCTTAGTACATAGGTATATTTAGATATACTATCTTTCTAGTAAAGCGGAAAATTTTAATTGATACTCTTTTTTCAACACAAAACGTGAATAAAACTACTGTAATATGTTTGCCCGTTATCGAACAATCTCCTGGGGCATAACTCATTTAATGTCGAGACAAACAACTATTCACGAACGTATAAGACAATGCCGTATGAGTTCAAGTGTATAATACAGGACAGTTAGATTTATTATTCGCCATCCATCGGACTACAATTAATCTTACGAACATTTGCTCGTATATCAAAAGAGGTGCCATTTTTGTTGGCCGCCAAAGCAATCACTATAAATTTAACAAGAGTTATGTACCACGCCTTCGTTTACATTTAAGAGTTTGGTTTTTTTGTTATTCATAAGTATATGGTCAGAATAAAGATAAGCCGCCGTATAATCTATAATTTTAAAGCTAATATAGCTATGTATATGTACCACGTTAAGCCAGCTATATTTAATCCCACATAATAAGAGTAAGCCAATAATATTCCAAAATCTTAATGTGATTTCTTCTTTTTGATGAATTTTATGGAAAATAGTTATTTTAAGTCACAAATAAAAAGGGTTTAGGCGATTCTTATCTTTTTTACCCAACCATAACACACAGCCTTATAATAAAAAAATACCATAATTATGATATAATGCACATAGAATTCCAGGTAAAGAAAGCCTACAAATTCGGTTGATATAAATTTGCAGACGAAACCTTACAAGCAACAGTGACCAATAAATGGTGCCTTACATGGATACCATACAGAAATTAAATTGAAAGGGACTTGTGAAATATAAAGTCATAAAAAAAATCTCGGATAAAGAAAAGTATTTCTCTTTTTTGGTAAAGCATCCTTACAAATACATTTTTGTAACTTAGAATGGTGTTCACCATTCTTGACTTCCACTGACTGCTTAACATCAATTATAACGAAGTCGTTTAAATATGTAAATTAAAAGTAAAAAGCAGATCCGAGACCTTGGTCGGCAACGGCTTGATTGTGTTTTCAAGTATTAGTATATAGGTTACGGTTACCATTTACCATCAGGTGGGCCGTATGCTGGTTTGCCACCAAAGTTGTATAAAAAAAGAGGTCCATTAGAAAATATGTAGCTACCACTCACCAGAAGAGACTAGATTTTATAACAATACTTTCTGAATATCCTTTTAACTACTCTGTGACTCTACGAATAAGTACTTACTTTGTTTCCATCAAGGCAATATAATATTCTAGCGACAGCTTTTACAAATCTCTAGTCATATAATGGCCATTAAGCGTTCTTAGGACAATTAATTAGTATAATACGGCAATTTCAAACGCAAACCTCCATAAGTTCTGAATGAATAATGTCTCTTCTTAAAGAGTTATCATCCTCCTAATTATCGTGGCGATAAAATTAAGAAACTCCGAGTTTAATGTCGCAGTACTAAATTATACTTTTAGACTAGTATAAAATGTTATTATTGCAGTTTAATGCGATGCAGGACAATGTTCCCAAAGGCCACGCCTACTCTCTTTTGCGGCGAGACAATAAGTTTTTACGAACTGAATAGAGGCGAAGATTGGAAAAAATTCAAAGCACTTTTTGTCGAAATTCGTAAAAAAATGTTTTGTATTGTGAGTGGCGCACAATGGTAGATGGAGGAAATGAGAGTCTGGGCGTAGCGGTGCTCAATTTAACTGTACCCCGCTCTGTACCCGCGCCCGCCTCCCGCCTCCTCCGCGGCCCGTGCATAATGTGTATATGCACGCAATGAACTACCAAGACACTTCACTCCATTATAACCCTCAGTAAAACTGTAATTAGATAAATAAGAAAGTATCAAGTTGAAACATTAGATATTAATGTATAGAATTAAAACATGTTAAGTTCAATAATTTAAACGCTTAAACTTATAAACAAAATTAAGTAGAACTTAGAATATTTAAAAGTTTGAAGTTGGGACCGATATAAACTTACAAATAATAAATAGACTTAAGTACATAAACTTAAACGGGTAATTGCTAATCAAATTAGTGAAGCTCTGCATTGTTATTGACTTCGATTTTCTGATTGCTAGAATAACGGACATAAAGGTTATGTAAACGTGGGTATACATTTACTGCAATACAAAACACAGTCGCTAATCTAATCTACGAGCACAACGCAATACAGTCAGCCGGCGATGCTTTGTGCCGCACGCTCCGGTGAAATTTAATGTTTCGCCCGTGTACAGACCCTTTGAAGGCTCCCATATTAGCCGCCGCCTATTAGCATAAAACCCATAATGGCACCACCTAAGCTTTTAATTAATTATCCACCAGATACCGGAAAGTTTCTACGGCATATGAACAAATTCATCTTCTTTTTTATTCAATTTGCATTTTACAACAAAAATAAATAAACATACGAACCGAACGTAGTAATTAAACGCTTCAAACAATTCCCGGGTGAAAGACCTCTCTCATATGGCTGTTAGTTTTTCCACTATTAAAATGTAAGCAACAGGAATGTTAAACAGCAACTCTGACGATGAAAACTCATAAATGTTAAGGTAAAATAAATAAAAAAGCATTGACTGAGCAAACAATCTCCGGCAAAACTAATTTATGCGGCGCATTCGTTGGGGCCGGAGTAAGACGCTTGAGGAAATCTCTCTTTTATGTTTTGGCAAAGGTTTAATATAAAAATTACTTTTGGCATTATCATGTGTGGTAGGTGGCGGGGGATCACCTCGGAGTCGCAATTCGCTGAGGGCACGCTTTCCACTTGTCTGTAGATTATCTCGCACGTGACAGCTGTTCGGCTCTCTGCGTCCCTGGTACTCAAACAACGTATATTCAGGTGTGGTGCATAGGTACGGCTTCTTTTTCTATTTTTCTATATTACTTGTGTCTAATTAACTCAATGAATTAATTTATCATAACTTAATTAAAACGTACACATTATGTATGTATTTTATCGTAAGTATTATGTGTAGGTTGGAAATACATTAAGTGTTACATCAAGAAATCATATCAATCTACAGATTGACGAAAACATTAAACTACATTCTGGCTTGAAAGATTTATAATAAATTTACTTATTTCCTTCGATTTAACTAAATAGATATAAAATGTGGGCAACTAAGTACTCATCAACAAATTAATTATTAACCTTAATCATTCGTAAGGCTATATAATTGGATATAAAAACAAAAAATTAAAAGACAACCCTAGTATAACCCCGATTTTCAAGTAACTTTTATCGCTCCATATGTAGACGTTTGGTTCCGCTGATCCCCCATATTCCTTTGATTATTGTATTACGGTACGAGGGCAAGAAAAGCCCGTGTTGTGCATTTTTCTCGTCATATAATCTATTTATCGTCAGCCAACGAGTAATGAATGATGTTTTGCATGGCTGGCAAAGCGAGTGTTTCGTGCTTGTTAAAAGGCACCCCGGAAATGACACCGCTTTTCATGTGACTGAGCAATCAAATACGAGTTTGCATTAAGAGATTTTTTGGGATTTATTGAGTTTGATAAAAGAGACATACAATTGTTGTTTTGGGCTGTGTTTGTGGATGAGTTGTGCATTCTCACTAATTTCAATATATTGATACGAAATAAGTGCATGTTAAAGTAGTTATGTATGCTGGTGGGCATTGTTAGTTTATGAAATTTACAAAAACCTAAATTGATAAATCAAACTTGAGAATAATCATACGGAAAAATTCTCAAACGCCAGATAAATTTATGTTACATTTAAAACTTTATCTGTCGCTAAATAGACTTAAGGAACACTTAAATTCCAGTGATATTTTAGTGATTTTAGGATAGTCATACATAACGTTATTAAAGATTATAGTAAGACTAGGTGACTTGCTCGTACCTACGATTAATTATAAGTACATGAAGTTGATAACAGATATTAGGTATTTAATAAATAGACGACCATTACATTAATCTAATTTATAGATATATTTTTTTATGATTTGTTTATTAAACAAAATAATAGAACTTTTAAAAATAGTAATTACTTATTATAATAATTTACCACGTACCTTTAGAAGATAAAAACATTATCACTGAAATGCATATACCTTTCTCTATAACTAAACCAATGACTGTCACATCAAAAATCTGCTACAGACATTCAATTTTATCGAAGAAAAATATTCTTAACAAGCAGCAAATAAGATGCGTCGCAAACAAAAAATGATCAATTTTGCCTAGAGCTAAGAACAAATAAACGTCAATTCTTAAAAACAAATCTGTGTTAGAAGCATCGACGCACACACGTGCTTCACTTTATATGAAGGGGGATAACCTACAAAGGAAAGCAATTTAACAAAATAAAAAATGTTATATTGGAATTGGAAAGAAACAAATGATACGAGCAATACTTAAATCACCGCTATTGACGTGAAATTGAAATTCGGATTGAGATGGTAAATTACGTATTTTGAAACGTGGAGTTCGGAATGAGTTTCCTATTTTCTATATTTGTACAATATAAAAAGAAAAGTAATTTAAATTAAAAACTACATCAAATTAAATTACCTATACATTATTTTGTAGCAATAAATATTTTTATCGATAGAGTACAGCTATTAGACACTTTAATTACAGTTTCTGAATTTCTGAACTAGTAATTAAATTTGTAAAGCTATATATTTCTCATTCATCTGTGGAGTTATTTTTACATTTTAAACGCAGCATATTTAAGCCAATGCAATATCCCGAAAGGCAAGAGTCCGTTTTTGAGATCGAAGAATTAATATTTCTATTATAATTATTATTATAATATAAATATAATATGTATAATTTTCAACAACTACACACAACGCCATCTAGACCCAAAGTAAGCATATATGCTTGTGTTATGGGTTCTAGAATGCGGATATACATACTTAAATACTTTTTTTTTTTAAACACATACTTATTATAGATAGAAACACTAAGACCAATGCAAATAGACATGTTCATGCACACAATTATTTGCATCGAATCCACGACCTCTGCGTGGCAGTCCATACACAGTACCACCGAACTACAGAGGCAGTCATAATATAAAGTTAGTACATATTTTACTTATGTACAAAGTGTTTCATGTCCCGTAAGTCCGTAAGCTAAGCAGCGCCCTGCCACACGAAGTCAGTGTTCCCTTCGATTTAAAAATACACAAATGACATTATACTGGGTGGCGCAAAAGTACTGGCACTAAAGAAAATACTTTTTTTTTTTTATATATGACATTTTCTGTCATTCTGTTGTTGAAAATTGTGTAGAGAACAAATGTAAAATACACTGAAAATAAACATGGACCGTTTTACTCCCCAAGAACGTGGAATAATTGTGTCAATGTTCTTACGGAATAATTCATCAGTGATAAGAACACAACGTGAATTTCGTCGACGATTTCCCCACCGTCCGGCACCGATTGGTCGCACAATTCGACGCTTTGCCACACGCCTTGAAGCAACTGGCTCAACATTGGATAGACCTAAGTCTGGGAGACCAAGAACAGGCCGTTCAGCTGAAAATATCGATGCTGTGCGCGAAGATGTGGAAGAGTGTCCAGAAACATCAACGAGGCGACGTGCCACGCAATTGGGCATTTCCAGACGGACCCTGCAGCGTATTTTGGTGAAAGACTTAAAGATGTTCCCGTATAAAACTCAAATGACTCATCAGCTGCTGCCTGCTGACCACCGAGCTCGTCTAGATTACTGCCAGCGCGTCATAAACCTCAACCTTGAAGAGGATGATTTTCCTTCAAAATTGGTTATGAGTGACGAAGCGCATTTCCATCTCTCAGGGCATGTCAATAAGCAGAATACTCGGTTCTGGGGCACTGATAATCCGCGCATTATTCAAGAAACACCTCTACACCCACTAAAAGTTACTGTATGGTGTGGCATCTGTGTTGACAGAGTGATCGGATCCTATTTTTTCGAAGACGCTGGAGGCAATGCGATTACTGTCACTGGAGAACGCTACAGAACCATGTTACGTGAGTTTTTGATACCCAGTTTGGACGAATTGGGGCTGGAGCACATCTGGTTTCAACAAGACGGCGCTACGGCACACACAGCGCGCGACACTATGGACTTAGTGAGGGACGCTTTTCCAGGCCGAGTTATCTCTCGTTTTGGCGATTTGCCTTGGCCTGCAAGATCACCCAATCTGACCAGTCCAGACTTCTTTCTTTGGGGTTTTTTGAAATCTCGGGTGTATGTGAACAAGCCACAGACTCTCGCAGCTCTAAAAGAAAACATTCGTCAAGAAATAACGAACATATCGCAGGAAGTGTTACGGCAAGTTATGCAAAATGTCATAAATAGGGCTCAAATGTGTATCAACTCTGGAGGTCACCATTTAAAAGACATCATCTTTAAATCCTAATGGTACGAAATTTAATGGCACAAATATACATTTAAAAAATCTAAATCTAGTTTTCTAATTTAGAAAAAATGTTATAGCTGAACCAAATAGGGTCTTTACTTTTGCGCCACCCGTTATATATATATGTTATATACATATATTTTTTTTCTAATAAAGTTTGGTATGAAGAAAGATATCTCAAACGGTCGGGAAACAGTCACTAATGCATTCAGACTACAAGAATTAAGGCTGGGAGCTAACCTTGTTATGCGATAACTTGGCAGTAGGTATAAATGAACTCTACAGTGACGGGAAACTACTTGAAACTAGTTTTGTTTCATATTTCACAATTATAGCTTCCCTGAGCACGGTTTTACCCGCATCCTTGTAGTAATACTCCGCTCTCGTTGCCAATAGCGTAATGTTACATAGCCTATAGCCTTCCTCAAAAACTGGGCTATCATACGCAAAATAAATTATTCAAATCCGACTGGTAGTTCTAGAGATTAGCGCGTTCAAACAAACAAACAAACATATCTTTCGCCTTAAATAATAGTATAGATAGTTTAGGTTCAATATTTACGTGATATTTATCATATATACGGCAGATACGAAATGAACCGTTTCGCAAACATGATTGTTAGCCGTGCACATTTGCATGTACCATTATTGCTACACGCTAAATCACAAATATGTAAATAAATTGTAAATGTTCACCATTAAATAAATAACTTGAAATAATATATCGGTTCGTGTGCGGGGGCGTAGTCGACTGCTATTGACAAACGACTCGGCAAATATAAGCCGAATTATGGAAATTCCATTCAAGAATCGAGAAATTATAGCTATTGTTCGTATTTTATCTCGCTTAAGTCACATTATACCGCACTATCGAAATTGGTTTCGATAAAATTTGCGTAACATCCACAAATTGGACATAAATTCAAATAATTAAGGGTTTTAAATTGCTATTGTGCTATCGCTGTATATTATTTTTTTACAATTTTTATTTTGAATCTAGTTAGGTACCTCACGGAGTTTCGTGCATACCCCTAGGGTTGACTCATAACTTTTTCAATCATAACTACATGAAAATATTAGAATAAATACCTACATAAATACAACAAAACAGGTGAAATGTATGTAGACAAAGAAAATTATACACATTCCAAAAACACTAACATTACTCTTTATTTATATGTCTCTAGATTAAGACTTTAATAATTTTATCTATTTGACTGTTTTATTCAACGGCTGTTGACATATGACAAAAGGAGTGCTTAAAAACAGCTTCATCATGAAGGCGAAAGTTCTCGCATCGCTAGACAAAACTAAAGTCATAAACTTTATGCAGTGACAACATATTTCAGAAACATCGTGCCTTTTATTAGACGGGACCAGATGATCGTTGAATCCCCTCTTTCCGCGGGACTTTAAACTTGAGCTGTTCGCCGTTCCCTGGTATTGCGAAAGTTTTCAGCTCAACGAAAATACACCGGAACGCTCTCAAAAGAGTAATAGGTAGAGTGATTTTTTCGGCTCTTCGCCCTCGATAGGATTACGTTGACACGCGTGCCACCAATCAGAAACCTTTGAACTACTGTAAGAAGTTCACGCTATCGAACTTTGATTAATACTAGCGGATACGTAAATAAAGTTTTAGGCGGGTGCCAGTAAGGTAGGTTTTAAAGCGTGTCTATATTTATTCTCTTTGGGCGATTTCTCGCACTTAAATTCAAACAGACCTACAACTGTCACAACTGTGTATCAACAAGTAAGTACCTTAGCAACACACTAAAATATATACAAAATATGTACATATTTACATAATAACCGTGTACTATGTAAGAATTGATATAATGATACACTCAGTCACATCTATCTTGCTTACAAATTGTTACCAAAGCTTACAGTGAACAAAATAAGACGGAGGAACCCGAGATTCTACAGATAAGCTTATACTTAGGTATTTATACTTGTTTGTACGACAGTAAGTATAAATCATTCGTTTGAAGTTAGTTAAAGTTTTCTCTATATAAGAGTTTATTTTCTTTCTTTTATGCAACAAGTCTTTACAGTTTCTTTGAGATCAGTTCGTTTTAGTTTTTAATTTTTGAATAGTATTTGCTTACTTTATATTCTAACAATTTTTTATATAAAACATTTAATCTGTAGGTATAAAGTGCTACGTGTAAAAAAAAATATGTTAGGATATACATATTGAACGTAAAAATATGGTTTACTATAAAAAAGATAAAGAAATATCTTTATCTAACTAATCAGTCTTTTAATACTCATGATTGTTTTCAAACTAACAATGACTTTCTATATACCGATCTTTATTTTTGAAATGAAATGAAATGAAATGAAATATATGTTTATTCACATAGGTTAATTAAATTAACTCTTATGAACGTCAAAGTTTACAAAATGTCAGCAAATTAACCTACAGCCAGTTCGCTGACGAAGTAGAGCCATGAGAAGAACTGGCAAGAAACTCAGGCCACTTTTTTTTTTGAAAGAAAGAAAGAAAGAATTATCTATTTGCAAACCCGTTTTTATGTAACGGATCATTCAGCGCTACATCGCTTTTACAATATATATCAATATGACTATTAATTACAGCGCAGCCCTTCAGCGTCGAACGAAAAATTGAGATTTTCAAGAATCTTGGATTAAAGTTTGTATATTGAAAGCCACTGATTGCTTAGCCTACACAGAGATAAGAAGAAATATTAGTGTGATTGACAAATATTCATTGAGGTCAATATACCTAAATCAATGCAAATATTTGTTTTATAATTCTAGCTGTAGATACCTAATTACTGTAAACGCACCGGGTAACGACCGGTTTTATCGAGACAACACCTCAAGAGTTTTACAGGATCCGCAACGGGTGTACCAATGCAAATTTACTACCTTATTTAAAAAAAATCAAGTTAAGGCCAATAAATTCTTTTATATTCCATACATCTCAGCAACCGCCAAATTATTTCGACTTTCATATACTGAAATGTTAACTAAAGCAATATTTATTTAGTGGGAACAAATGGCTAGGTACCGTGTTAGCATTTTACGACTCGAGCCAAACATGAACAATTTGTATTCACATAGAGTTCGGGCTGTAAAAGTTGTAGTACAGGTGGATACAAAATTTGTCCAGGGTATCAGGTGCAATCAGATAGCAGACTGCCTAATCACAATGCTTTTGTCTGTCGTGGTCATTTTTATTATTAAAGGTTAAGTTCGACGACCCCGAATCGTTACGTTGAAGTGAAAAATTTGGTCTTAATATGCTTTCGTATGAGTATTGTCACGTTAATGGATCGCTTAATTTAATTTATTTTATTTTATCTCGGTGAAATTATATTTTGTTTACAATGTGATGATTGCCATAAACATAATATAAAATCGTCTGATTATTTTTGGCTTGGAAATGTTTATAATACAGGACTGGCTAATTATAGAAAATTAATCGTCTGCCGTCAGTGCCACTAAGCTAATACACAATAAGGTGATTCTATATAACTCAATATCGAAATCCCAAATCCTAAATGAGTATATCATATTATTATTACCTGAATCTCGGACCAATCATATAATTCATTAGGCTTATAAGAAATACAACAATAGGTAGATAATATATTTAGAGAGCAGTTACACACTACGATTTTCAGCACCGAGACAAACGCGCATCACGATTGAATCGCTCTAGCTTGTGATTTGTCTGTTATTTTCACAGAACAAAAAAACACGAGTGTTCTTTGTTTCGTTGTTATTCCAATTTCATCCGACTACATCTATAACATACCAAGGTAGGGAAACGCTTTACTTACTACTAAAGCTAAATACAAACGCAATAGAGAATATTATAGGTATTTATAATATGGGTATAATTTTCACATTCTTCGTCCACTACAAAGCTTAATAAGGTTAAAAAAAACAATAATTTTAATAGGTAAGTTCCAAAGAACAGGGTGAATAAATCAATTTTATGACATGCTCTAAGATGAACAGTCTAGGTGCTTAATAGTTTACCCATTGAGGGGAGAAAGAGTACACTTATTAAATTAATTCATAATCTTTGTTGGGTCTACCATCTGACGGTCTATACATTAATTATATACACTTACTGATCTCCTGACTTACACTCCACAATATTAATGTTACTTAACTGTGGTTTACTCTCAGTATTGGGTCAGGTGTCTTATAATAAGTATCAGCAGGCTTTTGGAGCGGTCCTGTATCATTCTACAGGTACACGACAATTGCACCTAATAGGCACATGGTGTACATGGGTATAATAGAAACGCTCGTTTATAACGATATAAGAACGCCGAGTGTATGTATAACCTCTTTATAGACTTAGCATTAAGACCTAATATTTATCATTATATAAATGGCCTATTAATATTTCAATGTGTTTAATCGATTCTAATATCATTTACCATACAAAGCCTATCAAACGTCTTAACATAAATTACTTAGTTAATATAATTAAAGCGAAACTGAATAATTCTAATCCAAAATCTCGAGATTAAGGATCGTGTTATAATTCAAATAACTGTCAAGTTTTGATTCATATTTGAACTGGTATTAAATCATAAGGGTAAGTTCAAATTATATTAATCCATCATCTGTGATGGAGATACTTTTCTAACGTTACTGCTTAGTTTTTAGCGAAAGCATCACAATACATCAGTATCATCATATCAGCCAAAGGCTTCGGCTGAAGCAATACATACCTTTTTGGAAATACTAAGAGTGAGAAAACATCACTATACGGATAATCATAGGTAAGAATAAAAGAAGAAACTGTTGTGCACACCTTAGGCCTCAGCAACCCACTTGTAATGCTCTAAGAATCTTAGCTGACTCTAACTATCCCTTAGATAGTATCAACGTCAGTCAGACACACAACGGTACAAACTCCACCAATGATTAGATTGTGTGACGATCGGTATGTTTAAGTTTGTTTGCAAGTTCATTATAATAGATTCAATTGTTTAACAAATTGTATAGGGCCTTCACCTTTCAAGTTATATTGTGTTCGCAACAATGCTAATAATCTTGAAGGGCTAGATTACAATTGTTTATTTAAACAATCCCAAAATAGAAGACAGATAAAGCCTAGTTCAAATATAGAGATATAGTAACAAGAAAATAGGTAGTTAACAGTAAGTAAAGAGATGCCTCTTGCACTCACGCGTGTGGATTTAGAATTATATGTCTTTTTGATGATATAGGTAGGACGAGTTGTTGTAATGTATATATTATGACAATTAAATAAACCTCCTCAAATACTTTAAATCCAGTAAAGTCTTTGTTAAATCCAATAAAGTTGATATAAAAGCCCAGCGCGTATCAACTCTAGTTTAAAAAAAAATTACTATGTCCTTGTTATGAATTTATAATTCTAATTACATGCAATTATATACGGTAGTAGATCCACGCTGATATTAGCATGAATGGGCCGGATCGTCCGGGGAAGTACTACCCTCTCATAGAAGATCGACTTAAGAGTAGTAGTATCCGTACTACTGCGTTTCGTTCGGTGAGTGAGAGCGCCGGAGGCCCAATTTCCCCCCTTTCCTCTTTGCCCACGTCCCTCATTTCCTTCCCATAACCCCATTCCCAGCCGCCATAGTGGAGGCCACCATACCAGCAGTTTAAAACGATAGCTTTTGGTATAGTGGCCGCCACTTCTGGATTCCACTGACTGCTTACCATCAGGCGGGGTGGAGTCATTTTGGTAGGCTATCCTATAAAAAAAAAAATAAAAAAAAAAAAATTCAACGAAATAAATTTTTGCTATGTGAAAAGAAACAATTTATGTAATAAATACTTTTAATTTATGATTTTATTGTTCGCGCGTTCTGCACGCCTTTTAAATAGATGCATTCAGACCTAAAGTCGAAGTAGAAAGGTCTTATTTTTAAATAAAAAATGTTTACAGAACACATTTTGAAGATTTATTCAGAACTAAAGTCGAAGTAAAAAAAAAGGTCTTTTCTTTAAAATGAAATCGTCACCTAAAGGAGCCTAAATTCTACCTAGTTTCTCTTTCTTCGGCTTTGTTTCAGTAGGCAGCTACATTATTATATCAATTGGTGTACTGTTTGTAATAAATATATAAAATAAGTTACGTCAGCGCATCCACCAATTACCAATACCAATAAAAAACCAAATCAAAATTGTACAGAAATATGAAACTCTAGTTTGTAACAGAAATTTGTTCAAAGCAATCGTCTCGTCTAGTTAGTCTAGACAAAAGAGCTTGTAAGGTTTGCTGCCAATTGTACCACAGAGACTTCTATTTAAATATTTCCTTACAATTAATTTAATTTAGTTAACAAAGGAGAACGGTGGAGTGTTCTTATTCACAATTAGTGAGACATCGCTGCAATCCCAACAACGAAGCAATGCTGAACAAAGTATTTTAAGGTTGCAACTTGCAATTCGTTCCGTCTTGTTGCCTTTGTTTTTAGAATGAATAGATCTGTTAGTGTTTAATCTTAGCGCCTGAATTTTGTCTAACAAAGGTGTTAAGAAAGGGGAAAACTTTTGTAAATTTAGCACTTTTAAATCGGGAGTTACAACATTCTGTTTATACTAACAAAATAGGAAACAAACAGAGATGCACCTGATAGTAATTAGCTATTTGATATGGATGCTTATAATACAAGGAGCAACACATATAATTGCACATGTGGTCAAATGTTAATTAACTATGATGTCAAACGTCGGTTCGCGTTCAAGGTTCAAGGCAATTGAGTAATGCAAAATGTTGTTTTTGACAGAGTCCACAGAAATGTGACACACCTCTCCACTATAAGCGATAGTTGATAATAGCACAGGATATATACAGAAAACTAAAGCAATTTTTAAAAAAAAGTTTCGAATTCTAATCGGCAAAATCATAGGAGCTTGAACTATCCGTAACTGTTAATTGTCTACACTATCACCAATTTTATGGCACAATATACAGTTATCTTTCCAACTTACCTGCCTATACTAGCATCCGTGTATGAGCTGTTGCCCTAGGCGTTATGAGATATCGCCAAATTTACAGTACAGTAGGCCGTAAATACGTCGAGCCCTCGGCCACCCATTGATCTCTCAAATACCACTGCCCCTTTTGTTTCCAAAATTACAAGCCAACTGTGAAATTGTAGCATTTTTGAGCAGTGTATTTACTTCTTGATTGGGTTTTACATGTCCTTAGGAATGATCCTATCATATACGAACATTAGTTCGTATTTGATTTACATCAGTGTATAAATAAAAATAAAAAACGAAAGAAAATTTTCATAACCGGAAACATAAAATAATATACAAGATTTTTTATTCACTAAGTAATACTGCTTTATAAACAATATTTTATTTGTTATACTTAGAAGAGCTATAACCATCAGTAAAACTGTTTATCTCCCAAGGAATGGTCATACTTGTAGTTAACACGCATAACCAGCACTATAATCCAGAAATGCATAGCTTAAAGTTGAAACGACAAATATAATGAAGAGAAACAGACTCAAGATAGCTTCGATATAATCTTTTGATCTCTTTAAAGCTTGTTTAAAAGGTAACACTAAGTGGAGATAGTATTAAACGCTTGATAAAATATCTTAATCGCCTTTTACAAGAAAGTCTGATATTGCACCTTGAAAATACTTATTTGAAGCCAATTTATTCCTAATCCTTGCGATTCCATTTATCCTCCGTATTTGTCAGTAATGCCTTCTCATCGTTAAATGTCCAAGTTATTTTTAAACGCAAAAATAAATGTTTTTTGGAGCCAGATCATCAATCAATTTACGCTTAAGGAGTTAGCAAAGTTTTTGAGTTCAACAACTTGGATGATAATTTCTACATTGATGTAACTACATCTAACTATCTGCTTTGTGAAGCAAGCTTGCTTATTTAAATTTCAGCGATCAGAATTTATCTGTTTGTTATTTGTTTATCAGACTTCAAAGTGATTGAATACCTTCTCAACTTGCAGCTGTTTGCTTGTCTGCAAAATTTCAAAACTGAACGGTATTCTAAACTTTGGAGAATAATTTAAAAGACACTTTATATACAGTCTATGCAAGTAAGCTAGTTACAATATTATCACAGCCGTGAGCTATTCACAGTCTCAGCATATAATTAATTAACATGTCGAGTAGAGTCCCCAACGGAAAAATTAAACAAATTCGAAATAAAATATTTTAAGAAGAGATTGCAGTATTACATTTTATTATCTTAAATCCAGACGCAAAATTTACGTTTTAAAACAACAAATTTTCTTCTTCTTTATTTTACACTAGACATCCACCCTCGCTTCGCTTCGGTATCAAAAGTTTCATTCGGCCTCACAATAAACGCCTACGGAAAATACCATAGCAATAGTACCGTATTACATCATTCATATTTTAAAAGGCCCAAAATATTGAAATTTTGAAAATGACTAAAAAATGTGTTATACATAATAAAATATAGCCTATGTTATTCGTCCTATTTGTAGCTTTCTAAAGTGATTTAACTCAATATTTACGTAAACAATTCGTTGTTACTTATTTAATACAAATACGATGCTAGTCAAGTTCTCTTAAATATTATAAAGAGAAAAGAATTGATTATTGTATGTTAAAAATCATAAAAAATCTAATATTTTCTTTTTAAATAATGTACAACCAATACTAGAATTTTAGACTGAGTAGTAGCAATGGCCTTATACTCCTGATATCGGGTATGCAGTATTATGTTGTCATAAAAACTGAGCTGTTAAATTACCTTGAGAGCAGTGGCGTGCACAGAGATTTTTAACAGGGTAGACATTATTGATTTTGACAGGGTAGGCATTATTTAATTATGTTACTAAAATTGAGATTTCAGGCAATTTTAAAGGTAGATTGCTATAGTGCAAGATGAGTAAGAGGTTCACCTAATGCTTGGTCACCGCTGTATGTAAATTTCGACAATGACAGAAAAACAGTTGCTACCAACTCAAATTCCTTTCAAGCAGTGGCGTGCATTCCATATAGGCAGAATTTCTGACTATATGGAATGCATACAGCGGTGACCAAGCATTAGGTGAACCTCTTACTCATCTTGCACTATAGCAATCTTGTAAAGCGCGTTTTCAGTAGATAGTCTACTAAGAATTTAGCCTTTAATGCGTATTGCACCAAAGTTTATTTTGTTCCTAACTCTAGACTTTATATTATACCTTCGAGTATCCTACGAATAGTTATTCATTAAAATTAAGTTTGTGTGTATGTATGTTTGTGTGTGTGTGTTTGTTACCACTTAGCGCCTAAATGGTTGAACCGATTTTGAATGAAAATTGGTATGTAGATAGATTCGGTGCCGGAGACAGACATGTATACATTTTCCCGAAAATCAGTCTGGTTCCCGAGAGATACAAAACATATTATATACGCGGGCGAAGCCCTGAGGCGCAGCTAGTATAGTATATAGTATTTTATTAAATCGGCAATGGAACATAACTTTTACTGTGTTCACTGATGTGAGCCCTATGATTATAATAAGAGTAATTTCATCAAGTCTGCGGACATTTACGACCTGATAACACTCGCAAAAAGCCGCAACATTTTTTTCCCAGGGAGCATAAACAATCGGGTCCCTTTCTAATACGAATTTTATTGTTGCGTCATAAATGCCGGTGCTTATTATTTTCCTGTTGTAAAGCAACAAAATAATACAGCGACAATAATGGGTGCCTGTAATCTCGCTCGACGGATTCTCACAATGAGACAGTTTTATTATAGAAATGTGAATCATTTTTATATGATGCTACATCGTTAAATGAAAATAAAATGGCGAATGTAGCTTTCGTTGAGTTTTTATAGTTTTAGGGTGATGTTTTGCTTGTGACTTATGGTTGAAGGTGGCCAAGGCGAAGAGGCCGTCACATGGATTAAGAGATACAAGATTAATTTTCAGCCAAGACGTAAATAAGCGAATATTTAATTCTAACGCATTCTTTCGGGATCTTTATTTCCGTGTCATAGTTGCGACATAGGTACCTACTTTTTATACATGAGATACAAAAGATCCTAGGAGTTGATCGAAGTTCTGACATTTAGAATAACCCAAAACTACAATATAAGATAAATAATTGTACCTTTTCGAAGCATTAAGCTTCGTAACAGTTTAAAAATATAATATTGGCCCGCAATTATTAAGAATACTGAACAATGATTAATTCCGTTAATTCTGGAAAACTTGACTTCTAAAGTTAAATAGTTTAAATAATAAACTTGTAAGAAAATATACGTAGTTTAGAAATATACGTAAGTTTTGAAAGAAGAAATAAAAGGTATCTATTTATCCTGCACACTATTATAAATGTGAAAGTTTGTGTGTATGTGTGTGTGTGTTGTGTGTGTGTATGTTTGTTACCACTCAGCACCTAAACGGCTGAACCGATTTCGACGAAAATTGGTATGTAGATAGCTTCGGTGCCGAAGACGGACAAAGGCTAAGGCTTTCTACCCCCAAAATCGGTTTGGTTCCCGTAGGATACAAACATATTTTAAGCGCGGGCGAAGCCGTGTGGCACTGTTAGTTTTTTAACATATAGGTAGTTAAGATGTTCTTATTTCAATTTTATTGTAGCTAACATTTTTAGTTTGCAGAAAGCTTTCTAAGGTCTGTATGTATACTGTAATGTGTCTTTTAATTGTATAGTGATGATGTCTCCATCGCCATAAAAGCTTGACCCTTTATAGTGCAGGAGTACTTATGGTTTTATAAAAACAAAAATGGTTTCTAAAATATAAATTATACGCAATATATTGTGTTTCCCAATATACTCAATCAACATTAATATACTTTTAAAATTCAATTACATTAAAACCCGCCTTTTCTATAAAATGTTCCATCAAAGGCCATTGCTATGAGACAAACCAATAGCATTTTACATATGAAAACCCCAGAATTTCCGAGTACTCGTAAAAGTTAATTTTCTGTCTCTTTATAAATACATGCATACATATAAATGCGTCGTATGAGAAGATAACATTAAAAGTAATTAGGTGATATAACAATTGACTTTCGACCTTAAACAGGAACTGATAAGGGTGTAATTTATTTGATAGTTTGGTAGATTTGGGGTGCAATATTATCTTCTTCACATCCGAATAAATGAGAAAAAAGCGGGGTCCGTCGGACGAACTTTTTAATTCGTAATTACAGGACAGCGTCCAAGCTTTAAGCACCATTAACTTTTTTCCTAAATGTCTGTGTCGTATGGGGTTCCGCATATAAAATGTAATTGAACATTTTTATTGTGCAAATTCAAATTAGTTTCGAGTATTTTAGTAGCTTGCTTTGGAATATTAGGATATAAAATTATCGATTATAATATGATTACTCATAATCTAATTTACCTCGATCTTTGAGTACCTATTTAGGGAACTTACAAATAAAAGTACTTTTAATTTGATGGCAAACACACATAACGACCCTTTGATAAAATCAGGACATCCTCCAGCCGTCTCGCGTGTTTACGGCGAATTCAGACTCTTAGCCGTCTACTTATATATTAAGAGTAATCATCTCACTATTAATGTATGTAGGGACCTGTATTTTGAATATTTTATATACATAAATTACCTATGTTTGCCATTATTATACTTTGTAAAAAGAAAGCTACTATAATCGTCTACGGACGTTCCTCCTAGGGTATGAATGAACTCAAGATAACTATCAACATTTTGCAGCTAAAAAAAAAATGATGTCCTATTTGAATTGATCAACTGATCATTAATTTATTCAATAATAATTCATACATTGCATTCTAATACATAGATCACATGACAATAGAAAAATAAAATTGAGTAATATAGAAAATTAAATTATATAATTTGGCCATCATTAAATTCAAATAAATAAACCCCTGTATGTAGTTGAATACTTTAGACATTTGTAGTAAATAAATGTATTTAACTTGTTGTCCGCTTCAGTTCCGCCCATGGTACATACCTTCATCTTTACAAGAGTGGTTTATTTTGTAAATCTAACCTGTCGTCATGTCATAAAACCAAATAAACAAACTCTTCGGCATTTTTCATATTAGCGTAGATTTAAACCACTAAATAAATAAATCACTTTGCTTGCTGTCGGTACTTTGCTAATTGTGGCAAATTAACTATAACGCATACCTACCTGTGACGAGTTAACTAATACTTTTTTATGCATGTGACGAATTAACTTTGAATGTATGGAGTTTTAAAAACGTGACGAATTAACTATGTGGCAAGTTTACGATAACCCTTATAGACGCGTAGCTAACCTGCTATATAATTAAATGTGCTTTTAATTTAAAACATTTAAGGTGACTAATTGGGAACAAACCGCTAGGCTAATTGTTAGAAAGATAAAGCAGCTATTTCACAGCTTGTATTTAATAAAATAAATACTCGATGCTTAACTGTATACTGTGTAATTATAAGTGCAACCTACATCATAGCAGTGTATAATTATACTAACCTGCTATCTTGATCACTTACTATTTGTTAAGTAAACAAAAAAATTTTTTTACAAACACGAGCAAGATTTTCTTAGAACACTTTTTAACTATAAGCAAATACTTTCTATAACTTTCTATAAACAAATACTACGAGTATAAGAACCTTACTACAATAGCAAATTAGGATTAATAATACCTATAGGTACCTAGTTATTGTTTTACTTGGCACCAACTTCAAAATTATAAAATACTTATTTAATCATTTCTGATTAACTAAATCAAAATACGAATTACTTTCTGCTAAGTAAACTTATTTTTAACTTTTTTCCTTTTCGTTTGAAGTCGGTTTCTTTTTTGTTTAATTTTTTTTTTATATTTTACGATTTTCAGTGATGGGAACTAAACATTTTGGAATACTGTACCGTATGAAGTAAGCCCGACATGACTGCTGTTAAGGAATTCCCTCGACTGTCTATGGTCACCTGTAATGGCACTTAAGACCCATATATACCGATATGGGTCTTAAGTGCTCAAGCAAAGTTCTCATCATTACAAATAAATTAAGTCCAAACACCAAGTATTTGCTCGTTGTCGAGTTCCCTCGACTGTCTTTCGGCTCCATCATCAGATCGACTCCAAACCTACACTAAATAGTAGTGCCTTAAAATACTTAATGAAAAAAATAGCAAATGCACTAATGGCCAGTACGATTTTCGAAAGTTCTCCTCGATTTCCCGGGGATGCCATCATCAGATCCTGGTTTTCTTATCATGATACCACACACAAAATATATATATATCGGTCGAATTGAGAAACCTCTTCCTTTTTTTGAAGTCGTTTAAAAATAGACGACACAGACAAATAATTGAAACTTGTAAACATTAAAAATATTTGTCTCTGGTCGAAATGGTATGTATATAATCTGACCAGTCTATTCACTATAACATGTGCAGTAAAATGTTTTAACAAATGTTCTATGTTATTATTATAGGTACTTAATAGCCTACCCACTTACCAATAAAAACACCAACAGTTATCAAAAACATCTGACAACAAAGTCCTTAATTCCTCAATTAGATACATACATCACTCAACACCAAAAACTTGCGAAAGGTACTCCAATACGACAGTAAGTAAATACAGTAAAAAGAACGACTCAAGAGGTTTGAAACGCGCGTGCACATCAAAAAAATCTGATAACTAGCGTGGAGGGAAGTGTTAAGGGCCCTCAAAGTACCTCACACTCTTTCAATAATACGCAGCGAACGTTTGCAATAAAATTGTCAAGTCGAGATCTGATGACTACGCACTTTTTGATACCCGTTTAAGAGCCCCAAATTGTGTTAAACACCGCGTTATGAGTTTTAGAGATTATGTGTTAGTAATTTTTGGTTTTATTTGGTGTCGATTGTATTCGGATTTATTTTCTTAGTTGGAAGCAAATACTATACGAACCTTACTACGATAGCAAATTAGGATTAATAATACCTATAGGTAACTAGTTATTGTTTTACTTAGCAACAACTTCAAAATTATAACATACTTTTTTAAACATTTCTGCTAAGTAAACTTATTTTCTTCTGATATGTGTATAACGTATCACGTTTGATGTGTATTCTACGGATTCATGCATAAGATGTAGGTACTGTACATGTGTACACTTGTACTTGATGGGATATTTACTTATGAGGGTTCACCTAATTCTAGTATTTGTACAGAACATATTATTATTATTTTTTAAATATATCCGGAGATAAATGATAAAAATTGAAAACCACGAATATGACACTAAGTTGCGAAGTTGCCACTCATGACGCGTAGACGCTCTTAAATACCTAAAATAAAATTTTCAGTGTCATTCAACTCTCAACCTTTACTATCACAATTTATTACAATTACTATCCCAGTTTCCCTTTAGCCTCACTTGACACGTGTCTCCACAAATTTGCCAAGAAGAAAGTTTTCTTCTCATGTGGACACTTTGATTTTCCTGTTTTCGACCATTTCGAGGGCCGTCGGTGTGGACACGGTTTTTCAATTTAGTAAATAGTTCTCAAACACGACTCTTTGGCAAATATATTGGAGGTGTACAATTGTACACTTACACGTACTATAGTAAAAGTTTTGTACAAGTGTTGTCAAAGTTAAAACTTATTTTCTACTAGCTGTTGGCCGCAGCTCCGCTCGCGTGGTTGTCGGTTATATCTATCTCTGTTTACATTGACGATTTTTCATACAAACTTTCATCCCCTATTTCAACCTCTATAAGCCATTTTTCCGCGATAAAAGATAGCATATTATGTTGTTCCTAGAGGTCGAATCTATCTCTATACCAAATTTCATCAAACCGGTTCAGTGGTTTAGGCGTGAAAGCGTAACAGACGTCTGTCTGTTACTTTCGCATTTATAATATTAAGTATAAATTATGAACCTTTCCTACTTTGAAATGAAATGAAATGAAATGAAATATATGTTTATTCATTTAAGTTAATTAAATTAACACTTATGAACGTCAAAGTTTACAAAATGTCAGCAAATTAACCTACAGCCAGTTCACTGACGAAGTAGAGCCATGAGAAGAACTGGCAAAAAACTCAGGCCACTCTTTTTAATCGCCAGGTTATTACAATTTTTGTAAGTTACAGTTTCAAGTAGCATGCAAAGTGACGCAGGCAATACACTTAACTCTATAGATACTTAATTACTTACAGCTTTCTATGTTGTAAAGAAAATTAAAAAGTAAAATGTGTGCTTTACAGGTTGCCTCAATTTGCATATTGCTACAAAAGGTAAAGGCAACATGTGAACTGTGATAAATGTTTCTATGTAGATATTATATAAACTGTTAATTTTTGGTATAAGTATAAAGTAAGATGAACTTAATTTACCACAGGAGTTCACAATGTACCTCTATTTCACAAATCACAATGTAAAAAAATTTAACAATACTAAGTATACAATTTTAACAAAACAATACAAAATGTGTACTTAACTGTTCAAATATGGCTCGGGCATCATGTCATTTATAATTAATACAAAATGACATGATGCCCGAGCCATATTTGAACAGTTTGATTTATAAGATATTATTTCAATGTTTTTAAACAACGTTGATGACAAATAAGTACGTGGTCCCGGTACGGTTACCACTTACGTAAGTAATAAAACCTTGCTAAGTAATTACCTTATTAGGTACCTGCAGTAAATAATTTATATTGTACCGTAGACGACACCTGCGAAAAACCTGATATGCCAATTCACATGATTACCATGTAACTAACTTTAATTCAGCTTTAAATAAAAGAAAAAAACTTTTTGTTGTGGAAGGTAAAATAATCCACCATTGCAGCATTGTGAGAAATTGATGTATATTTTTTTAGTTACTTAATTAAGTACCTCTGCTAAATAATGGCTTCATGTGAAATAAAGATTTTTTTTTTATTGGCGCCGTTTCCGTAGAAACGAGTAATAAAGATAGATTTTATGGGTCTATTATTTGTGAATAAATTTGTGAAATTTAGAAATGTACATAATTTATTGCAAATCAACATTTTTTAATAAATTAAAAATATTGTGGTAAATAAATAGCTAGTTACAAAATATAAAATATATTTTAAAAACGAAATGTGATTTGTTTTTTAATCACAAGCCTAACTTATGTTTTATTTTCATCTCCGACGTACATTATTCGTGTGCACAACATAAAAGAAAACTCATACAATTTCAATCTACAGGTCTCTATTCAAATATGACAAGATCAGTTGATTTTCAGACCCTTTGAACCCCGCGTCTCGCATCTCCTGTAAACTAATTTAACTCAGTCTGAACCCTGAATTCAGCTTTTCAAATAGTTTCGTCTCGAATAAAATTCTTGAAATTGCCAAGAAAATATTGTAAACAGTTTGTTTAAATAAGCTGCATACAAAATTAAAGTCGACTTCAATTACAGAGCTAATCATGACTATTTAGTATTAAAACTGTCTGAAATATGAGAAAAATATCTAATAAAAAATGAAATAATATCATAACTTAGGTCATAATTAAATTCTTAATACCGTCTGTACATAAATCCGTATGACGTATAAATGTGTTATTTGAATAATATTACAATTTGGAATCGCTGAAACGTCGACTGAGGCGGGGCACACATTTGCATATGGATAGGGTCGGGCCACAAAGCAAACGACATCAAGCACATTGACACTTTCGATGTTATTATTTCAACCTTTAGTATTATCTATATCACTAATTACCATTCTGTTACCATGTTCTATATCCTACCTCCTGATAAGAGTATTTTACAGTAATTTCGGTTCCACAAAAAGTTCTAAACCCATAGTCATCTGCCAAAACACAACAGACTATAATACTGCGTAATATTATAGTCTTCTGTGACGTTTATCCCGCTTAACTAGTCCAACTACTGCAACTTACTATATATACTAAAGTTCTATTTTTTGCTATTGTATACCGGTTCTCAGTGCTCTTCGGCTACGAGTGCAGTCTTTTGTTTTTATAGCAGCCCATAAGATCCCTGGTCGTCCTGAGGGTCTAAATTCTAAAATGTATGAGATTGACATAAGCTAACGCCAACACTGTCGTTAGCTTACGTCAATACCATACATTTTTAATCTATTCTATGAATAGAATAGAAATCTATGACACTTGTCTAGGCCCTCTGAAGGGCGATCTATGCGATACAAGTTCTAAGCAGTCAATGCTGTTGTATACCCAAGTATTCCGCCAGTTTAGTAGCCACTAGCTAGTGACCCGCAACGCTTCATAATGCAGTTTTCACGTATGTTTTTCTAACTTTATGAACGTTAGAGGGAAAATTTACAGCGAATACTCGAGCTAAATCTTTTAGTTTTGAATAATGTTCGTTTTTTCTGAGATTAGTATTATGGGTAAGCTGGTCTCAGACGGATGCCACCATCTCATTGTTGAATTCTTAAAATATATTTTTAAAAAGAATATCTAAGTTTATGTTTATTTTGTTGCGTTAACATTATAAACAATTGTTTTAGATGTCTATAATAAGATTTTTTGTGATTTAAACATACATTCTGGAATAACACGAATGTAGTGCCTTCAATATTCTATTATTATTATATTATGTAATTGATGACTGATCTAAGGGCCTGTATCTATCTATACCTGTATGGATATTTTTCCTGTATTCCTGCTTCGTTCCAACTAAGTAGTATCTCAGCGAAATTAACAATGTATACTTAGTTATCACGAATGTGTTAAAAATGATTAGTATATACTTAAACTTGAAGTATATACTTATTCAAAGTTTGGAAGAAAATCGGTTTTGTGTTTACCTAAAATTGTCATCACAAGATATATAGCTTTTAAAATTTAACATCGATCGTCATCATTGTCATTTCAACCAATTTCTCCATTAATATTATAGCAAGTTTTAAAATAAGTAAAACACGCGGGGGTACCTGGACGTCGTTCAACTAGCTGGACTCGTTTATTACTATTAAAATATTTTCATAATGTAGAAATTAACTCAGAGACAATCTTACTGTACTGACTTTACATAATAAATATTCCTATAGGAGCTTTTCGACTAGCAAAATTAAAACTGCGAGTTAATTTCACGATACGCTTAAAAATACAGAATTACATAACATTAATGAGGGGTTGAACAGTTTTTGGTCTGACCAAAGGACGAGAGGCATTCGGCGAGACGGACGTTGGAAAAGTTAATAATGCCTGAAGTTACCCGCCCCTAGCAATTATAAATTTATTTGTCTGTACCCCCCATACTTTATTTTTCTAATTATTGGGTACACAGTCGCTTAGACAATTAATAGTACTGCAGTCTGGGTACTTGGTGTTTATGTTTTTAATGTTGCAGATTTTGTTAATTGTGAATAAAAGTAATTTTAACTAAAAGTAGATAAATAACCTACCATTTTTTTTAAATTACTTAATATTTCTTTTAATGTCTATTATTAACATTATAATTGAGCATCAGATGTAAATAATAATAAAACAACGATAGTTGGAGAAGCAAATAGTGAACATGAGCACTTATAACATACGTTCACGGTTTTGCCAGTCAGGTAAATCTGGAATGCCATTGGGCATAATTTTAACTGATGCACGTAATTTACACTAATAAGTACTTATCCTTAGTTGCCTTGTCCGACAGCCACGCACTAAAAGGATTGGGACAATTTTATTATACTTAACAAGCATCACTTCTCTCGATTTAATATTTTTGGAATAGAATAGACTTGATGCTCATAACAATAGATGTTTTTTTTTTGCCGACAGTGGCAAACGAGCAAAAAGCCAACTTGATGGTAACTGGTAACTGTTGCTCATGGACGACTCAGAGTCCCTAGCAATGCTCCTGCAATGCCAGTGAATCTGTAACGCCACTGCCTACCGTGAAGAGAGTGGGGTAGGTGAAAGGATGTTGAAAGGCCGGAAAAAGGAAAGGGACTAAATAATTTCACGATAACGGTTTTTTATTTTATTTATCATCTATGTCTACCTCCATGATACAAACATGGATGGTATGACACGAAATCTCCTCTGTTTCGTTTACAATAGACATTTGTATGCGGTATTCTCCACAGAAACCGCGACACATCATGTCTTTCATGTTTTTCAAGGACATTGGCAATTCCGGCACATTGTACATTTTCTGAAACATAAATAAGTGATCCTGTAGATGTTTTTTTTCATATATGTACGAATAGTTCCTTGTTTAGTAACTTTGACTCTTAATTTTTTCACGCTTAACCTTTAACATAGAATCGTAACTGGAGGCGCTGTTGGTTATTTTTAATACACCGCTTTTGTAAAAATTGGTGAAATCGTCGACGTCAATGTATTCCATAAGTGGTATTAATTTACTTGTATAGAAGTTTTAACGCGCTTTAAACGTAACTAGTATTACAAGCTACGTAACTGGCATTACAAGCTGAACCTATCCCTAGCACGTAACAATATGATAAAATTCTTACATCAGGGATAGGACACGACGTGATACCCAAGACCTCAAATATCTCAGACCAAGGTGCGTTTTGGTCCTTTATGCTATCGCCTAGATTTAATTCAGTGTGAAATACATACTCGTCCATCATATCCATCACCTTCCATATATCTAGGTGAATCTACAAAATTAATAATATTATGTAAAAAAATAGAACAAAACAAGTTGGATCTGAAATCATAAAAAATATAAGTCTGTCTCTTCATCACCCTATGGTAGACTGGTAGAAAATGTTCAAAACACTAAGTCCACCAATACGTATCAATCTATGAAGTTTTTAAAATTATGTTAAAATAAGTCAGAAGTTATCAATCAGACTTGAGCGTAGTTATTAATGCTTGTATAGAGGACCATAAAATTACTTTACCACTCTTAGAGTAAATGCCGTTTGCATATCACAAAACAGGACTATTCTTGCTTGCACATTACCTCAGTACAGCGACAGTTGTCACTGTCATAAAGAGTCTTATTGGATTTTAATTTTAATAGAATTTAAATTTTTTGTCAAAAGTGGTAAAGCAAATATGTTTTCGATTATTCTACCAATGTATGAGATGAGACCTTTACATTGCAGTGGAACTTTAAGTCAAGTATTTTAATAGCACATCACTTTTTAAGGTTAAAATCATTATTCCCAAACTGGTATGTGCCTCTTTTTCTGAACTAATAAGCGATAGGTACTGAACATACCAGTTTGATACATTTTTCAGACCGACTATCGAAGTCAAGGAGGGTAATATTTTTCGAGCGTATGTATGTGTACCTATTTCTATTTCTTTGGCACAATTTACAGCCTCAATGGCTTAATGGATTTTGAGATACGAGGTGTCATTAGATTCGTATTAGTTGTGTCAGTAACATAGGGCCTAAAATATTTCAATATAGCGTCAGCACGAGAAAAAAATGGGTTTCTTTCTTTTCACTTTGTTTTAGGCAGACGGGTTTTTTGATTTTAAATAATATAATATTGCTTATTTTGCAGAAGTGCTTGTAAGAAGTGTTCATGATTTTACATACAATATAAAGCTGATGTTAAGAGAAATAAAAACGTACAGTAAACTCTTCGTATAACGGAATTTTTATCTCAATAGTACCGCACAGCTTAGCAACATCAGTCCCATCGTCTTCCTTTTTTGAGCTAAGAACCAATCCAGTGCAATCCAAGACTTTATTCTCAAAATTCTCGCAGCTTAATATTTTATCTGTTATTTTCAGGACGTACGTCACCTGAAATTAGAACTGTTACTTTAGTTTCATGTAGATACCACAAAAACAAACTATTTTTATACCACTTTAGTGGCAAACAAGCATTGTGGACATGACAATAAACACCGCAGTATTGATGCTAAGTACGAAAACGCCAACTCGTTGCTGATCGTGTAGGAAGAAGGTACGGAGGAAAGCATGATGCAAGGGGGTGCACATGCAACCCCCTCCCTCACCCCTCCCGCTTGTCAAGAAAAAAATACATAGAAAAGATTAAGATTTTTTTTATTAGTCTTTGAGTAGTACAGTCTATAGGTTGCTATCCAATTTGTTGTCAAACTTGTCAATAAATTAACAGTCCTTCTATTTTTTTTTATAAAAACTAAGCACGCACAGTTGCCTTAGTGAAATGCTGTTGCACCCTTCTGGAGAACAGGTACATCCCCCTAAAAATAATCCTGGCGGCGTCCATGAGAGAAAAGAAATTTACTGTTGGTCTCTGGCACTCTGAACGTAACACTTTATGGTAGTATGGTAACTAATACTTCACTACGATATTATATGACTTAGGTAATAATACAGACGACATTTGCAAATTAAATGGGCTTAGTTTACGTTCAAAGGCAAGCATAGTCAGTGTTGTCCTAATACTAGCCTCCTGCACTTGATAACTTTTAACATTCGCAATGCATAAGAAAAACGGTACCTACTTTTATAAATAACTAATATGTGTATCGCTTTACCACCCATTAATACCTTATCAAGCATTTAATTCCATCATATATTACAACCACCTACTTACCTTTAAGAACATAGGTATATTGACTGCACCGTTGGTCTAGTGGTTAGTATAACTGACTGCGACGCCGGGTGTCGTGGGTTTGATTCCCGCGGAAGGCAAATATTTGTGTGATGAACATTTGTATTTGTCTTAGTCTGGGTGTTTCCTATGTATTCTAAGTATGTATTTACAAAAAAAAGTATGTATATGTATTATATTTCAGTTATCTAGTACCCATAACACAAGCTCTGCTTAGCTTGGGACTAGATGACGGTGTGTGATAGTGTCTACATATTATTATTATTATTATTACTATTATTATATTATTGTTCTACTTACTTCACAATTGTTTCCTATATACATTAAACTAAACAAAAACAAAAATGCTTCTCTATGTTCCATTACCAGGCCAATACAAAAAATCGTTTGATAAAAATACAACACTGTTACAAGAAATGAGTGTTATGATATGTCGCGAGTTTTATATACAGATAGATAAAATCATTGCTGTTGTAGAACGTTGTTGATGGTGCGATAGTCGTTATTAGTTGTACCAGGATTGCATGAGGTAAATAGCTTCGCGTGTTATTTACCAGTAGGCTGTTTGTCATTGTCAAGGACGCTCTAATATTTTTGTATCTCATTTTGGGCGTGTAATACACTGTGCGCAACACTGGGAAGCGCGATAGCGAGGTATTTTGTATGCAACTAGTTCATTTTGTACTAAAATCCACAAACACATCCTGCTTTGCTCTTCGCGGACATGCAGTGCATTTTAAAACGTACACGCATATTGTCGGACAGACTAAAATACATGTTTACAAAATCAAAATTAGCGGTCACACGCTTCGTCACATTTTATGGTGTGTATATTTTGTTACTAAACCTACTGTTTTACATACAAGCGCGTTCAAAAAATTTTTCGTACAAAGTTATACTTGACTTAAAGATTGTTTCTAGTGTCATGCTTTTTCCTTTTTCCATGGCAGCGTTAGGTCGGTCTTTCTTCTAAACTCTATAAGAAGCAGTAGCGAATGATCCGCAGTTACCACATAAAATAGGATGCCACTTACTTGACTGCTACCAGAAACAAAAACGAGATTATTATAATAATAAATTTTCTTTATTTGTCTTTCACATAGGTCAACACGTATATAAGTACAACAATGAAAAACAAAAAGTTACAATCCTTTGTGGGAAACTGGTGTCTGCACTAGGATACCCTGTCACACAAATCACCAGACCCCCTTAACTATTTGTAGTTTATACATAAACTAACTGTTGCCCGCGACTTCGTTTGCGTGAAAATTCATATGTGATTGGAGAAACCGAAAGTTTTGTCTGTGCAATTATGGACAAGGTTCTAATGACGAACAACTACCTGAAGTTTATCTTGAAGGATGGGATGGTTGACATTTGTCGGGCATGTCACTACACCGGAGAATCTATAAGACATGTTGTCTCTGGTTGTTCATGTCTTGCAAACGGCGCGTATTTGCATAGACATAATCAAGTTGCTAGGATCGTTCACCAGCAACTTGCTCTGAAGTACAAGCTTGAAGTTTCTGAGGTACCGTACTACAGATATGTGCCCGACTCAGTTCTTGCAAATAGTCGTGCCACGAAATACTGGGAGAGAACTATCATCACTGATAGGACTATTGTTGCCAATAATCCTGACATAGTGATGATCGATCGATTAGAGCGTCTTGCAATGATCATCGCTATCACCATTCCACATGATGACAATCTCGTGAAATCAGAAAAAGATAAACAGATAAAGTTTTGCATTTGGCTCTCGAGGTTGTCGACATGTGACATGTGGATTCGGCGATCATTAATCTGATAGTCATATCAGTTAATGGACTGATTCCTAAGAGCCTCCATCAACATCTCGCGAGGCTCGCGTTAGGTAGCTGGATCACAGACCTGATCCAGAAGGCTTGCTCCTTGATACGGCTCGCATTGTGAGACGGTTCCTATCTATAGAGTCCTAGCTACCGGTAGCTTGGTCTCTGTACCCGATATCGGTGGTCCTCCATATTTTTATATTTTTAAACGTATATTTTTATTATATGTATTATAATGTAATTTTGTGTGTTTAGAACTGAATAAAGATTATAATAACAATAACAACGTTACGACGATCAAGCTAGAACGTTCGCGTAGACTTCTACTTATATAAGTACCTACCTACGCGTATAAGAATAGCGCAGGCATACGTTTGAATTTTCACGCAAACTAAGTCGCGGGCAACAACTAGTATCTATATAAAACTTCGTCAAACCTTGTGTATATCTACTTGTTTATGCTTTTTACTGGAAAATTCTCATCCTAGTCTATAGTCTTAGCTAAAGCATGCATATTTACGTACATATTCAAGAAATCATGATTCCTAAAATGAATCCCCAAATAATCGGAATCGATTTGATACATATCGCTATTTTAAATCGTTTACAATTACCTAATTGAAACAAATCTGACATCTGGCAACATTCTTCCAAACAATTGGTAAATGATGGATATTATGATTAAGTTCAATGCTAGGGTAAAATATGGTAATAAATCACAAGTAAGCATAATAAAATAAAGCTTAATTTTTAAATATATTGAATTTATTACACACTGGCATAAAATGAGCCCATATTTGGCCATTCTACTTTTATCCTGTGAAAGATAAACTCATGCATAAATATGTATATAACATTTTACCCAAAGAACGCTAACTAATTAAAATAACAAACAAATTGTTCAATAACAAAGAATTCTATAAAAACAATGTTACCGTGTTATAAGTGTGGAATATCATCCAAAACACATTTATATTTCATGAGAGCGACAAATGGGGCGAGTTACACTCTGTATATCATTTCCAATATAGTAGTTCTATGTAAATGACGCCTACTTTTAAACTGCCGTAATTTTTATATTCCGATTGGAGTTCCCCCCTGAATATTTGTTATCTAACGGGGAAATGAATGAATGTATTCGCAGTTTTGATTTATAGCGAAAATTTCATGAGTGTTTTTACCATTGTTAGTTTTTTGTTCGACATATTCTGTTGATAAGTTTTCAACCACATGCATTATGTATGTGTAGATATTAATTCTATGTTTTCATTAATATTTTATTGCTATCGTTTTATTTGACATGTAAAATGTATGTTGTTACCATTCATTAACGTCAATGTGAATTTATTTTTTAATTGATCTACTAAAAGAAACTTGATAAGGTACTTTTTCTAAATGTGAATGGCTTCTGTATTTTTCATCGAGTTGAATTGAAATATCTGTCATAAGTTATAAAAAAATTACACTGAAATTAAGAAGCTTGCAGATAAATGACGCTATTCCAATACGGTTTATTCTACACAAAAGAAGCATCTTTTCGATTCTTTCATTTAAAAAGTAATTGTATATGAGCTAGTTTCAGCCCTGTATTGCAGTTACCTTTACCAATATACTACATATAATCAAACACAAATAACATCTACTCGTCACAAATGTTTCTAAATCTATCAGTTTCTTTCCCGTGTGGGAGTTAGTCATTGTAATATCAAAATAACCAAGTGAAATCAATTCTTCCATGTAATAAAAATTTTGAGAGACCTGTAACTACCTACATACTCCTATGCATAATACAAAGTAGCGTGTAACAGGAAAATATGTTTCATACTCGCATCAAGTGCTCCCAGCGGGGCACCACATCAGTGCGTTATACTCACGCGTGAAAATAACACATATCTTAAAGATTTACACATTATATGCAAACAAAGAATCATGTACTCATACATATACATAAACGTACCTACCATTCTTTAAAACAAACTGTTTACTGATAGAGACTGCCGTTGGCAATAAGACCGCCGTTATACATTCTGTGTGTAAGAAACATGAATAAATAAATAATAAAACAAGGCATATAGATAAGATAATTATTATTGCACCAATAATGGACATGGAATCAGTGATGAAAAACATACTAAATCTTGTAGAATAAGAGTAGGTATGAGTTTCTTATGTTGAGAATATTCGACCTTAGAAAAAGTCTTCGAGCTATCAATGTTTGAAGTTTTATTTAAATAAAGTCTTTTAATTCAAACTGCTGCACTTTCCACCTTTCACCAGTCTTTTAATTCATTTAGACTGCTTTGCACTTTTCACACTAGGTATCTAGTGTGAAAAGTGCAAAGCAGTCCTGTTATTGAAATTTTTTTTGTTACAGAAATTGTTAATGTAGTAGAGGTACAATTTGCCTTTGCATTTAATTGAGTAGATTTTTTGTTGCGTGGATTAACTATGAAATTAAGAAGAAAATACACTGTGCTGTTACTCCAGAAAGGTTATGTCTGTCGTTTTTTTTGGCACTGTCTATTACTGGTGCACTAAAAGTTCAAAGTTCCATTCATGGACATCTATCGAATGATAATAAAAATCTATTTGTGTAATCGATTATTTCCTATTAAATTTTTATTACTCAAGATATTTATATTAAATTATTTTTTTAATATTAGGCTACCAAAGTGACTCCACTCCGCCTGATGGTAAGCAGTCAGTGGAATTCAGAAGTGTTGGCCACTATAGGTACCAAAAGATATCGTCTTAAACTGCTGGTATGGTGGCCTCCACCATGGCGGCTGCGAATGGGGTTAGGGAATGGAATAAGGGAGGTGAGGAAAGAGGAAAGGGAGTAAATTGGGCCTCCGGCACTCTCACTCGTCGAACGAAACGCAGTGGTACGGATACTACTACTCTTACGTCGATCTTCTATGGGAGGGTTGTACTTTACCGGACGATCCGGCCCATTCATGCTGAAACCAGCGTGAAATATCGTATTGTATTTACTGTAACCATTGATTTTTAAACATTAAGATAGTAAGTAATGAGACAAACAATTGAATAAATGTAATTTAAGTTAAGCGTTGACCTTTAAACGCAATTATTTGACCTCCGACAAAAATGGATTACTGAGAGACTTTTGAATATTTCCCCGTCGGATGAATTTGTAAAACATTGAATAAAAGGAAATAATTTTTAACCGACTTCAATAAAGAGGAGGTTTTGAATTCGACCGTATATATATTTGTTACGATTCTATTATCCGTGTTTTTTTCGTTTATGATGATTTAATTTTACTCTTTTTAGAGTTTAAGAGACAAAACGAAACCTCTAAGGTGCACTTTAATGTCCTTCTGTCTGTCTGTGCCTGACTTTTTTCTAAAAGGTAATTAAAAATAAAACTTCGCAATATTCCATATTCCTAATCTATTATAATCCACAGCTAGAGATTCATTAAAAGCTTGACGATTACTACGTGATCCATGACTAGGTTATTGTCCATTATTAGGGTATCCAATATTGGGTCTATCCATTATTGGATGTCCATGACTGGGTTTGATCATGTCCATCACTGGGTCAAAAACATATTTTTTTTATTTCTATCCTACTTTAAATATAACAAAAATTTAGAAAAAACAGGACCTTCAGTTTTCAATATGTATTGTATTGAACCAATCACTATTATTAATGAAATTGCAAAAATACTAAAAATATACGCTTGAAGTGTCCATTACTGGTGCCTTTCCTATATAAGCTTTTACAATTCAACCATCATCATTAACTAGAATACTTTAATACTGAATAGAACATAGGCTTTTGATAAAGCGTATAAAGGAATCTACTTGCTATAGCAAGTAGTACCACGTAGGTAGTACCGTGTTTCACAGGGCGCAATAAGGTTATATTTAGTAAGGCGGAAACGCTGCTATCCGTTACCTGATATGCCCTAAGTAGCATTGTCACATATTTCACCAGTCACCCGCGGACAGAGGAAGGTGATGTTCTAAACCTGAAACCTAAAGAATTATATTTATTTATTTAATTTAAAAAAAAAGTCTACCTACGATTCGGACTTGCTTGCCGCAAGTTCCATAACTCAACAAATTTCGAAAGTTACCTATTTGAAATTATAATCCTGGACAATATACGAGTAAGCAAGCTGTAATATTAATTTTGGAGCCGCAAACAAAATTAATTTGTTTGGGTATCATATTCTTAGTTTACTACGAAATTTAGATTATATTTATCTAACTAACTAGCGGCCCGCCCCGGCTTTGCACGTATATGTTCTATAATATGGTGGAACATTTTTTTGTTTTATCATCAATACTTTCCGCAGCGCATGCGATGAAAGACATTTTTCAGCTGATTTATTTTCACCTTAAGTTGGTTTTAGTAGAGATTTTTAAGGATCTCTAATTCTTTCTAGTAATATTTCTAGCCTATGTTACCCAATGATAATGTAGCTTTCTAATGGTAAAAGAATTTTTGAAATCGGTCCAGTAGTTTATTCGTTGCATACAAAAATACAAATCTTTCCTCTTTATAATATTAGTGTAGATACTAAAAAGAAAATATAAACTAAAATATTGCTTTTTTGTACGGTATCTCATGAAACACTATTTCAAATCAAGGTGTTGGAAATTCTCGGCGGTTGATGCTATACAAAGCATAACATACGACCGCAAGTGGTAAACTGTTATTTAATTATATGGAATTATATAATTAAGAACAAATAACTGTATGCTAAGAACATAATAGTAGGTCGCGGTCGTGAGAATGAGCATAAGTATAAACACGTTAAAATATAAACAAAGGCTTATTTTCTGAATATAATTAGATAATTACCTATTGTATTGTCCGAACGCTATGACATATCCTCCTTTCAACGAAATTTAAAAACAGTATAAACAGTACGGTATTCAGTGGATTTTTTGAGATTCTGACTTTGATAAAACTAGTAAGAAATTACCATAGACCGAGAAAGTTTGATCGAGACATCATATTAGCCAAAAGACGTCTACTACTGGACAGGTACCTCAAATTTTCGCCACCGTAGCGTGGTGTTTATGACAAAACGCCTTAAATGGATCGAGACATATTAGGCAATAAATAAAACAGTACAGCTGTAGGATGAGACCTTAGAGAGCTTCTAAGGTCTCATACTCTTACCAACCATCATTGCAGAAGACATCAACATCATCAAGCATCTCCATCTTAAACGATCCTCACCCACCAGTTGTCCGTTACCTTTATCAGATTGTTGATCCGCCTTGTGAGGAGCCAGCAACGGCCATCAGTTCTATCAGCTATGTATTCTGCCGAGCCCACTTCAGTAAGACGATTTGCAAGCTACATATATCAGCTATTGTGGTTCTACTGTGGTTTGCCTCTTTTTAATACGGTCTCGCTAGAAAACATCAAACAGCCTTCACGTTATTAACAAAATGTAATAGTTACGTTTAATTATTTGTTTGTCCCATAATTTACCTGTTTATAGTAGATAAATATAACCAAATTATCACAGTAAATTTGGTTTACAATTAAACTATTAAAGTATATCAGTATTCCAATGTTCAGTAAATTATTAAGCTTGCGGTTTTATGGCCATACTGTGTACCTACAAAAGTAACTAATACCTATAAAACTTAAATATTGCTCTAAGGCTATCGTTATTTCAATGTTTCAAATGAATAATCAATTGTACTAAATATATGTCTGACACTAATTACTAGTCATTAAATTAGCATTCAGTAAAATCTAGCGTTAGTGTATGGTAGTAGATCGTGGCTGATCAAAACATCATTACTTCTGCGATGCTTGGCAAACACAGCCATCTCTATAGGTTACGGTTACCACTTACTATCAGGTGGGCTGTGTGCTTGTTTGCCACCAAAGTCGTATAAAAAAATATTGCAGTGGGCATCTTAGTGGGCGTGCTTAACCATCTAGGTATTCACTAGAAGAAGCATTTCCAGTATATCATTTTATTTTAATAACTCTCTTACTTTTATAAACAATACAAGAATTACCGCTACGTTGTTCTGTCGCAATATACTTTATATTTTAAGCAAAAAAGATAAAACCACATTTGAATACAGGGTACTTTAATGGAAGCATCCTTCATCGAAACAATAAAAAACTTTAAATGAATGATGAATCTGTGAAACAGTATAATGAGTTTCACAAGATAATGGCATTCATTCATTAACTATCACATGCGATGTAATTGTCATTTGTGTACACAACCATGATGGCATTAGCGTTACTTTGAAATAATCTTTCATATTGTACCTTCATATGACATATATTACATATTTATAAATAGATTGAGATAGCTTCCACTCACTACATCAGGAAAAATTTTAAGGTCATCTAAGTTTAGCAGTAAAGTTGTAGGCAGTATTGATGATAATAGTAATGACAAGAAATTAACTATGTATCCTGTTAATATTGTACTATTAGTGTCAAGGATTTCAGGCGATAACATTAAAACTATATAAATAAGAACATGATCATTAATGCTACTGGTAAAATTGTCTCAGCTACAAACTTGTTAACCGACTTCAAAAAAAGGAGGAAGAGAAATGATTAATCAAGTATTTTATATTTTGAAGTTGGTGCCAAGTACATACTTACTTGTTACTTGTTGGTGGGCTCGTTGTCCGCATTTAGACCTCTTGGTCTTTTGTTGCGTCCGGTTTGGCTGGATTACTTCATCCAGCCCAACTCCGCCCAGAAGCGCAGAAGCTTCCTGGGATCTTCGCAGGCTTCGCGGAGAGACCTCGGGTTGCCGAGGATTTGTGCCCGATGTGTCATTCCCTCGCATTCCAGGACTACGTGGGCGACGGTTTCATCGTGCTCTATGCATGCTCTGCACAGAGGACTGTCGGTAATGCCTAAAACATTTAGGTGTTTATTAAGAGGGCAGTGGCCTGTGATAGTGCCCACCATTATGCGCAGGTCATCCCTTCTTAGGTTGATTAAGTGTATACTTAGCTTTGGCGATGGTTGTGGCAGAGCTTCTTTTGACTGTCTACAGTCGTTAGAACTTGCCCACTGCATCTGGTGTTGTTCTCGGGCCCATTCTCTAATCCACGAGCGGAGTAGACTCGCAGTGATGGGTAACATTGGTTCGGGTCCGATTGGTGGGTTGTTGGACCCTCGCCTTGCAAGCTCATCCGCTGCATCATTCCCGAGAGATCCGCTATGCCCCTTCATCCACTGGAGTGTCACCTTGTTGCTTACTGCAACTTTTTCCAGTGTTGAGTGACATTCATATATGAGCCCTGAGTTTATTACGTTACTTACAAGAGCCCGAAGTACTGCTGCCCTGTCAGAGAGTATTCTGATGTCGAAATTGGTTATCTTTCGACGCCGCACCGTTTCTGCCGCTTTAGTTATAGCTACGCATTCACACTGGAAAATCGAGCTATTTGTCCCTAGAGCTGTTGATAAACTGATATTTAGGTCCATCGAGAATATTCCTACACCGGTACCTGATTTGGTCTTAGAGCCATCCGTGTAGATACGCACCTCATTTACACCCGAATAGTCTGTTGTCGATTCTTGTAGTTGAACATAGTAACTACGTTCAAATACCTGTTTTTTGGGGATCCTATCATGGGGCGCCTCGATTAGCGGTTGGTGCGCAATTGCCCTGCTCAGTATCTTAGTGTGTGGTCCCCGGTCCTCGTGCCACAGTCCTGCATGTTTGAGCCTTATCGAGGAGGCTTTTGCCTCTTGTTGTACGTACAAATCAAGAGGCAAAAGTCCCAGCAAGACTTCAAGGGCTGCGGTCGGTGTGGTGCGCATGCTTCCTGTTATAGCCATGCAAGCATGTCTTTGGAATTGTCGCATCTGGGTTTTTACAGTGCAGAGATCTGTTCTAGACCACCAGATCACTGCACCATAGGTGATAATAGGTCTAATTACGGCAGTATAAAGCCACATTGCAATCCTGGGGGAAAGTCCCCAGGTTTTGCCTATGAGGCGTTTGCACTGCCAAAATATGATACAAGCCTTGGTTAACTTTTGTTCTATATGAGTGTTCCAGAGGAGTTTGGAGTCAATAATTACACCTAGATATTTGACCTCATGTGCTCTGGTCAACTGGGTGCCCAAAAGTTCTGGTAGATTAAGGATTGGTATTTTCCTTTTGTTGGTAAACAGAACCAGTTCTGTTTTCGATGGATTAACCGAGAGTTCATGTTCTGTGCACCATTTTTCTACGATCTTCAAAGCGGATCGCATTAGGTTGCATAGCACTCCCTCAAATGGCCCATTCAAAAGAATGGCAATATCGTCCGCATAGCCTACGGTGTAATACCCACCGTCGTTTAGACGACACAAAAGTTCGTCCACTACGATATTCCAGAGCAGTGGTGAGAGAACTCCTCCTTGCGGACAGCCCCTTGATACCACTCCTTTGGTAGTGGTATTCACCGTGTACCTTACAGCTCTGAGTTTTAGCATGTTGTCGATCCATCCACTAATGGTGTCATCTACCCCATGCTTTCTCAGAGCTCGACTTATGCTCGTGAAGTTTGTTTTATCAAAAGCACCTTCTACATCGATGAAAACACCAATAGTAGATTGCTTCGCTGATAGAGAGCTTTCAATGCGTGTTACTACATCATGAAGAGCTGACTCCGTTGATTTACAAGCCAAGTACATACTATAAGAACCTTACTACAATAACAAATTAAGATTGATAATACCTATACCTAGTTATTGTTTTACTTTGCACTAATTTCAAAATTACATAAAACTTATATTATCATTTCTGATTAACTAAATCAAAATACGAATTACTTTGTGCTAAGTAAAGCTCGTGGAAAAAAACTAAAAAGTAAAAAAACAATTTTTACTTTTTAGTTTCCTTCCTGTTTAAGTGGGTTTTCTTTTTGTTAAAAATTATTTTATTAAATTAAACACACGGCATCATAAAATAACGATGTCACAATTTCCGAGACGGTTTCCATCAAATACAGATACGAAATTTATGAAAAGAGCCGTAGTGAGATGTTTTTATTATAAAATCACGGCCAATCCGAGCGTTTGACCACTCCATCTATTTCTAACACAAATATGGGCCTTCCCATGTTATTGTGTTAACTGATGAGTCATTGTTTTGAAGTCGTAACTAGTTGTGTGTTTACTTACGTTAGTTTAAGTAACTATTTTAAGAAAAGCTATACAATAAATGAAAATTAACTCTGCGTACTATTCATAATACAGTTCATTAATTATCAAAATGAATGTTCTGTCGAGTAAATCTTTTCAACTAGATATTAATAAGAATTCGTCCTAAATATACATCGAGTAAACAATGTCAGTGGGTGGAATAAGCAACAATAACCGTTTTGGACAAATACTGTAACTTCAAAATACTTATTACAGGAAATAATAAAGTAATTTGATTATAAAGTGTGAAGCGATAAATTCAGAGCATGAATTTAGAGTGTTATATGGTATACGCGTTTTCATCTATTTTTCCGATAAACTGAATCTAATTAACTATATTAGAAACAATTTGTAATAAAAGTTTGTTTTCTTGTTAATTTGCAGATCGGCCGTCACTTATTAAATAAAATAAGTATTAGTTAATTATTTGTGCCGCATTAGTTCCTTATTACTGCTAAATGTTAAGGGCCGTTATGATACAGAATTCAGAAAAATAATTCTATATTACACATTTATTCCTATAATTAATTTATAGTATTGTTTTTCCCCAAATTTATTTAAGACATTGTATTGACGTCATGGCAGACCTAGATAAAGATACGATAGTACTAGACCTTCGCCCTCGCTTCGCTTTGGTAACAAATGTTCCATTCGGTCTCACAACGCGTAAGGAAAATAATAATATAATTACAATAATATCGTATTGCATCATTTAGATTTACAAAGGCGCTTAAATTTAAATATTGGCAATCTCATACCAATACGTTGGTATTCCACTGCAGGTAAAAAAAAGCCTTGCCTCTTAGAGAGCCATGAGCACTGATCGCCACGCTTACTCAATTCAGATTAGCGATTACAGACATTTTTAAGCATTAGTAATAAATAAATAAAAAGGTTATTTTCCTTAAAAGATTTCCAATCATTTCTACACCTCAGTTTTAACTAGTTGTAATCCATCCAATAACTAAATCAACGTAGTTAGTACCCCTATCGATTTTATCGCAAACAAAAATTTGCATATTCCCTGCGAGTACTAGGAGCGCATAACTTTAAAAGGGTAAATGATTTAATTATGCGCGCCGAAGTGTTACCGCGCCACTTAATTTGATAGCTGGCGACACCTATATGCAAATGATACGTTACGACTAATTGAATATCTTTGTTCAAAATGTTTGGGGAGCCGCTCGATGACTTTTGGGGCTCCCAACACGTTACTTAAAACATTCAAATGTCATTTACTTACTTATCCCAACAGTGAAGTGTAAATGAGTTTACGTGTAGTTTTCAGGCAATAGTATTATGCTGTAATTCAAGTGGATCGGTTTACTTATTTTAGGTGAAGTAGATGAAATCGTCGTCTGCATTATTTACCCTTTTGATACGGAAATTGTTTACCTTCAAGAAACTGTGCTTACCTGCAATTTTTTTAACTGTTAAAGCATTAGTCAAGAGTTCTTATAACAGATGATGGCTCAAATAATAAGCAGTTAGGTCTCTAAAAACTATATTTTTATCTTATCAATAGTATTAGGTATTGTGTTTAGCTTCATCAAAATCAATCCTTTAAAAAACGTTTATTTGTTGCAGGTTACAATCTTATTCGTTGGTAAGTAAAAGTGTTTTTTCTGTTTATATCACAATACAAGCATATATTGGCTATTATAATGTAATTAGGCAGGTAATATATAGTGCTTTCGCAATATAATTTTTAAAGATCAATGGTACCTATATTGCAAAATTTTATGCTCGAAAATCTCTCTTTTGACATTAGAATGTGAGGTACGTGACTAACAACTTACGTCTCGAAGAGTGGAGCCACCTAAACACAAGGTCAAATAACGCCAAACCAAATTTATAGATTTAAATAATTTGTATAATTGTATTAAGGTCAAGGGTTCAAATCAGAACTCGTTGAACTGCGGTGAGAACACTCTCGAAGTCTAATTGGCACGGTTGACAGCGCATTATTTATGCACTAGGTACTTTACTAGTTATATTGAAAATAAATCTAAATATTTTATTTCTAAACCTGTGAAAGAAAATCGAAAATTCGACAAACGCTATCTTTTTAGATCTCAATTGCTATTTCAATTTTTAATTCTAATCAATGTTTTATGAATATGAGCTGAATGACTTTGACTTTGAAAATTACCCTTTATAAAATTCTTTAGTATAATAAAAACAAAAATTGTGGCAATCAAGGATGTTTTTGTTTTCAAACATAATGAAATCATGACAATTAATTTCGAACAATGGAGACATGAGTACCAGTTCGACCAACTTACACTAAGTAGTGGAAACAACGTCGGAAGCCACGTGAAACCCCATCTATGGAACTTTCCAATGCAACCAACGTTCCAAAACTAATAAATTAAACCTTCTACTGATAATAAACTAAATGACAGTTGTATTTTAATCGCTTAACGAAGTTTATGTAGCTCATTATAAGTATTGTTTTTTTGTTATTATAACTTTATTTTCTACAACTTTTAAAGATTTTCTTGTAAATACCTAAAGGTACAGGTCAAAATTTAAATACAAACATAAAATTCTTTTCAAAAAAGATAACTTCTTCATTTTCCTTCCAATAATAAGAGTTGAAATTGAAGGAGATCTAATTTAATGCTTAAAAATTCTGCAATCAATTCACGAATCATTCTCTCACCTCAAGAAACACTTAACCATTACATTTACAAGCAATTATTAAAATGTACTTAGTTTATAGTACTTAACCATATCACAGAGATAACCTAGACAAATGATTAATTACTTACAATTTAATAACCTTTACCTTATTAGAGGAAAATCAATAAAACAAACATATGCCTATAAAATTGTATTTCACTAAAGTATAAAAAGATCACAACATTTCATCAACACTGGACCAAGTACCACAAAAGTCAATAATGGCAACAATCCACAGTTCTTAATACGAAAGCACGAAATTAGACTAGTGTATGGCATCACTGATTCGAAGATTGAAGGGTCGATTGAATCCAGTCTAGGTAGCCAGCTACTGAGGTGTAAACGCCAGGCCAACCGTCTCTTCCACAGCCGTATCCGAATGATACAACTCCTACAGACTCCCAGATTCCGTCAGGTCTTTTCAGCATGAGAGGACCGCCGGAGTCTCCTCGACAAGCGTCTTCGGCCAAGGTTCCGCCTGCACAGAGCTGTTTGTCACCAAGGGCTGCTCCTAACGTCCTGTATTTCTGTGTACACTCCTCTTTGTTGAATATTGGCAAGCCTAACTTTAGCTTTATGTTGCTATTGCGGCCTGAAAAAAATAAATCAATAAGAAGCTGGAATCAGGTTAGCTAAATTTTACATGTTCTCGTAGGTAATTTACTTTAAGCAATGATTTATAAGATGCCATTATTACTATCGAATATCACAAAAATCCCCATGTAACCAAAAAACAGTTATTCACGATTCGCAAAATTTGATGTAATTATTTTGTGCTCGCTAATTTACGCATATTTGTAAAGTCCCGCGACACAGAACTTGGTTTCGAGCGTGCGAACTACCATAAAAACTATTGTAAGTGCTTCTTTTTTAGCATATTGCAGGGAAGTGTGAGATTTGGCCTGAATAAAGATCATTTAGAGAGCGCAGAAAAATAAAAATATATTAATTAAAAAATAATATAATAATAACGAAATAAAAAATAAATAGTTGTAGAAAACACAATGAGGAACGTATGGGCTCTAAATAAAATATTAATTTTATTTTTCTGGATTCCAACCTATAAATACGAATGGGCTCTCAAAAAGGGGTCGAATCTACAAATTTTAACGCAGGGTAAAATCGTTAGAGTCGAATGGGCTCGTAGCCGTATACAGTGATTAGTTTACATAGTACTTTTGACAAAAGAATGTTCGTATTCAAAACTGTTATTTCTAAATTACCTAAAACGTGGTGTGGGTTATGTAGGATAATGTACACTGTAAGTAAAGGTCCAAATAATAGTTGAGGTGCTAAACTGTACCTACATTTAATACGTTTTTAAATCTTTAACTTGGATTTTTAATATGTACTGTCTTAATTAAACCTTATTTACCAAACATATTATATACGTATTTCCCCGAGTACCTACATAAAATTGTTTATGTCATAGTGAAAATGTTAAATTAGTTGACGTTACGTTTTGGTCACTTTAAAGTTTCTACAAAAACCTAAATTAGACACCAGTCACCCACAGTGGTGGAGTTTCCCATAATCATACAACAATGCTTTGCTACCTTTTCTTCGAGAGTTTCTTTTTACAAAATACTTCAAATTAGACATTTCTGAGAAATATGTATACTAATACAAAAAAGTTTTGCAAAGAATGTAACATGCATCTTGTTTTTTTTTACTTATAACCAAATGCTCATAAAATAATTCACTTTAAATAATAGTATATTATAAGTCATAATGTACCTACTATTATTTAATGTGAAATATTCAGTGAGGACTGTTTCCTTGGCAGTCAATTTTTACAAAACTAGGTACTTTATAAAACTACAAAATGTATAATTTAACTGCGACATTAACACCTTATTACTCACATTTATAATAAAACCTCTAAAAATGTACTATCTATGGCATTTATCGACGTATAAATATAGCTAATTGTAGGTAAAACCCGAATTGATTCTCGCTGTTATTCGTAGAATACAAGTTAGTACAAAATCAATAGTGATTGCTGACGTAGTGACGTACATACCTTCGAGGGTTTTCCCCCATCCAGCGACAACTACATCGTTGCCTGGAGTGAGACGTTCTCTGCTATCCACTAAGCAGATGGGTTGTACATAAACTGTAAACAAAATAATGCACAATTACATCTATTTCTTACAAGAATTATAATAACTTGTTGAAACTTTAATCATAATAAAAGAGTAAATAAACTCTAGTTACTAAATACAGCATGAAATGACATTTATTTATTTGTGGCTCATTTATTAATAGTATCCACAAATAATGATGAATAAATAAATTAAGTAAGTTAATAATTAAAATAATATTAAGTCCCTACAATGTTTAGAGGTCAAATTATCAAATTAATACTAACACATAAGTATTAAAAAATTCATTGTTATACTGTTCAAATTTATAAATGTGAATTTTCATTGCAAACCTGAATATTAAATTTTTCAATAATTTTCCTTTGCTATTGTTACATATTCTACAATAAAAGATCAGTAAGCAAGAGTTACACTCTCAAGTGTTATACTTTTGTACGCAGTAATATAATTTCTAACTAAAAGGTTTATTAACCTTATAGTCAAATACTTACATGAAAAATTAACTCTCTTGGCCAGTCTCACGACCCCTATATCGTCTCTTCTGTTCTTGTTGTTGTCTATATATCCAGGATTGGGGTAGTATGACGCCACAGGTATCTCTTGAGGAGGATCCGCACACGTGCCGTCTAGGCAATCGATGTCTGTTTGCGTGTCGTATTCGCCGAGACGGGCAGTCACTCTAAAGAATAAGAAAATAATAATATATACTTGTATTATTTAAATTATCTAACATGGTCGGCATGATTAGACCACTTTCTTTAGCATCACGCTAAGTGATAGGTTCGAAATCGAAAAAAATTTTTTTTGTGTGTCACTTCGTCGTTCTTTAACATTGTATGTAAAGTCCTCTGTGTTATCAGAATAAAAAATATACAAGTCATCATAAAAATACCTAATGTCTTTAGGCCAGAACCAGTCTACGAATGAAAAAAAGGACTATGTTTTTTAAATAGCATCGACGAAGTTATAATGACTTTATCGTAATACATTCAAAGGGTTTTTTAAACGTTTACTCTTAGGCAAGCAAACAAATCAATAAACTATCAATCTTAATAATTGCTATAATTACATATCAAAACAGGCATAACTATCTACCATGTGTAGGTAACATTGTAAGTTCACAAATATGTTATTCCTATTTTCGTTCACCATGTTCACACACGATAAACTAAAATCGGAATAAAGTCGGTTTATATAATGGAACCACGAGGGGACTAACAGAATACAAGGTAATGAATAGTTATAAAAAAAATAAAAAATAATAAAAATAATTTATTTTCATGAACAATGTTTGGTTCTTAACTTAATAGTTGAAGTCTCCTTTTAAGCATAAATTATGCCTGTACTAGGAGACCCCACTCTTTCATATCATGAAACATTGGTTTATGGTTATTTATATCTAGTTTGGTTAGTATCATGCGTGCAAGTGTGTGTGTGTGTGTGTGTGTGTGTGTATGTGTGTGTGTGTATGTGTGTGTGTGTGTGTGTGTATGTGTAGGTGTGTGTGTGTGTTTGTGTGTGTGTGTGTGTGTGTGTGTGTGTATGTGTAGGTGTGTGTGTGTGTGTGTGCGTGTATGTGCGTGCGTGTGTGTGTGTGGCTGTGTGTGTGCGCGTGCGTATTTGTGTCGTTTGTGTGAGTTTAATTGCGAATGTTAAAAGTGTTTATATTGTAGTCTTTTTATTTCATTGTACACTTTTGAATAGGTTCTCCGTATCATCATATGATAATTTTTTGATATATTCTGTGACTGTACTTTTACAATTTCGGTAAGTTTTAGGGTATATTTCAAGAATTTTGTTCAATCTGTTATAAAGAAGTGCCGAACGTTTTTCATACTGCATACTAGCAAATGTGGTTCTTACTTTTGGTACGTTAGCGACTACATCTTTTCTTCTTTTTGTTTTTATATCTATTTTATGTCTTGGCAACCTTTTATGCATTTTTAATGTTGTATTTAGAATATATAATTTACGAACTGAAAGCAGATTGCTAATTTTATACAAATTTTCTGTGGAGAATTTCTTTTTTTGAAGTACATGACCTTGATCAATGCTCTTTGTGATCGATCTTTTTCTATAAAGCGCGTTTTAAAAGACCCACCCCATATTGGTAAACAGTATGATATAATTGATTTTACTAGAGCTATATATATTTCATTAAGAAGTATGTTAGGGGAATCACCTGGTGTTTTATCTTGAGTTATATGTCTTAGGTTTTTAAACATCCACATAAACTTACGAATACGCGTGCCAATCATATCAATTTGGGGGTACCATGTCAGTCTCTGATCCATTAGTACGCCAAGATATTTGGTATTGCTGACTTTGTTTATAGTAGGACAACTGCATGTAGTGTTTGTTGTGTTGTTACATAGATGAGTTTTTAGTTATAGTTACATCATCTGCATACTAACCACCTTATTGCGGTTTAAGGGTGTTGACAAAGTCTAAAGAACGAAAATACCTATACAATCAATAATAAGCTACCTATACAATCGTCATTGTATCTCATATTTCATGCATATTTTTAGGGTAACCCAAAGGGTAAAACGTGACTCTATTACTAAGACTCCGCTGTTCTTCCGTCCGTCTGTCACCAGGCTATATCTCATGAACCATGATAGTTAGGTAGTTGAAATTACAATTACTAAAAAATAGTAGTTGAAATAACAATTACTAAAAAATAGAATAAAATAAATATTTAATAAGGCTCCCATACAACAACCCCATTTGCCGTTTTTATAGAAAATTGTACGGAACCCTCCGTGCGCGAGTTAGACTCGCACTGGACCGGTTTTTGTCTTTGTATGCATACTTCAATTGATATTAGTATCGAAAAGCTTTGTAACTTTTTATAGAAAATATTAATATCGCCATGTATTGAAACTAGTTTCGACGAATAAAGACTGCTGAGGTCGTTTTTTCTGTCATGTTTTCAACAAGTTCAAGTTCAATCAAATTTTATTAGAGATTTATTGCGAATAGATTAAGTCGTTGGAAATTTTGCCTCATAAACTGTTTTATTATTAGATTTATATTAATTTTATGTTGAACTAACGACCTGTCTCGATGTCTCACGTGGGTGCTAATATGTATTAATACATCATTATCAATCTATAAATTTCTCAGATTTGCTCCACTAACCGAGAAATTAATAGATTGAAATATGCATGTATCATATAAACCTTCGATAAAAAAATCTCTAATAGATAGTGAACCGTATCAAAAGCCGTTAAGTGGCTTAGAAGAAGTTGTGAAAAGAAAACGGTTATACTATTTAGAGATTAATATAAATTTTTGATATATCTGATATTAGTTTATTATTATACAATTGATAATCCTTTAACAAATTTGCAATAATGTGTAACTCATAATACTGTAATGACCAATATGAAAAAGTTTTACGTGACCCAATCATATAATAACCAAAGTAACTACAGTAAGTTGATGTGAAAACAATTAGCTACAACCATTTTATGAATTTTATAGAGTTAATCATGCTGTCGCGTCATCCGACCCTATTCATTAAAACTGTGATACTGTAATTATAAATAAAAACTAATCGTTGAAAAATGATTACTTGTGGTAATAGAATGCAATTATGTCTTATCAAGCAGTTATAGATAAAATCTAACCCAAATTTTACCACTTCTTGCTTCGTACACGAGTCAAGTTTGGGTTTTTCTATATTTGTTTGAACGTTTAAAAATAGACCCCAATATGCGGGTTTGCCTTTTTATGTCTAAAACTAGTTTTCACTAGAACTTACGGTATTTTAAATATCGAAGTTAGCTCGTGACTTATTGGGTATTTATTATACACTTACCAAAGGTGCTATTAGAAATAAGCACTACATTAAAATAAAAGTTAATAAAACCTAAGTAATTTATAACAGCTTATAAAATAAAATAAATGCTACTTACAAAGTTCCAACTTCTCGTTCAATAGCTCCAGTGAGGCAATGAGCGGCGGTTAAAATATACCGATGGTTGATCAGCACACCTCCACATTGGTACGTTATCGTACCCTTACCTAGTGAAGAACAGAAGCACTTAGTCAAAAACCTTTTTTTTATATTAGCCTACCAAAGTGACTCCACTCTGCCTGATGCTAAGCAGTAAGTGGAATCCAGAAGTGGCGGACACCATTCCAAAAGCCAAACTACTGGTATGGTGGCCTCCACTATGGCAGCTTAGTGAGATGCTTTTCACACTCCGCTACAAAGGCCCAGGATCAAAATTAGGTGGAAACACATGCGCTGGCAAAGAGTTCTAAGCTTTAATTGAGCGACAAAAGTATGAAGTGCTGAACCGTTTGGTTCGAGACCCTTTAGATTCCACTGTGAAAGGGGGGCACTTTAGTCCTGCACGTGCCGTTTTGGATGAAAAGGTAGAGGGTGGTATTAATTCAAAGAAAACTCTTCAGAACACTCTCAATGGTAAAGGCGATAGAAGACGGCCATTAAGGCGATGTCTCTTCGCAGCTGTAAAGGCTCAAGGGTCTTAGTAGCCTCCGGGCTTCCGACGATACGGACTGCTCGCCGCTACAACCTATCGAGTGCATCCAGTAAGTAACCTGATATAAAAGTAAGCTAGCACCATGTTCATTGTGCTTCTACAAAGATTAATTCCGTTCACGTTCAACACCGACAACGTAACACAAGCAAAATTTTATAGAAAACAAAGCTTCAACTTTCATAATCTTTTAACAAAGAAACTATTAAATTAACGCATTCGCGGGTTTGGTCGCGGTTTTTAAAAGGTTTATTACCGCGTCTAAATTGGAGCATCTGGTTGAGATCATACCAAACATATTTTATAACAGTGAATGCTAAACTTATAATATGTTCAAAGAGTATCTACAAGTTTTCCAAGCATCAATTTCTTAAAAGACCGTTTTAGGAGACTCTCCGGCACACAATGTGTGTTCAGGACTATTCATCAATCGGTTGAAGAACTCACTGGATTTAAAAAAATCTAAAAGAATTTGAACGAGAAAGAAATTGCGCGCACTTTTCTAAAGTACTGCAGTTTGTAGAATTAAATCCGGGTTTAGCTGTTTGTTGATTAGAAAGTATATAAATGAGATGATCAGATGTGATTCTGACTTGAACGACCATAATATGCTTGGAAATAATAAAGATGAAAGAGTAAAAACAACTTTGTTAACCAGATGGATGTTAATCAATAACTCTGGGGTTTATTCATACTTCAAGTATAATATTTAATTATAGAACTGGCATGATGTAATGGCTAAATGGATTACGTTATTAATTAGTCGTCACATGAGTTCTAACCAGTAATTTAGATCATTTATATTTTTATGAAATGGAGATCCTTACTTGGATACCACAAAAAATAGAAATCAACATACATATACTTTGGTTTTAGTTTTATTTTTAATAATAATGATGAATGATAGTGGCAGGCTATCAAACCAGTGTTCTGTTGGGTAAAGGTACTTGCCGAACCAAGCTGCTCTAATTTAAGCACCGACAAGACAGAAAACCCCTTCAAACCTCATCAAATTTATCCTCTTTTAATCGAATAATGTGCTTAGTACTTACGAGTTCTATACCCCAATAATGCCATCCAAGGAAACTCGTCGATATCAGTGATCTGCCCACCATAGATCCTGTCGCCTGAAGTGTCGATACCACATTTGTTTCGTGGCGCTGGTGATGAATCTTCTGCGAAGATAGGATCGCTCACTTTGCTTGGCACCGTAGGCCGAGCAGTGGGCCGAGTCTATAAACATATTAAATCATTAGAATCTAATTTATAGAATTACCAGCGTTAAAATACTTTGGAATTTATTTAAAATCTGGAATTTTTAGATCGTATGATTTCAGTACCTACGAAATGAGTTATGATTTGTTAATCAGTTAGTCATTCTGTTTGCTTGGTTTAGCCACTGGGTGGTAATTGGAAATGACTTCGTCAAATAAATGGAATATCATTGAAAATCAGTTCTGATTGCAAAACGCTACCTATAGTATCTTATCTCATGCTAACGAGTTATACTGTATACGTATTTATGTTAGAAGTAACTCGCTCGTTCATTTATTCAAAAACAAATTTTAATGTTTCGAATTATTGTGTGATATAGTTGCAAGTTAGAATTGTCGTCATGACACAAACAAAATATGGTAAATAAGAATTTATATACTTGTATGTCTGAATACAAGTTAATAAGAACCTTGAGATAATGTCGGACAACTGCCGGAAAATACAAACTGCAATAAATATGGGCTATCGAATTAATATACAGTTAATAACGGGCCAATGACGATCAACGATTGTCACACCTTTAAAGGTACGGTCAGTTGACAACTGCAATATTTCCTAATACAAGTAACTTGCAATACAAGATCATTTTTCTAGTCTGAATCCGATAAGTTATAAGTTACATTATCCTCATTACATTTCATGAGTGGCCTTTGATAAATCTTGTTTTATTATAATTATTCAAAACTTTTAATGCTGAGATTCAAAGAACAAACAAAACGATCACCATTAGTCACGAAACGATGGTTGTTTAGGTAACATAGCTAAAAATTCATGCAACTCTCGCCTTTATGGCAACGTATTAAGAGTTAAAAATAAGACAATTAAAATTGCAACTGAAAAAATCGTTCTTACCGTTGGCTTCGGCGTCGGCTGTTGATCAGGGAATGGCCCGCAACACACTTTAGGCACATAACCCTCGAAACCACACTGCGACTGTCTTAGGAAGCCGACGACACTACTCGGCAGTGGTCTTTGCTCGAAGGCATTTACGAGAGTAGGACAGTCATAGAGGGAGACACAGGTACTGATCTTCCCCAGAGGTGTTGTGCAGTCTTCTGAAACTGTGAATAAAAAAAACTGTTGTAAGTTTGAAACCTTTCCTGTACATGAAACGAAGGTGTTAAGCTAAATCAGTAATAATTATGTCTGCCTTGTTGACTTTGACATTTAATTATTAAGTCAGGGAAAGTGGTATTAGGGTTCTTTGCTAAGAGTTACAAGATGTGAATTTGTGGGCGCAATAAAAATAAATATGGTCGCATATTGAGCTAAATTCGGACATTTTCCTGCAGATTCTGCCTTCACCTAATATAGATAAACTAATGTGTCATTCACACATTAGTTTATTTGTATCAGGTGAAAGCAGGCATATGTAATCTCTGATGCCCAACAAAAATATCAGAACTATGTAATTTATTTTTAATATAATTATCTGTATTATGTATGATCTAGTTTATACTTTAGCTTATACAGTAGTTATGAAAGAACGTAGCCACAATGCTAAAGGCGTTTGCTTTCTAGGTGACTTCAAATCCAGCACATTAAATGTAAACCTTTGAACTAAAACTTTTACGGTAGGATAGGATGAGCTGTGTGTGTTAGCGTGTTACATTTGTGTGCCACATAAAAATAAAAATAAATTTCATAATAATAATATTCTACCACATTCACACAGCGACATCTAGCCCCAAATTAAGCAATTATATTTGCTTGTGTTACGGGTACTAAACAACTAATATACTACTTATATACATTTTTTTTTTGTAAATACATACATATTATAGATAAATTACACCCAGACACAGAACAAACAATCATGCTCATCACACAAAGATTTGGCCTGGGTGGGAATCGAACCCACGACTTCCGGCTTAGCAGTCAGGGTCACTAACCACTAGACTAACAGGCCAGTCAAAGTTTCATGTGTAAGAAATAAAACATTATTTATAAAATCCTAATTGAATAGAAAATTCTTTAGTGCACTTACACCAATTAATATTTTTTAAATTTACCCTAATACTCGATAAAGATGATTTCATGAATTTAACTAATTATATAAATGGAAGAATAAATTAATACGTTCTATATTTCAATTAAGTTGATAGTAGGTATAAACATAACAACATAAGGAAACGTGCTCAATCTGTTATCTTAATTCGTGTCAATGTTTGACGTTTTTTATTATCAATTTTATTTTAACTTTAATTTAAAACATTATAATACGAAATAACGATCGTACTACAACATTAATTTGGCATAAGATACTTAACCCTATACATAGTGGACGACTACGTTCTTATTATTAACGGACAGAGAATATGGCATAGAACATTAATGTGGTAAACACACGTGTTCAATTTTGAACTTTATGATAATTTGTAAAAGACGACTTTTTATGATTAAGCGTATTTAGTTATAAGCCGGTTTTCCACTGAACATGCGCCATGACGAAGTCGATCTACTAACATGCTACGATATTACCTTTTATAACATGTTATTTTAACTATGCTTATTTATTTAATTTAAAACCGTTTTTACATCTTTCTTTTATCGAATCTATGATCCTATTCCTGATCTGCAATGAGTAAATTGATATGTTGCTTGACGATTACAAACCCAGATTGATTACTGAAAATGCAATAATAATATAACTATCACAATTGTGAATAGTTCTCTCCGATGTTCAATATGAATGTTGTATAATTATAGCATATAACTAAAAGCAGTACCTAGCCTAAATGAGAATTATGACATCACTGAAGTTGGTATGGCTAAGTGCTAAGTAGAAAATATCTAATTAACTTTAAATATATTTCCCTAGAAAAACCAGAGGGCCTAGACAAGTGGCATAGATTTCTATTCTATTAATAGAATGGATTAAAAAATGTATGGGATTAATAATAATGTTGGCGTTAGCATATGATAATCCCATACATTTTTTTTAATTATTTTGTCTTTTTTTTAATAGAAAACTATGACACTTGTCTAGGGCAGAGGTACTTCCCTGGCCAGAGGGCCATCTAATATTACACAGGTACATTTATACAAAAATGCAAAGTTAATATGGTTTGAATGCATCATGAAAAATTATGTCAGGAAAATCATCTTTTAAACTAATTATCTTTTCACTGGCTTCTTTACTGTTGCCATTAATAATACTGGTTTGCGTTCTCCCATTCGCAGGATGGTTGATACTTATAACCGAACATTCGAACACTGACATATTTGCATGCTTGCTTATTAAGTACAAAAACTTGTTACTCAAGGAGCTTTCTTGAGCTGTCTTAAACATCATAAGAACTCTCAATTATGATTGACTTTATGACACAGTAGTTAAGTGAAATATTTATGTATTTGTAACCCTTGTGGTTATTACTATGTTATTTAAGTTTTATATTATGGCTGTTTGTTGTTTATAATATATATAAAAAGAAATAAAAAATTAATACCTACTTAAGTATCATCTAAGTATACGTGTGTCTTTGTTGGATCTTAATTACAAGGAAAATGGTATCATATGTTGGTCAAAACCAAGAACACTAAAACGAAAAAATGTAATTGAATAGTATCCAAATAATGTAAAATAAAGTAACTGTGATTATGGTTAGACGACTTGTAAAAGGGTTGATGAAAGCAACTGGAAAAGGTTTCTGCCAAGAGACAGCCTGATCTGACATGACATTAGACACTTAGTCATTCAATTAACTATCTGCGCCCCACGGCTTCGCCCTCGCGTATAATATGTTTTGTATCTCTCGGGAACCAGACCGATTTTCGAAATAAAAAGTAGCCTATGTCCGTCTCTGGTGCCGAATCTATATCAATTTTCATCGAAATCGATTCAGCCGTTTAGGCACTGAATGGTAACAAACACACACACACATACAACTACATATACACAAACTTTCGCATTTATAATATTAGTAGGATTCTAAAATTTAAACTACTTATATAGCTTTTAAGCATGACTGACCTTTCTTTTTTAACCTTTCTTATTATAAGTTTTTAACCGCGGCGATATTAGAGGTGTTATAAGTTTGAAGTTCAATATGCACTATTGTATCTGTCTGTGATATCACGAAATATCAATCCATTTAATTCTAGTACGATTTTTGTTTTAAAGTTTTATTGTACCATAATTGTATAGCTGTACTAATATTATTAGACATTAGTTTTGCTAAACAAAACTTTTTTGTCGATGTAATGATGAGTTTCAGCAAATTATTGTACTTATATATGTTTTGGCAGGTCTCTTAGAAGGTGAATCGACTACCTAATTCAGGTTGCAAGCATATGATAGGTGAGGGTGACTCAAGATGGGCCATAGCAGGTATATAGGGTTTCCCAAATGTTTGCCAAGTATCTCCCCGTGGGAAAACCCTACATCCGCAGTAAAGATTTATCGGAACATCATCTAAAATAATGATAATGATGATGTTTTTTTTTTCGAAATATCACTTGCATTGACTCAAATTTATGGTGTGCTATGTTTCATAATTGCATCATTCTTTAAGGTTGGTGTACCTCTTAATTTCGACACATACTTAACTTCGAAAAAAATGGAGTTCAACAGTGTTCAATTAGCCTAAATATCACCAAATTATAGGCCACGTTCTCTGGTCTGAAATAAAGAATCATCTCATCTCAGAAATATCATCACGGTGGTCACTAATGCGCCTACCGAACGTGGTCACAGTAGCTAATTCTTCAGTTATAAAAGAGTTTTAAAAATATTATTTAATATGATATTTTCACGGAAAGACTATAATTACATAAACGCAATGGCAATTAGCACTTCAAACTATAAGGTAAACTTGCTGACGCTGCTGTTTGATAGACATCCTGGTAGATTTAGACAGCTATAATCAGAAGAATTTAAGCCATATTAGAAGTTTTTGACAATTCTAAAGAAAGAAGAACCTATCGGAAATCTTCAAGATGGTAAGAAGAACCCATTGGAAATCTTGTTCCAATTTTAAGTGTTAGTGTTTTAGTGGACTACCACTAAAACACTAGCTTACACCGGTTGTATTGAAGAATTAAATGATGAAAAAAATAATATTAAACAGAATAGAATGAAAAAGCGTTTAGTACTTCTAGTATTAAATGTTTCGTATAACTAAACTTTATCTTTCTTTTTATGTTATAACTTCTATGCACCTACTTCGTTCATCTCTGCATCACCTTGGTTGACTGGTAGAAAATGCCTACGGCATTAAGTCCGCCTGTGTACGCATGTGCATTAAGTTTTTTAAATAAATAAATAAATAAATAAATATTACAGCAATAAAAACAACACGTACAAACAACTATGATACCGCAATCAAAAGAATACCTAGACTGGACTATCGAATGGAATATAGTGTTCGCTTTTCTACCCTGAAATAGCATGATGATAGCAGCGTGCGAACTTTGGTTGTGCCTACACGTCTGCCTATATCTGTAGAAAAGAGAATCGTCACTGTAATTTTGAACAATAATCTAAACTGAACAAATTCCTGACGGCATTTTTCTTAGTTTTATATTTTGTAGTTGCTCCTTAAATATTGCATTCAGTTATTATTTTAAAAGCACGAAAACTGCTGTATATGCGATAGTTTATTTTTGAAAAATCCTATCTTATAATGCAAGTTGTGTTCCAGTAAGAACAAAGGTTTATACTCTTTCATTGGTATTCATCTCTGCCAAGCACTGTACTTCGCATACTAACTAGTGTTTCTAACAAACTGCACCTATGTATTTTTCTTTCATCAGTAATTCTAAAATAACATTGATCTTTACGTAGGTTGTGATTGTTCAAGATTTGAAGGCTTCTTAGATTGTTTTTTTTAAGATTATCAACCTCTACACTATCCATAGTGCCCATGTTATTTTTACGAAGGTTTAAATTGAGATACGAATGTTTTTTGCATCTACTCTCAATTTTCTGGTAGAAAAAGTCTTCTTTTATCGCCTTTACCACGGAGAGTGTTCTAAAGAGATCTTTTTTATTATTATTATTAATCACATCCTCTCCCCTTTTATCCAAAACGACATGTGCGGGGCTGAAATGCATGTGGAATCTAAAGGGTCTCGAACCAAACGGTTCAGCACATCATACTTTTGTCGCTCAATTAAAGCCTGAAACTCTTTACCAGCGCATATGTTGCCATCTAATTATGATCCTGGGTCTTTTAAGCGGGGCGTGAAAAAGCATCTCACTAAGCCGCCATAGCGGAGGCCACCATACCAGCAGTTTGGTTTTTGAAATGGTGTCCACCTCTTCTGGATTGCACTGACTGCTTACCATCAAGCAGAGTGGGGTCACTTTGGTAGGCTAATCTATACTATATTATATAAAGCGGAAGAGTTTGTTTGTTAGAACGTGCCAATCTCTAAAACTACCAGTCGGAATTAAATAGTTTTTGCGTTTGACAGCCCAGTTCTTGGAGAAAGTTATAGGCTATATAACATCACGCTATTGGCGACGGGATCGGAGCAATAATTAAAGGAGTAACTGAACGCGAGTGAAAACGCACTGCGGAAAGCTAGTATAAAAAAGATATTTTTGATTCTGACACAGCAAATAACCTTTTTATATATCACTCTTGTCATTGCAAGCGTCTATAAACTCGCTAACCATGACCTTGTTTATCATTTTCGTGGTTTATAATACAGATAATTGTATACGCATGTATCCTAAACGCATCTTGTAGCTGGATAGATACGAATACGTTTTGTTAGTACGGACATTCATTTATAATCCAGATTTACCTATGACAGAACACAGATGACTATAACTAATACTACAACCACAACTTCTCCGCAAATAAAAACAGGATTAACTAACTACTTGTATCACCATCTTGTAGCAATAACAAGTTTACGATGTATATCTTTATTTTATTTAATAACTATAGGTACAGTTTGCCGTTCAACTAAGATATAACAAAAAGATATAAATTCCGGTTATTAGCGTCTTTGTGTTATTTCCTTGTATCATTTAGTCAATATTCTTCCTTACGTGTTAGATTTATTACTTACATGTGCACATTATGCTATAATAATTAGTTCTTCTCAATCACATCCATTATACCTTAATAATGACTATTTTATATAACACTAACAAGTCATAAAATCTTAATAACCAACGTGACTTGATAAGTTACTTATTTGACGTATATTGCACACAATATTGATTCTAATATAAGATCATCTAAACGAGATAAACACATCACTAATTCAACCTTAGCGCTAAAAAATTAAAGTCTACAATCGCGTGCAGATTTTTTATAAAATTGTCATACTTACGAACATAACTCCAAAAAAGCGTAGACACAAAAAACACCACACGTTTCCACATTTTGATATTATATTAACACTTTTATCACAAACAATAGCCTAGCATACTATGAGTTTATTAATATATATTTGTTTAAATAAATAAATGAGTTTGTTATAAACTAAATAAATAGTAGTCAGTCGATGCGACCAGATCGCTTTGGTCTGCCTCGCTACACTGGTTCTTGGAGGTCAAGTCCGTACATTAAATACTCAAATAAGTTGTTTTGTTGTTCATACGTACCGTTCGCATCAACAATATTGATTATCCACTATATTTATTGATACTTAATTGCTGCGTTTACGTCACCGGGCATAATTAAAATGTCGAGGTTGCAAATCCGTCCAGCTGACTTGTAAAAATGGAGTCCGATTTTGGGGATTTTTTTACTCTTAACAGAGGAATGTTTTTAACTGAATTTCAAGATAAACTATGTATGAATATTTATAGAAACTAATCATATTTGCTGGCTATCTTATAGATCTAGTTCCTATAAAACCATGCCAGTGTCCATTCATTTAAAAATAATTATATCTATGTATAAAATATTTGCAGAATACTTGATCTATTCCGTTCTACTACCACTAACTAACTAATGCCAATGGTATTTGTTTTTTGTCATAATAATGATTAAACATTATTTATACATTATACCTTTTCAAGTATATTTTTTTTATGATTTTTGCAAGATTGTAAGAAAGCAGTGATATCGAAAATTTTAAGTAGAACTTCGCCATCGGGTTATATTAAATTATATAATTAAAATATATATATAAAATAAATACGTACCTACCTAACTGCAAAGAAAATATTTACTATATGTAATAATATTAATAAGTGAAGGAAAATAAATAAATTTATTATTATTATTTATTATTATTATTATAAAGAGACCTACAAAGGAATTTTCCTAGCTTATTGTAAACTCAACTAATGATACTCTTGCGCACTTATTAAGTAGGTACCTACAACTCAGAACCCAAGATAAATGTATGGCCTGGGCCACCTTATATTGAGGTGTAAATTTGATAAACGACTCCCGAATTGAGTATAAATAAATAAGTGTGTTGCAGAGGACTTTGCAATCAAATTAAGCGTACAAGAACATTTAGGAACAATATTTTTTCTTCCAAAGTGTAGACACAGTGCATGTGTGCAGCAGTGGTAATCGTAAATGGCACTTAAAAAACGAAAGATTATCGGCAATATTTCAGACAGCAGACGTTTTTCGAGATACTGGATCAAATAAATACACTAATAACCAACTATACCACCCTTACCATAACAAACCACAGTTTACGAACTTGCCTTTTAAATGGACAGCAAACAAAGTTACAATTAAGCTCCTATGCTGACTGTATTCACATACCCATTAACTGGCTAGACTTGATCACAGGTGTACGTAGTGTACCTGTATCACATAATTATGAACATATCTTACGATAGCTGACGTGACTCATGGATTTATCCTTCCTTACCTTTAAAAACTTAATCATGCTTCACGCATTTCCTTGGCTATAGTAAAATATTTTTGAGATATTTTTTTAAAGTAAAGTTTTCTTATGAAGAAATTGTTAGTAATAAGAGGCAGAAAATTATTGACAATACTTTTATTATAATATAAGTATTCTTCTTCTTATTGAGTGGTTAGTGGTCAACCTAGTGTCAGTATTTGTTCAGGCATCCGATTTGACCTAACGACTGTTATCAACTTGGTAACAACCGGGACCGACTTTAAACGTACCCTCCGAACGGAGACGCTCAGACCAAATTCCACTATGCGGTCACCCATCCATGGACCAGCCGCAATCTTAGTTGCTTAACACGCAGTTCAATTACCGATCAGTGAGTGCAACGAACTACGAGCGCCTCGATAAGTACTGTCATGATCGTAGAACAAAAAAAAATTTTATGTTATACGTATTGTTTATCCACTTACCTGCCAAGTGTGGTGACTGAGCCTAACACTTTCCTTTGGGTCAAGTCTAAGTCCAGCAGTGAGCGTCTCTCGGCTGATATAAGGAAGATGATGAATGATAATTATAACTATTTGGAATTATATCCGTTCGAGGAACCGATATTATTGATGATTACGGATTTTAAACATTAGTGTATGTACATACTAGAGATCTGCCCTCGCTTTGCTTAGGTATCAAAAGTTTTATATGATCTCACAACAAACTCCTACGGCATGGCGGTAAATATCATAGCAATAGTGTCGTATGCATCATTCGAATTTGCGAAGGCAAATTCTGAAAATGACTAGAAAATTTGTTAAACGTTATAAAATATAGCGTTACCCGCTTAATTTATTTATTTCTAAAGATGAAAGAATTTTATAAATCAGTAACGTAGATATTTAGTTAAATCGTTGCAAACAAAACAAACATACAAAAAATCATTATTTTTCTTTATTCTATTAGTTAACATATATTGTGGAGTAACGAGAAAACGTGTGACGCAATCTTCTTATAATCGCAGATTGATAAATGATAGGCCATTGTCATGAACATGATTAAATCTGTGGGTATAATTTGTTGCATTTATATTCTTTCGCATTGTCTACTTCGAAGGCAATGAACTAATGAACCTTTATTGGTATCTATGGAATCCTTAATTGGTTAGTAAACAATGTTGTTGCTTTGAAACTCGTTTTATCTGATTAAAAGGAAATAAAAAATACCTATAAAAGTCAATATGTATACCTTGAGGTTCGAGTATGTGAATCGAATTTTTACGCAATTCGAATGACAAATTCTGGAAAATTAGTGGTATTTTTCTCACTCGATTAATCCTATCCTATTAATATTATAAATGCGAAAGTTTGTGTGTGTATACACAAACACACATACGTGTGTGTATGTTACCACTCAGCGCCTAAACGGCTGAAGCGATTTGGGTGCCGGAAACGGGCATATGCCACTTTATATCCCGAAAATCGGTTTGGTGCTTAAGGGATACAACAAAAGATATTTTACGCGCGGGCGGAGCCGTAGGGCGCAGCTAGTATACAATATTTTTTCGCGCTCTAATATTATCAAGATGTCCGAACTTTAGTACCGACGAGTAGATAGATACCTTTAATTCTTATTCAATTTTTATGTTTAGATACCCAATGTGAGGCTTTATAACTATAAGCAATTTATTAATTCAATGTCTTATTATTTCTTGTCAATTTAGCTTATAGACTAAGTAAAATTAAAAGAACGTAATATAAATTAACAATTATCATAAAACGCTTAAGTTCAGACGCGTTCATAATATAATATAGATACCTTAGTGAAACAAGTGACAATTATTTTGCAAAATTTTTGTTGATATTTTGTTCTAATTCTATTAGAAGAAATGTCATATCGACGGTAAAACGTGTATCGCGAGAGTGAGTCACTATTTAACAACTAGGTTTTGTCGAAACCAACTTCACTGTGCATTATTATCAATGGTACGACGCGGACGTGACGACCCCACCGTCCATTAGTGAAGTATACACAACTAGCGATTGTATTTGTACTTCACTCGCGCGAAATCAATTCGAATACGAGCAGTCAAAACATCAAGAAAGAAGGTTTCAGCTAAATCATCCAACGAGGATCACTGAAAGTGCCGATCTTGACGAGCATAGCGGTTATTTAAAACACTTTACTATTAAGAAGGCCTATGTCTATCTAACGGGGTAAAGAAAGAAAGAAATTTATTTTATTTGCAGTACAAACTTTATGTGTGGTTAAAATAAGGATTATCAAAATCTCATTCCGTAAAAAATTCTTTAATTTACTATAGTCGTATTTGCTCTAATATTTTTAGTTATGACGTATCGTCTTTCTTGCTGTACATCTCAAGATCTATATTACCAAAATATACACGAAAATTGTCATATAACCCAGTGCCCAATCAACCAAATTCGTGCCCAAGTGGGACGCAATTTCCTCACGATCCGCTTAGCTATTAACAACATTAACTTTCAGGTCCCGTAGACTAATCGCGTTGGGCCCCTGTTTCCGTCCCCGAACATTTGATTATACACTCGTTAGCTGAGAAAATAGTTCGTTATTTACTAAATATATATTGTGATTGCAGTTTAATGATAGTGTTGTCGATTTAATTTTGTCCATAAATGTTTAACTATAGGTTGTGTCTATTCATTAAGGGTCTTGATTGAAACTTAGTAAATTATATAGGGATAGAATATTGTAGAAACTTTATTTATTTAGAAAGATTTAGAGATTTATATTTAACACTCTGCAGCTGAGGTGAGGTGACTTTTTGGTATAATTTAAGATTGGAAAATCACATTGCCCTAAGTAAGTAAGTACTAATTTTTATTGTTTTAAAGTTAGGTATATTGCTTTTTTTTACTCAAAAAAGTAGGTTAGGTTGTATAGATACATCTGAATAAAATATGAACTATAACATATACAGCATGAAAGATTCGGATCGAGTCTACCGTGTGTGTTCTTATTAAATATAGCCAGACACAGAAATATAGATTGAACAATCACATTATAGAAACATATCCTGTAGATCTTTGTCCGAATTAAGGAGATGCTATTATTTTTTATGTATGATAGTATATTGGAAAGATAGAAGACGGTGATAGTTATAACTAGTTAGTCACTGAGCATACTAATTAACCCTTTCGTAGACACTACTGTAATAGATGTTTTATTGTCATCACGGCCGTATAAGTTTACTGTCCCGAAAAGTGTTAACACGATGCATACAAAATTAGTAATCAAATTAGTTATATTATTTTGCGCTGAAATGCCTATGCACACGTTCTAACAAATCTGTTATAGATACAATTTGTTCTATAATACAAATAGTTTCGAAAACGAAGTAGTAGTAAATGTTTTAATCTCTTACAAATTCATTTTAGCCTGGTACGTGGACGCAACAAATCGTATCGCGATGTAAGTGAAGCACGTATTTAATCGAACGCGGACGATCGCCTCCGATTTGGGATGTACGCTCGAATCCCTGCAGCCCTAGTATTTTCTCTATATTTTAATTATTTATATAGAAAATATTATCAGATTGTGCAGCACAGTTTGGTTTCTTAAAGATGGATTTTATATTTTCTTTGAACTATTTGCAATAGGTGTCTTCTTAATGATTGTTGATTAATATTTCTCAATTTTCAAACGCCAGTTATTTTAAAATTTAAATTAAATGTTTTTCTGCAACAGAAATTCGTATTAAATTAAATAAGATAGCATGTGACAAATACATTTCAAACAAAAAACGTATAATAAGACTGAAAAAAAACGTTACCAAAAATATAAATATACTATAATAATAAAATAATTTTTGACAAAAAGAAAACCGACTTCAAACTGGAAGGAAACTAAAAAGTTAAAATAAATGTACATAGCACAAAGTAATTCGTATTTTGATTTAGTTAATCAAAAATAATTAAATAAGTATTTCATAATTTTGAAGTTGCTGCCAAGTAAAACAATAACTAGGTACCTCTACGTGTTATCAATATTAATTTGCAATTGTAGTAAGGTTCTTATAGTATTTAGTTATTTAGTATTTACTTGGCACCAACTTCAAAATTATAAAATAATTATTTAATTATTTCTGATTAACTAAATCAAAATACGAATTACTTTGTGTTATGTACATTTATTTTTTACTTTTTAGTTTCCTTCCAGTTTGAAGTCGGTTTTCTTTTTGTTAAAAATTATTTTATTTTACCATTTTTAGTGATGGGTAGACCTAAATCTTACTTAGGTATCTATTATTTTTATATACACTAAACATTTTGGCATATTAGTATAGTAAGCCCGACATGACTGCTGTTGAGGAATACCCTCGACTGTCTATGGTCACCTGTAATGGCACATATAACCAATATGGGAGCAAAGTTCTCATCATTAGAAACGAATTAAGTCCAAACACCAAGTAGTTGCTAGAAATCGTTGAGGATTTCCCTCAACTGTCTTTGTGCATCATCAGATCGTCTCCAAACCTTCACTAAATAGTAGTGCCTTAAAATACTTAATGAAAAACATAACAAATGCACTAGTCGTCAGTACGATTTTTGAAAGTTCCCTTCGATTTCTCTGAGATGCCATCATCAGATCCTGGTTTCCTTATTATGGTACTACTCTCGAGATCCTTTCCAAAAAAAAAAGAATCATCAAAATCGGTTTAAAAACGACGGAGTTATCCGCGAACACACATAATAAAAAAATATATATATACGGTCGAATTGAGAAACCTCCTTCTTTTTTTTAAGTCGGTTAAAACTAGATATTTTTTGGAAAATACAAAACTTACAAAGTAACAATTAATAATAAATACAAAAGAATGCTCGTAAGCATTTACAACAAACAAACAATCACCTTTAAACCTCAACACTAACAAACATCCCCTTAGGATAGCAGTTTACTAGATACCTTTATAAATCGCCGATCGATGCGGTTGAAGATCGTGGCCTCTTCGTCTGTCTCAAAAGCTTTACGTAAATAATTCTAGCAGAACTGCTGGCCTTTGCGATAACGTAGCTTTGTATCAAACAAAAGTTTTATTTGTTCGTACTTTTATTTTTGGAAAAGATCGATGTAAAAGAGTTATTTTGTTCTGTCTATCTCAGTGACAGTTGGCAGCGCAGTTCTTAAAGCAAATACTAGAAGTGCTGTTCAATTACTCAAAGAAATATTTTAAGTAGGTAGTCATCGGCTACCTAATTTACAAAAAAATATTTTACAACAATTCGTTAGAAATGTATAATTACTATGTATAATATTAAAACTGACGTGTTGTACTAGAGTCTGATGAATGGCAATAGAAGAAGAAAGGAGATAGTGATAGTAGATGATATGTGAGTATAAAACACTTCAGCCTACTCCTCCTATGAGCAAAGCGTGAGGAGTGTGTCACAGTGTAAGGAAATCGATAGGGTTTACCCAATTTTAAGTATCTATCTTTTTACTAAATACTTGAATAGGATAAAGAATTCTTGGATTCGGTATTACTTACCTACCGTTAGTCGAAAACCCGTATTGAGATTAAAAAATGAATATGAAATTAATGGAAGTTTTTCCTTTTCCTTCCTGCTCTCTTATATTATTACAATGTTCAAAAAACTGAATTCGGATCGCTATGAAATAAAACACAACGTGCGGTACTGCGGTTTTTTCTACCTATGTCACGACAGAATCACGTAAAACTATTGGTTATCGCAAGTGCACACAGCTTACTTTTCCTCAGGAATATTGAAATATAGAAAGAGATTGCGACCATTGCTCAGCATCATCTACTGTCAGACATGTTATCGATGGCTCCTAAATATTATTTATGTACGTCTCAAGCGGCTGCGCTAGTACTGACGCTCCTTCTATTTGCGCAAACACTTCCGATCATACTTGATTTATTGCATAGTTTTGGCGAAGATATCTTCGTGATATTTTTATTGTTTATGTATGTATTTTTACTATTCTTTTGATGTGTTGAAACTATGCTGAATTAGAATCCAAATGAACGTTTTTAGCGAAATGTATTGCTTGAGTTGATTTAAGTTCTAAGTAATTTGGCTATTGACTTTGACGTTACTATGTCTGAATTGAAATGCTGCTTAACATGACTGTTGTCAAAAGACAGACCAGACGTTCAGACAAAAGTCGTTATGATTGTGTGGAATCAAAATTGTTATTTTATAATATACTTGCTTGCCGCGGCGCGGTTTCTCCCGTGTCTTTGCTTACTTCTCTGCTCGCGTCGCCAGCTATAACCTTCCTCGAGAACTGGGCTATCATACGCAAAAAGATTTTTCAAATGCGACTGGCAGTTCAAGAGATTAGAGCTTTATACAATAAGTATGGATTATTTTATAATATATTACTTCCGAATAGATGAATGACATAAAATTAGTTACAACAGAACACACAAATCAGACGTACGAAACTCACACAAAAATACCGAAACGTTCTCATAACTAAGAAACTCAACACAGAGCAGAAACTCTCTAAACAGTCATTAGAACTTTATATCGTTCATTACAGTACACTTTGAATAACATTTTCGTTAAAAGCTTTTTTTCTCATTGATATAAATGACGTCGTCTGGGCATCGAACGTTAGACATTTATCACGTGGAGCGAGTGGATGCATCGTTTGTTTGGTGTCCAGTCTAATAAATGACTGAACGGTTGGTCATCGCTATCCTGCATGTGGTACTGTTAGAGGAATGGAGGGTCAAAGTAATTAAAGGGGCTTGCCTAAATCTGTTGAGATGTGGATGATATAGATGATCATCAGTAGTCTAATCTACTATTGAAAAAGATGTTTAAGTTTGTGCGAAAAGGTTTATTGATTTTTGTGTACAATAACGTTTTATCTACTCTTTACGAGCCTGTTTAAGCATACAGTCAGCAGTGTACTCGCATGCATTGCTCTGATATGTTACTGGAGCATAAGCGCTCGTGTAGTATGTGCTACGATAAGTACAAATAACTCAAGTTTTGAATACTAGAGCATTTCTAAGCCACAACTAAAAATCTTACTTTTGTCTCGGCCTTACTAATAATTAGCGGTGAATTGTCACTATTTTAGTTCTTTTCAAGTAAACATATGGCAATTGTCATATAATAAGAATTTAGCGTTCTTAATTTGAAATAATTAAAGTAATAATTACACACTTAACAAAATAATTGTTGACGTGTGAAAATTTCTCTTTAGAAAAATAATGAAGCCAGTTTACGGTCTTTAGAACTAGATTAAAAGACAGAAATCCCGTTATGTTAGCGGACCTATGTATGTATTTAACGGTTTTAAGTAACTTGCCATAAATCAATATAGATGTCTCTAAATAGTATAAAGTCGTTGTTTTTCCTGTCTGTTTCGCCGCTAAAGTCTTCTAAAATAGATTTGGGCATTTCTTTTAAAAAGTTTATAAGTATAATCATCCTAACAGTCCGTTACCTTTAGTTTAGTAGTTTAGTTTAAATAATTAATGTTTCCACACCAGCAATGGTAGTGTGGGTGAATCTATGTTAATGAAAGACATCAATGTACCATATACTGAGAAATAAATGATTTTCTATTTTATTACTATCTCACTGCGAGGAAAGGCCTCTTTTCTTAGAGAAGGCATGAGCATTAATCGCCACGTTCAATAAGTAAAATATCATTTTATAGTAGAGAAAAGCTAAGAAATGTTATCAGGTCATAAAAAACATAAACGTACCCACGTGCAAAGTATTAGCGTTTTCTTGAGAATAACTATGATGTCGATGGTCAATATTGAAAGGTCCAGCTTACTAGAGGTCACTACGAGGAAAACTGTACTCATGGGCAATCCCCAGCTTAGATCGAGAATAATGGTCATTGACCCTGATATTGTGCATAATCATGTCGAATGCGACGGACCGTGAACTCTTGCGCACTTTACAAAATTTGTATCAAGTTTGGCATAATCAAAATAGATATTGTGCAGATATACGAGTGTGCTTTAATGTGTCAAAGGAAAATATCCATACTTATATTATAAACGCGAAAGTAGCTCTGTCTATTACGCTTTCACGCCTAAACCACTGAACCGATTTTGATGAAATTCGGTAAAAATGATAGAATAGACCTAGGAGAATAATATAGGCTATCGGTTGTCGCGTAAAAATAGTTTGAAGGACTTGAAATATATAGGGTATATATGATGAAAGTTTGCATAAAACATGCGACAACCGACATTTAAGCGGACGGAGCTACAGGCAACAGCTAGTTCTGTATAAGTAGTTGCATAAAGTTGAATTTCTTTATTTGAATTCCTATTTTAACGAAAATGTGCAGCAAATTGGGTTTGTCGTAGTACATTTAAGTAACTGTTAATGTTTGGCATGTTTAAAATTTTTTTTAAAGTTTTTTATTATAATAATAATAATAATAATAATAAAATGTGGACACTATCACACACCGTCATCTAGTCCCAAGCTAAGCAGAGCTTGTGTTATGGGTACTAGATAACTGAAATATATTACATATACATACTTTTTTTTTTGTAAATACATACTTATAATACATAGGAAACACCCAGACTAAAGACAAATACAAATGTTCATCACACAAATATTTGCCTTCCGTGGGAATCGAACCCACGACACCCGGCGTCGCAGTCAGTTACACTAACCACTAGACCAACGGTGCAGTCAAATATTTACTTATTACTATCGATAAACTGTGCTCACAATATTCAGTTACTTATATAAATAAAAATATCATCGAAAATTTCTTTTGAGTGCTTTTATAAAGTTCTTTAACCAGAAGATTATCAATAAAATGTCTAGGCTAATTATATGTCTCGTGGATGAGCAAAAAGTGGGTCGGATTAATAACTACATCTTGCGAGCGTCTATAGACTACAGTCGTAACGTATCGTCAAGCGGCTTAAATATAATTGTTGTACCACCGAGTTGTATAAAATAAAATTAAAAAAAACACAACACTAAACGCCTTTAATGAACAATGACGGCAATCAGATTTATTTTCATACTATTAGTTATAAGCTCATATTATATTGCTTACATAACAAATAATATATATTATAATAAATCTCAAAATATATATTATGATTTTTAATATTTTATTTAGATAATTTTAACACATTCGAAAAGATACAAATATTTTCTTTTATTTTATTTATGCCACAATAGGAAAACTAACTGTTTGATGCTTAGATTTGAAGAAAATAATGCACAATGAATTTCAGATATTTTTATAACTTTAGAACCTTCCTTATAACAGTAAAATACTACTAAGTAGTCTTTTGTTAAAAGCAAATACGTGATGCTATAAATTGTTCAAATAAAATTGTATACCTATTATGAAACCTCAAACATAATGACCTCATATTAAGGTGCACGGATAACATGTAGTACATAAGATCAATCACTTGTCAAAGTATCAATAGTATCAATAACAGTGACTTCATTTGCTCTGGATCATTTACAATGTATCTTTTGCTATGTGTGTTGAAAACAATATTAACAATCTTGAATCTCAAGATTAATAAATGCCTAAACAGCGTTAAGTAAAAATGCGCATTTTTAAAATTTTATATGCTTGAATACTTAATTATAATTGAAATTTAGGCAAGTGCTTTACATTTTTTTAAAGATTACTTGGTATTCTGGAAGCAAAGATAGAAATAAAAAGGCATCAAAGCTCATAAAATAAACACTAAACTAGAAGTAGACAATGTTAAGATTTGATTATCAAAATATTCAAAATTTATAAATAATGCATATTAAGTATACCTACGAGATTGTGGTCAAAAGTGCTAAAACAGTAGTCATCAAACCAAGCTATGCATTCTTTATGTGGATTATGTGACATTGGTCATTGAATTCATTGATAAAACTACAAACTATCTAATTCCGTGATTCCTACGACTATGACTAATTTAGCAAAAGTAAAGGATATGTTTATCTTATAGTTTTAATTGAATTTAGTCAGGCTGTCGCAGTCTGTCGCTGAACATAGACATCTCATAATTTACGCTATACCTAACGCTCGGACCTTCCGCAATCTTTTTCAGTTCATCTGTCCAACTGGCTTTCAGTGCCTATACCTACCGTAGTTGGCTATTTCTAATACACCAAAGATTTCTTACAATAGCAAGGAAAATGTTAGTTAAATTATAATTGACATAGGTACATCAAAACTAAGGTAACTACGTGAATCAATATAAACCGTTTTTAATATGCAAAATACACTATTTATTTTCCATAAAAACAAAATACTTATCCAAAATTGTATCAAAACATTCTAACAGCAAAATCGTGGCGAATCACTTAATTCGAAAGCGTAGAACCTAAAGAAACCAGGGGAAATAGACATCATTATTTAACGTCAATGTTTAACTAGATTGGTCTTGCAAATGGGCCGGTAACGATGCTTGCCGATTGCCACCGACCGCGCCGACGCTGCTGTGTAAATGCTAACAACTAAATTAACTTTTAGAGTGCTTCGATTTTATCGTACACAAGTTTACTTTATTATTTCTGTTTGAGGAAATTAGGACCTGACGAAATCAGACAGATAACTAAACTTTTAAACATGTTTTTTTCAAAGGTCGTTTTTGCTACTAAGTACATAAAATACAATGTGCTCCTAAATAAATAGGTATATTATTTAAAGTTATTATTCATAAAATATGTAGTTCATAATCATCACCCTTTGCTTATAATTTTGATTAGTGACAGTAAAAAAACATTACCCTCCTTGACTTCGACAGTCGGGCAAAAAGAACTACCCGTAATAAATTAGCACTACAGTCTCTTGTACGTTTGAGTCTAATCGAACTGCACCTACTTTGCTTATCTCTGCATCACCTAAGGTTGACTGGTAGAGAATGCTTATAGCATTAAGTCCGCCTCTGTACCTATGTGCATGAAGTTTAATAAATAAATAAATAATCGGTTTCAGTGCAACTGAATGTAATAATAATAATAATATTCTACCACATTTACACAGCGCCATCTAGTCCCAAATTAAGCAATTATATTTGCTTGTGTTATGGGTACTAAACAACTGATATACTACTTACATTTTTTTTTTTTTGTAAATAAATACATATTATAGATAAATTACACCCAGACACACAACAAACAATCATGCTCATCACACAAAGGTTTGTCATGGGTGAGAATCGAACCCACGACCTCCAGCTTAGCAGTCAGAGTCACTAACCACTAGGCCAACAGGCCAGTCAATATTTAATACCTATAAAACGATTGGCCTTTGAACTTTACGGCACAACAATAGCTATATTCAATGATACTAAGCAGTACTCAAACTTTTCAAACTACTGACGCGAAATATAATATTTTTTACAAATTAAAAGTTTATGTACCTATATATTCTCGTTAAATATCTACTGCAAATCGTCTACAATAAAAGAAACATCAATGTAATTTAAAAATATTCTAAACCAGTCACCATATAAAGATTCCATAGGTAATTTGAGTTTCTCCGAATTGTCGTCATACTTTAGTATAGGAAAATATTGAAAAATGAATAAAACATCTTATTGCCTAGTTTTATTTGGTAGAATATTAAAGAGGAGTAAAATTATTTGTTAGTCCTAACACTGTCTTCGTAAAACCAAACTTTTAAAAAAAACGAAACTCTTTACAGCAATCTCAAACCATATGTTTTAACTGTGAAGCGAAAGCTGTAATGTAGATAGGTACGTACGATATAATATTTTCTTATTAGTAATTAATTAATTATACAGCAACAAATTTTAAAAGTTTATTTGTGGTATCTTGGTACTGAACTTCTGCACTCTTAATAGTTTTAAAAAAAAAACAGTGCCAGTTAAGAGCCTTAGAATTTAGAATATAATCTACTAACGATCTATTTAATAAGTATCTTAATGTTCTCAGAGGTATTTTAAAATTTAAATGACTTGCTCAATAATAGTCTTAATTTACCTCAAATATGAGTATACTCTATAATAATATATCCTCGAAAATAGTCATCTATTTTCACAACAAAGTAGGACATAGTTAACTTATGGACTTCCACTTACTATAATAGTTTATTTTGAAAGCATAATAAGTTATCATCGCACCTCCACCGGCGTTGCGGCTGCAAGTTAATCCTAGCACCTTAAAATCACAAGAGAATAACGTGTAACTATTTTAGGTGTAAAGGGCGATACCGTTGTATGAATCTTAATAATAATCGACAACTGTTAAGCATAACTTGGTGAAATTTTTATTTAAAATATTTTTGAAAGATTTTAAAATTTATTATTTTATTTTGTGAAATATTTAGTTTATTACTAAAAAAAAGAAACGCGGAAACGTTAATTAATGTGTACGTAGGTGTAAGAGCGGTACATACCGCTCTTTATATACTTGTTCCTTTGTAAGGTAAGTACCAATTCATCATTAAGAAATAATAAATCTTATGAATATTAGTAATATATTATTTACCATATCAAGTTCCACAATCTAGGAAATACGACTTCTTAGAACATCAATGTCACTAAAGGTATATTGCGGAAATAGTGAACCAAACAGTCTATGCATGAATAATTTTTCATTTAATTTAACCAATCTTGGACTGGGTATAAAATCTTTAGAGTTTTCATTTGGTAAATTCAAAGATTAGATAGGTTTTATAATTTACTTTCTAGGAAAACTTCCTTAGGAGAGACTGTAACTAATATATCCACCCCTCTAAAGACGTCAATATATCCGTGAAATGGGGACTACAAAATATTCGTGTGGTTTGATATTGGAACCTGTCAAATTTGAAGATGCTTTTAATCTCAGTAGTGTATAGAGAAGTCTCCTTGGGGTTCAGGTCTTTAGGCAAAGAATCTGCTATACGTGTCATGTGCATCGGTGTAATGGCGTCAGTTTTTCAGTACTCGATGTTTGTCATATTCTCAAATGTTAATTAACCATCATTCGGATTACTCTAATAAAGATACGATTGTTTGGTTGTATAAACTTCACTTACGTGGTAGTGGTATTGTCACTGTTACGTCACACAAAGCGGCGCCAATTAAATGTTAAAGTAACGTTTACAGCACATTTAAGGCTCTTCTACTACTTATTATATATAGAAGAGCCTTGAAATCACCTGCGATCATAAGCATTCTACACATCCTACAAAAAATACTTTCCTCTTTCAAACTACCGTCCACACAGTTTTAAAACTATCAAATGAATGCACTATCCAAATTTATATTTCATAATAACCAAAACGTTTATTAGTTCCATAAATCAGGGTTCCTTTGGAACAGTAATGAGACGACGCTTATCGGTTACCGATCAATATCAATTCGTATCGCAATTGGTCCATGTCTACCTCACAAAAGTTTGTCTAGTTTGGACTGTATCAAATTTTGGTTTGTGTATGACTAGTTTAGTAATCGTGTGTTTACAAATGTAAAAATTGCCAAGTCAATGTAAAATCGAATAAATTAATCGTGCAATCGACTTTTATAGTTGAAGGAATTTTACTCGTGATAAAATTTACTCAGGTGTCATGAGTTCAGCATGTCAGCTGAGCGGACCAAAAAAAAACAGTTTGGAGAGATTCAGAAAGTTGACTGATACTCATTTGAGCTTTATCCGCCTTGAACTGACACAAAAAAACATTGAAAGTGTATTTAAAAGTATTTTGACAGAGTATATCAAAACAAAATATTAACTTCTGTGAACAATTCCTTATCTACGAGTATTCGTCTCTTTATATTTTTTGCTTTTAAAATACTAGCCCGTGTTTCTTGACATTGTTTTCCCAATTTTCATAGCCACAATACACAGCCGTAACGGTGACATAATTTTAACCACAATGCTTGTTAAAAAAAACACAAGATCCCCCGCATTCTTGATATCGTTACTCATACAGTATATTTGTATAACTATAGAGAACAAAGATCTAATACTAGGTCTTAAGTATTTTCCTGTATTAGTTGTGTGTGTATAAGTTTAATCAAGTAGATACAATTTTTGCTACCTACCTGTAAGGTATAGCAAAAAAAATTTACATACATTTCCTTTTTGGGTTTTAAAATTTTCCATCACTGACATTATTATTATTATTATTATTATACTATATACATATTTTTGTATTAGTAGTTAGAAAAAAAATTGTCAATCTCTGTGGTTCAGTGGTTACTGTGTACGGACTGTCACGCAGAGGTCGCGGCTTCGATTCCCGCACGGTGCAAATATATGTGTGCATGAATATGAATATTTGCATTAGTCTGGGTGTTTCTATTATAATATGTATATTTAGAATAAAAAAAAATTTATAAGTATCTATGTTTATCAGCCTTCTAAAACTCACACACAAGTAAGCTTTAATAATATGCTTACTTTTTCCCGGCAGCGTTGTGAATGTGTTAAAAAATATTAAGAATAGCTTTAATGACTATTTTAGAAAGCAATTAAATTTCTGATGTCGTGTTTCAGGAGCACAGTAAAGAAAGGTCCTCTTCACGGTACTTAAATAGCTTAATAGTTAAACATCAGCCTCCTTTACACTTTGGCAGATTTTACTAAGTTTACCTTGAATATTTCTAACAAGTAGTCCCAAAGAAAAACATCGACAAGAACAACATTATCACGGTAGTAGATCCACGCTGATTTCAGCATGAATGGGCCGGATCGTCCGGGGAAGTACTACCCTCTCATAGAAGATCGACTTAAGAGTATTAGTATTATTATTTAGTATCCGTATTACTGCATTTCGTTCGGTGAGTGAGAGCACTGGAGGCCCAATTTCCCACCGTTCCTCTTTCCTCACCTCCCTCATTCCCTTCCCCTAACCCCATTACCAGCCGCCATAGTGGAGGCCACCATACCAGCAGTTTAAGACGATGGCTTTTGGTAAGGTGGCCGCCACTTCTGGATTCCACTGACTGCTTACCATCAGGCAGGGTGGAGTCACTTTGGTAGGCTATAATATAAAAAAAAAAAAATCGTGAATAACTAACTATAGCATTAATAAAAAATATAATTTGCTTACAACTAAAATAAATTGCAACATTCTGTTAATCCTAGATTAATTTAATTTAACATAAGTAAAGCTATAAATGATAAAGACACTCGATATCAATTCATAATCCCTCAGCGAGATGAAGCCTGTCTAAAATTAATTAATCTTAGCCACCACTAACTTAAACATTGAGTTCTGAATCAATAACTGTCTGATGTTTAATTGATTGACCCTCGGTTAGTGATTAAATGCAACTAAAGTCATACGTATTAGTTTAAATAATCTTTATATTTTCAATGTTTATAGACTATCAACCAATGGCCTATCAGATAAGTATTAACTCATAATAATATCAGTCCTTTATTAAAGAAGATATAGGTGCTAAAAGGCGACCCTTTCAATGCGTTGTTTTGTTTTACTGCAATTCAAAGACTATCTCATACACAGAAGGCATGATCATTAATCACCGCGCTTGCTCAAGGCGAATCGGTGACATCAAAAAGTGTAGATTTCCTCGCGATGTTATTCTAATTAAGGCAGTGATGTTCACAGTAAATTTAGAAAGGACGTAAGTAGGTAAGACTAAGAATTATGTTGCAACAAGCTTTGGAGACGAACTAAAGACGAATTTATTTTTTATATTATGTTAGCATACCAAAATGATTTTAGTCTGCTTAATGGTAAGCTGTCAATGGAATTCAAATACCGTATTCACTTCATCACGATTTAATATGCAAAATATATCACGGTATGATCACTGTGTAGCAATTATGTAATATTACGAATTCCATTATTGCTGATACTAAACTTTATACTTCAAAATTTTGCGTATTACATACTTATTTCGTAAAGTACATTCGAGAACAAAGACGCCCAATTACGTAGGCATCAGGTGGCAGTGTATGTGCAATTAAAACAAAACAACGCATTGGAAGGGTCGCCTTTTAGCACCTATATCTTCTTTACTTTATACTAACATAAAGAAAGCTAACGTTGTAAACTTTAACGTAAATCGTTTACGTGTAGGGTAACCATATAACTGTATTTACAACGTGCTATGTCTCGGTATATTTGAAACATTTGATAGCATCATAATCTTCCCTATTCCATAATATGTATCTGTACTGATATATTCCTGCTGGTAAGTCTGTCTGATATCTCTACTGATATACTCCCGCTGGTAAGGATAGTCTTAACACTACCTATACTACACAGAGATTTAGGACATAATAGTTGTACAAGAAATTCATCGGTCAATTAAAGAGGTCTTCAACAACTTTTAGGATTAAACCTAAGTTATGTATTTAAAATTATTAGTTTGACGTAATACAGATTGACCATTCAAGAGCACAACACTACGTGGATAAGATGAGGAATATTTCTGCTGATTAATATCAACTTCAATTGTTCCCAAGTAGACTACTAGCAGTAGGCGTAAAACACAATCAACTTATTCAATTAACGCTATCGAAGTCCTTCTAGCGGTTAACTACCATTTACATTCAGGTAAACCGCTGACACCTTTGCTATTGGCAAAAAAATATAATGTTACAATAATAAATAAAGCTTTGAAAAGAAAAAAAACACTATGTCCCGCTGAGACGTTAAAATGGTGGCTGTACTTACTCGTATACGGCGTGTGCACTGCCAGACATAAAAGGGAATTAATAAGGCCATTTCGTAGAACGATTCAGCAGACAGATAGCCAACCTTATGCTTCGAATAAAGCTTCAAGATATACGGTGATATTGAAAGTTATCGATTTTAAAACTTTGGTTTCTCTAGTACAATTTAAGTTTAGTTTTATTGAAAACAGTTTTGAATGGCAATTTTATCCGTTATTACATATAAATAGGAATTTATAGTTTTGTTTAAAAACAATTCAGTCGTTACACAGCTTTCTATTGTTTTATAGGTATTGTTAGTTTTAAATTATATTGCTTATAAGGCTTGATTGTTCAAAGCGTTTCGTAGAATAGAAATATCATAAGTACTTACAATGTAAGGTAATATGCTGCTCTCTCAATGTTCATGCATACAAATTAGTGACTTCTGTAATATTCTGATACCATATAAATTTATAGTAGTCTGTACAAATAAATCTGTGCAAAAGCGAAAGTTTGCCGTTGAAATTTTTTTAGGTGGTTTATAGTTAGGAGTTGTCAACTAAGAACGAATTTAGATATCACTAGCTGTGCCCGCGACTTCGTCCGCGTGGAATAGTGATTTTGGGCAGCATTTTTTGGATATATATTTTGGTTTGTCTTGAATTATAAACATCTTCGTTCAGGTGAATAAGAAAAATCTTTACAGTAAATGCTTCTCTATCTACGATAATAGACGTATAGCCATTGCGGATCAAAGCCATACAGGCAGCTAGGATTACTTACACGTGGCAAATCCACATAAAGCTGACCATCCAACAGTTAATATTTAGATCCACACTCATTAATTGTCATCGCGAAACATAGGCTCACTGGAAACTGAACTCGTTTAAAACTAAACGGGAAATTGTTTGGAATGAAAAGAATCCGAGGAATAAAAACGCTATAAGTTTTTTTTTTATATTAGCCTGCCAAAGTGCCTCTACTCTGGCTGATGGTAAGCAGTCAGTGGAATTCAGAAGTAGTGGACACCATTCCAAAAGCCAAACTACTGGTATGGTGGCCTCTACTATAACGGCTTAGTGAGATGCTTCTTCACGCCTCGCTTAAAAGTCCCAGGATGAAAGTTAGGTGGGAACACATGCGCTGGTAAAGAGTTCCAGGCTTTAATTGAGCGACAAAAGTATAAAGTGCTGAACAGTTTGGTTCGAGACCCTTTAGATTGCACTGTGAAAGGGTAGTACTTCAGTCCCGCACGTGTCGTTCTGGATAAAAAGGGAGAGGGTAGAATTAATTTAAAGAGCTGTTGAGAAGACTCCGTGGTAAAGGCGATAGAAGACGGCCGTTGAGGAGGCGATGTCTCTTCGCAGCTGTAAAGGTTCAAGGGTCTTAGGCCTCCGGGCTTCCATGATACGGACTGCTCGCAAAAGGCCCCCGTACCGTCTCGAAAATGGTCGCCGGGTTCCACTATCCGGTCACCAACCTCCACGACGAACCACTCCGAGATTATGCGCAACCTGGTGGGGCAGTCTCTTTTTTTTTGGTTAGGTTTAATTGGGCCCTTGTACAATGCCGCGGGCGGCCAGCGGCACCACCGTTTATACGGGTCTCCCTGGTCGGCGGGTTGACCCACACCACCCACACAATGACTCCGCGGATACTCAGCTGGTCCCACACATGCTGCGAGGATTGTCATCTCTGCATCAGTTGGACCACCGGCTCTCGAGCTTACCGAACGAAACGCAATAATATGGATACTATTACTCTTACGTCGAAAACTATGAGAGGGTAGTACATCCCTGGTCGATCCGACCCATTCATGTTGAAACCAGCGTAAATCGACTACTACTATTTCGTAATTCACTTCAATTCCAACTATTCCGTAATGAAACGTGTTAACAAACATGTTTTTATCACAAAAAATAAAAAATAAAATAAATAAGAAAATATAAATCTAACTTGTATTTACATTTTAATAAAGAAATTAGACGTGTTAACCTAACTTAAAAACAAACTAAGCTAAGCTAAATACATACCACATTTGTGACGTGATTATTTAAATTAGCATAACTTTTTTATTTATAAACCGATTGACATGAAACAAACACTTAATGTTAAGTGATGCTGACCACAATGTATCAGCGAAAACCATATTTAAATCTGATAAGCCGTTTTTGAGATTAGCGTGAACAAACGCACAGACAAACAGACAAAAATTGTAACAATCATTGTTTTGGGTTCTATTTGCGTTGATAAAGGTCCCAATAATATTTTTCTCATATATCTTCCATGTACAGACAGCGACCGGTTACAGTTTTATTATATATAGCTGTTGCCCGCGACTTCGTTCGCGTGAAAATTCAGATGTGTGCCTGTATGAGAATATTTCTTACCCAATCTTACGGCAATCGTACATTGTATATTAGTAATAAATATCAGTATAATCCGTCTCTAAGGCGAATCCGATTTAAATCTATCCACCCGCTACCCCTTAAACAGCCGAAATTTTGCGATATTTAACGAAACTTGGCACTCCTATTTTCAAAAACTATAGAAGCTCCATACAAATTTTGTTCCCCTTTATACTCCAGGGAAATAAATTTCGCAAAATGCCGTCTTAGAGAGCACCTATTTCCAAAATTTGAAACTCCTAGCACTTGTAGTTTTTGAGATTTCGTGATGAGATGAGTGAGTGAGTGAGTGACCTTTCGTTTTTATATATGTATAGCTTTTGCCCGCGGCTTCGCTCGCATGAATATCGTTTTTCAATAGACATTTTTATATTGTTTAAATACTGTTTTGCATACTATTTCTAATCTCATCATCATCACCATTCGTACAAACCCTCTTTCACCTACCTAAAGATATCCCCCGTAAAACAACATACAATACACAAAGGCAAATTTTCACTACAATAACTTTCCCCTTCCCCTCCCTTCCCCTCCCCTCCCCTTCCTTCCCCTCCCGTCTCCCTCCCATCTCCCTCACTTTCCCTCACTTCCCACTCACTCACCACCACTTCTGACTCCTTACTTTCCCTCACTTCCCTCACTTTCCCTTACCTCCCCTTCACTTGCCCTTCACTTGCCCCTCACTTGCCCTTCACTGCCTCCTCACACCCCCTAAGTACCCTCTTCCTTTTTTATTTTTACACAACGCCATCTAGACCCAAAGTAAGCATATTATATGCTTGTATTATGGGTTCTAGAATACGGATAAACATACTTAAATACTTTTATTTTTGTAAATAGATACATATTATACATATAAACACCCAGAACAATGCAAATAGGCATGTTCATGCTACAAATATTTGCACTGAGCGGGAATCGAACCCGCGACCTCACAGTCCATAAACAGTACCACCGAAATACAGAGGCAGTCGATTTTCCCCTGACTTTCCCCTCCCTTTCCCCTGACTTCTCCCTCACTACCCCCGCACTTTCCCCTCACTTCTCCATTCCTTTCCTCTTCCTCCCCCTCCCTTCCCCCTCCCTCCAAATTTCAAGTCGCCAACTTCAAAAGCAAAGATTTTTCCATACAATATTTCATCCCTTATTTCACTCCAATAAATCCCCCCCAGTAAAAAAAAAATTATGAGCGTATTTTTTATTTAAATAAAAGTATTCCAAAACAAAATTTCAAAGCTGTAACTTGAAAAATGAAGACGTTTCATACAATCGATTTCATCCCTTTTCATACACTTAAGGGTTGAATTTTGAATAACCCTTTCTTTGTACACTTCTAGACATTAAGACAAACACACCCTCCAAATTTCAAGTCGCTACGACCAGCGGTTTAGGCTTTACGTTGTCTGTCAGTCAGTCAGTCAGTCAGGACAAAGCCTTTTATAATATGTATGGATGTATGGATTAGACGTATAGCCATCAAGGATCAAAGCATACAGGCTGCTAGTAATGCTAACACGTGATAGAGCCACATAAAGCTGACCGAAAAACAGCTAATACTTAGATCCACACCCACAACTTTTAGTGTCTTACCTTTACTTTAATTACTTAATTAATTAATTACTTTAATTAGTCATCGCAAAACATAGGCTCACTGGAAACTGGACTCGTTTAAGACTAAATGAAAGACTGTTTAGAATGACAGGAATCCGAGGAATAAAAACACTATCAGCTATTCCGCAACCTGTTAAAATATCTGCTTCTATAAGATTTCGTAGTAAATTAACGAATGTTCGATGTGATTCTTTAAATTGGCATAACTTTTTTATTTATGAACCGATTGACATGAAACAAACACTAAATGTTAAGTGAAGCTTACCACAATATATTAGTGAAAACCATATTTAAATCGGATAAGCCGTTTCTGAGATTAGCGTGCACAAACGCACAGACAAACAGACAAACAGACAAAAAGACAAAAATTTTAAAAATCATTGTTTTGGGTTCTATTTGCGTTGATATAGGTCCCAATAGTATTTTTTCTCATATATCTTCCATGTACAGACAGCGATCGGTTACATTTTTATTATATGTATAGATTAAATTAAGGGATCTACGCGGAGCTATCTGTAGGTGGACCACTAGTAACCTAAACAACGTAGTATCTTGTACACTTTTTGAATCTTTTCTGCTTTTGTTACGGCAACCAAGATTAATTAGCTATCGTAAATTTAAAGAGTGAAATGTTATAGAGTATAATATATATAGTAGAGATCGTGTGTTTATAGAGAACCATAGCACCTTGGTTTATGAAAGCCATTGTCAAAATGCTTTTTCAGGGTTTTCTTCACTATTTATATAGATAGTACCTACAATCGAATGCGGTTGCCCGATCGGACTGATAGTTCTTTTAAAGTAATGTCTAGATAATAAATAACCGAATGGCGGTCTTATGAAGATCCTGAGACAAGACTACTTCCACTACGATCGCCAAACTTTCAAGCTTGGGTATTATGGCAATGCCTCAAATTCAAAAAAAAAACCTACGTCCACAAGTAGACTCCTTTCGATTAAGTGATGATGCGATAATACTCCATAATAAAGTAAAGTAAAAACAAAATAAAGTAGAGCTGTCATTATTTGTTTTAGTCGTACATAACAATTCGTAATAAATATAAATAGCTCATGTCCATATTATAAGTCTTGTTTTTTCCTTATTGGTGCTGCTTTTTGTAACAAAATTGAAGCATTGTTAACCGACTTTAAAAAAAGGAGGAGGTTTGTCAATTCGACCTTATACATATATTATTTTTGTGTGTTCGCGGATAACTTCGTCGTTTATGAACCGATTTTGATGATTCTTTTTTTGTTGGCAAGGAGATATTGCAAGGGTGGTACTATTATAAGGAAACTAGGACCTGATGATGGCATCCCAGAGCAATCGAGGGGAACATTCGAAAATAGTACTGACAACTAGTGCATTTGTTATTTTTTTCTTTAAGTATTTTAAGGCACTACTATTTAGTGAAGGTTTGGACTCGATCTGATGATGGAGCACAAAGACAGTCAAGGGAACTCCACAACGATTTACAGCAATTTCTTGGTGTTTGGACTTAATTAATTTCTAATAATGAGAACTTTGCACCCATAATGCTCCAACTTCAAAATTATAAAATACTTATTTAATTATTTCTGATTAACTTAATCAAAATACGAATAACTTTTTTCTACGTAAATTTATTTTTTACTTTTTAGTTTCCTTCCTGTTTAAAGTCGGTTTTCTTTATGTTAAAAAATATTTTATGATTCCTAAGTAATTTAATTATTTAATTCGAATCACCAATTACTTACGAAAGTACAATAAATTAGACTTATATTTAAGTATTTAACTTGCTAAATAATATTATTATTATGGTAGATAGTTATAGTTTAGATTAAATAGATGTATTTAAACACCAATTTGCCTGCCTCCGGCGCGATCACTATGGCGAATTTCTTCGTTTTGGGACGCCATTCAGAAAGTAAACGTTTTCAGACTGGGAATAATATTAGATCATAAAGTAACGTTAAGATTTTACCTCTATAAGATACAAATAGCCGATGACGTAATGTATGATACAGTACTACTGTACGTCGCATACTTAGTAGAAGAAATATAGAAGGAAAAAGGTACGTGTTAACCTGACACATTGAAATCTAAAAGATCCCGAACAAAAAGCAGGTTAGTATTTAGTAGTCGCAGGTAATTAAGTTATATAAAAACAAATATTTGTAATTCACACAAATATTTTTCACCATTTTATTGAAATAATAACCACGATATTCCACGAAGGTTATCTCCTAAATACAACCAAAACATTTTTAATTAAATTATAGAAAACTCATTTATTAAGTGCTTAACAGCTTATTCAGAAAATTTCAATTAAAACGTAGTGATGTTAGCAATCTTCTAATAGAGGATATAAGCTCGATTGCTATCAGTAAATAAAAAGGCGCTATGGCACTTAGCTCTTAACTGAGGTGAAAATGTTCTTAGGAAGGCGAAATTCAAATGTGCTATTTTATTGGCACTAACTATAAAAGAAGAATGTAAAAACCAACCCTCATTCGAGCTCAGTAAATACGGACACTTAGATTTAGCCATCAAAGTTTCGGGTACTCAAAAATCCATTTGAAAAATACACATTTTATAACTAAAAGGTTACGACACACTGTATTGGCATATTTATTACGTACGAGTACATAAACTTTATTCAGTTTTATATTATAAAATATTTTGGAGTTCTAAAGCCCGGTAAGATTATGATAATGAGTTCCCACTTTTTATAAACATACTTTGCGAATACATACGTAGCCGCAAAGTAATATTACCCAATTTATTTTTATTTACAAATAGTTATTGTAGATTGCTAGCTTGATGTGAGATGTGAGTTTTAAATTGCTATGAACTGTCTGCACTGTAATTGTGAATAATGATTGTAGTTCTTTACTAGTTCTTCTACGGTAAAACGATATGCTTACCTACACAATAGCTTTTCTAAAAGGAGTTGCTATACTTAGGTGCGATTTTCTGTTGCACGTGTCATCTAACTGTGAAGTTCTTTCCAAGAAAGACAGCATCAATGCATTTTTGATTGCGACAACACATTTTTTGACAAAAAAAAACAGACCACCTTATTTTCTATCGTGAACGTTAAACATAAATATTTCTAAATGAGTAACTTGATTACAAATACAAAAAAGGGTAATCTGCACTCCAATACTTTCCAAAATGGCCGCTAGGCAGCAGACAGTGCGTATAACATGCGTCCATAATCCGACGAAATTGCATTACGCGCTCAGTACAATGCACTTTATTACACAGTGTGCTACCACCCTTACCGTTTGGCTACATAACAAGGTGGAATTGGCCATTTAGAAAGGGTGCGTTTATAGTGCATCAATGTGAATAGCCTTTATCGTAGTTAAATTCTAAGGTAGCATTAGAATTACAGTATGAAAGTAGGGTTGAATTCTAATATGCATTTCAATGTTTAAGGAAATTAGCCATAAAGTTATGTTATTGTGTTGTAGCGTGATTCTCATATTCGTGGTTAGTTTTAATAGTATGTCGTAATCGTTTACAGTGCAATAATAATTTCGCTCTCGGATAAAGGATCAAAACACGAATTAATGTTCAGACTGAAGTCTTGTTTGCATTTACTGTAATGTATGATCGTTAACATTGTACCTCTATTGTTTTACATTTTATTAACAAAGTTGAACGATGTTTTGATTTCAAATTTATTAAAGTTTCATATTAATTATTCGTTAGACCACCTCTGTTTATTTAAAAACACCACGATTCATTACAGATCGCCCAACTTAAAAGAAAAGTTTAGTTATAAAAATCATTCGCAAACCTGAAAAACCAGCAATGGTTTTTTTAATATATTTATTAAAAGTACCTATCTACTAAATCAAATAATTATCATAGAAGTGCATCATGCACACAGTTACGAGTAGTTCATGGTATCATACTTTCACTTTCAAATAGTGATGTATACTCTCATAAATTCTTTAAGAAGAGTTACCGTAAATGCTCATCACACGTAGCACAATGTCTTCGTCATATAAGAAAAATTACTCAAAATACGTCACACTTCAAGCGAATGAGTAACAAACAGTGTCTGTAATATTGCGTAGCACTTTCGTAGTACTTCGTAACCTTGCTACGATGATGTCAGCCTGGGGTTGCATATGACGTCACCTCATCTCTCCCCTATCTTTATTTTGGAACACGCCCAACTAGATGATTTAAAATACGCAGTTGTTAAATTGTTATACAATCTATGTTATTTATGATGCGTTGTTGAAAGTTTTGTGTAATGAGAAATACGAAAGTTTATTTTAGAAAATACTGTTACACAAAAAATTGTTTATGTCGTAATACATTGTGTTGTTCATCTGCCAGAAATATTGTTTGCATTTGTCGCAGTACTTGACCATAAAATACTACACCAAATATAATTATAGGTACAATATTGTATCGATTGCATTTAGGACAGAGTAGGTATGTACTGTCTAGCCATAGTGATAGCAGAGGCAAGCTACTTGTGGACTTGTGATGTGCAAAAGGGCTTATTAACCGCTAATTAATTTAAAGTAATTTTCTAAACCCAAAATTGTAGATATTACTGAAACGTAATTTACATAAAACACATCACGTAAACATTTCACCATTCCCATCATTATGCTCAGCAATTTGGTACGTTTAAAATATAATACTAGTCACAAAATAATATCGATGACATTGATATACTATTAGACATTTTTCTATACTACTAAATATAAATTTTGCCTTCTATACAAACACAGCATTGAATAAAACCTAACTTATTGTGTGGTATCAATAAACTCATTAAGCTGGTTTCTATTAAAAATACATTCAAAAGAAAATGATCAATCTTATGAAATTGTCAAATTGAAAGACTATTCATTTCAAAATATACTTGAATAAGATCGTTGAAGCATATTATAGTACTGCAACAAAGCAGTTTTGAAGTTGTAAAAATAAAATATTGCTATGTGTTAAAGTGTAGGCGTTGGCAACGGGCGACTCATTGAAAGTATTCTAGTAGTCGTTGGGGGTTCAATCAGACAGATTAAAGGGTCTTTGAGAAGATCTGATAAGATAGCCATTACCATTAACTAACAATTATACTAGTAAATGTGTGTACCGATCTGTTTTCAAGCTCTAGTTGTTTGTGTTTTGTATTCAATAGTTTTTCGATCGACTTTAATGTTTAAGATCAATACTCTTGTTTAAAATAGCTAGTTTATTTATGGTTTGTTTTTAGAATAGATTTTAAATACTTAAGTGTATAAGAACTTTTGCTTTTTTTAACCAGACTTTTAGCTCAGATTATATTAAACACCTATACCCACCTACAGTTGAATAAACGTCCGCTTAAAACACTAGACTAATAAATTTAATAGAAACTTAGACCATTCGTTTGTCTAAGAATTTAAAGATAGTCACGGCAAGTAGTATCATTAATTTAAAAAAGATTTACTTATTATTAACAGTATGAATAATATTATAAAAAACGTTATAGTTTGGATCTAACTTACTCGAAAATCTTCAAATAGAAAGAATTAAACGAAAATCTAATACGTTACTGAATGCTTTCATCGGTAATGCAGCTGGGTTTTCTATTCCGCGCAGGGCTGTTTAATTTCAGTAAGATCTTCCTAGTAAATTTGACTTTCTGTCTAGTCTCGCCTTTGCACTTGCTACTTGGTACCCAATTTCACCAAATAGGATACTTCGCATCTAAACTTCTTTCCTCCTATGAACATATGGTAAGGTTTCTTTCCATTTAGTTTCATGAGGATTTGGCCTTAGTATCCCATGATACTGTTTGTTCACTTTTATAGTGTAAAAAAACTTTAAAATAATGTGTCGATAACATTATTTTAAAATTCTTATGTAATAGCCCAGGAGAAGCAGTCTCAATGCCTGCTATTATATGAAAATTTTCCATATTTACGAGTATTTGAAGTCATAAAAATAAGTATTTTATCATTCATTGATATGCAGGTAGATAATTTCTATATACTTTCATTGCAGTGTTCTTTATAAACAATCGTATAGTAATAGATACTGTAGGTTTTTACGGTAAATAAATAAAAGATTAAGTTGTAATTCGTGGTAAAAAATCATTCAATGATAATTATTATCACAACTTATCTGTAGTTAATCTGTATTTTTTAACGTATGACCTTGTGTATTTTGAAAGTAAATATTATGTACAAGTATTTATCGAGACAGACGTGTCTACAACGGCAACCCGTTTTATTCCATCTACTCCGTTCTCTATTTCTATTTTATACCAGTTAAGAGGTAAACAAGCGTACGTACGTGTAAGCAATTACTTAGTAAGTAGTAGTTGTATAAAAACACATGATTGTCGATGGCAAGCAAGCCTTACGGCCACCTGACTGTAAGTGGTAATTGTAACCTATTAAAATTACCGTAACCTATTGAAATTACTGTACTCTCTGAGCGATACTGTTTTCGATTGTGTAGGGAGAAAGAGACGAGGAATAAAAAGGAAGAGTTCCGAGGAGGTAATTAGGGCCTCTGCGTTCTAGTATGGAAACTAATTACGATATTCTGTGACAGAGTAGTACTTCCCTAGTCTAGCCCATTCATACTGAAAGCAGTAAGGATCTACTACCGTAATTAGTATTAATCTTCACATGTGGTCTGTCTTTAATATATTTTGAGCGCCATCATTAAGTTTTCGGTCTACTTATAATGCGTTATAAATTAAAATAGGACGTACTTACAAGCAACAATAAAACCACAGACCCGCATCACGTTCCGGTGTGCATTCCAGTTTGATATTCACATTAGTTAATTAGTCCACTCACAAGGAAAGCTTACACATTAACAATCTATACAAAAAGTAAATTATTACACCTACTGGTAGATTCAGAGACAATGTAATATTTTTGCTGCAGCAGTACTGGGACAGGCGCTCAAAAAAGTTTACATGGTAGTTGTATAAAGGTTTAATAAAGTCATAATTAGTTTATTTTTAGGCATAATAAATAATATGATTATGGTAAAATGATTTTGTTTTTATGTTTTTATGATAAACGTTATAGTTATTATATTAGTATATAGAATGACTGTATTTGTAATATGTTACTCATAAAATTAATTGTTTATATTAGAAATAGTTACACTATTGTATTAGGTTAAGAAACCTGTAAAAATAGTTGTAAGTGAAGCTTATAAATAAATAAAAATAAATAAATAAATAAATAAATAAATAGTTATTTATTAGTAATGTTTTCCGAGCGTATGTATGTATGTGAGTATGTATGTTATTTCTTTAGCGCGTTCTACAGCCTAAATGGCTTGATGGATTTTAACGTATGAGGTGTCATTAGATTTGTATTCATTGTGGGAGTGACATAGATTATATAAAATTGCAATGTAGCTTCATCACGAAAAGAAAAAATGGGTTTCTTTCTTTTCACTTTGTTTTAGGCAGGCGGGCTTTTTGTTTTTGATTGTTCTAGATGTAAAATGGATTAAATATTTTGTAATGATTTTTTTTGTACAAGTATTCACGTGTCGTCTAGTATGCAAAAAAGCGCGCTGAGTTGCTTTACAATAACCCGTATTATTTTTCTAACACCTTACAGACTTTTACACGAGTAGAATATCTATATTAAAACTGACTCGCACGAATAACGAAATGATAAAGGTACGAAACAAGACATCTCTTTAGAAACCTCAGTATTTCATATTTTTGAGAAAATATCCACGTTCAGATTGCACAGGATATTTCGAGATGCGCCCGCTCTCACATTTCACATGTAAATATTGACTCCGATCTCATCATGTTATGAAGGCCAAAACACGGGTTTTATGCATATTTTCTTTGCATTTGTAGGTATATTTTTACTTACCGGAATAATTATGAAGTGAACAAGTTTATGTACAAAAGTAAAAAGATATCTTTCGGATAAAGTGATAATAATGGTAAAAATATAGTTAAAACATAAGCTGTTCATAAGTTACGGTTATAATTTACTATCAGTCAGGTGGGCCGTGTAATGCCACCGAATTTTTATAAAAATAATATACCAAGCACTAAAAGTAAAATCCTGGGGGCCTACTAACACCTCTAATAGCAGTATTATTTTAATGTTACTTTGTGTTTTGTCTTTTTCTTTTGTACCATTAAAACAAGGATAGAGACAAAGTAAGGTTATAATAAGACTGCTATAAGAGGTTGTGGTAGGGCCCTTGATGTAGGTTAGGTGACAATTATTTATTAAATTAGTAGCTAATTAAACTGTAATGAAACCCTGTATAAGATTAAAATCTTGTTCTTTAATCAAATTGTTTCATTGAGGTTTTTGGAATACTTTTTTTTTTTTTTACGTGGGAAATGCATTACGCATACGCACCCGCCCGGGCAAGGCGGGGTTATGTCGGACTCTCCGACTGCACTCAAAGCGCGGCCAGCATACCGACTAAAACCCACGGTGTTCCTCCAGACGGCCAGAGTGTCGGGGTCACGGGAGTCGCTTGCGCATTCATCCGCGACCCCGACGGGCCATGGCCCGCTCACCGCGAGCGGGCTCCGTCCGATTTAGGGGCCTAGTCCCCCCTCCTTCGAGAGGCGCGTGCGGAACACGCGCACTGACGTCTCGGGCGGCGACTGCCCGATCGCCGCCCGCAGGCCAACTTGGCCGCAGAGGATAGGGAGAACGGCGCATCGCAATACCGACACTCCTCTTCCCCTGCGGCCCCACCGCGTCCGCAATCTGGCGGTTGCGGCCCCGCCGGGGCCGCGGAAGGTAGGGAGAGCGGCGCACCGTTATACCGGCACTCCTCTCCCGCCGCGGCCCCGCCACTCCTCAGCCGCAGTGTCGCCGAAGCAACACTGCAGTCCGACCCAGTTGCGGTGCCGCCCAAACAGCACCGCAACCCACCAGAGCCGCTCCATCGTGGGCTTACCGGCAAAGCCCAGAGGAGCGGCGCCTCCTTGGGATTCCTCGTGGGTCACCGTGGTCCTTGGTAACCACGGCTACTAAGCCCCCCCGCCGCGACAAGGCGAGAACCCCGTTGGGGGGGGCATGGAGGTTTTTGGAACACTGCGATAAATGAATTTAACTGTTGACAAGTTAAGTGAAGCTGACACAGTTCGTAAAAGAGAAGTAATATGACTTTGACTTTATTCCAAAGGACAAAATATTATCTACTTAGAATTTCCTCTTTCCTCATCTTCCTTATTCCCTTCATCTATCCCATTCCATGCCGCGATAGTGGAGGCCACATGCCAGCAGTTTGAAAGACAATGACTTTTGGAATGGTGGCAACCTCTTCTGGCTTCCACTGACTATTTACCATCGGGCCGGGTGAAGTCACTATGGTATTCTAATATAAAAAAGTAATGAAATGAAGGCTGGTTCAAAATAACGAATATGAAAATGAAAAGTATGAAACATAGTAACATGTAGATAGCTACGTAAATTGATGTTATGGATGAATGCGCGAGCGTCTCTCGTGACCCTGACATTTTGGCCGTCTGGAGAAACACCGCGGATTTTAGTCGGTATGCCTACCGCGTTATCGGACTCCGACATAAGCTTAGTAAACGATAATTTTGGTAAATAAATGAATGAATTAAATGTAATTTTTTGCATGCTGTCGTTGTCCCCCGCCTTGCCCAGGCGGATGCGCAGAATGCATTTCCCGAAAACAAAGTTATGAATCTACGTAACTTGATACTAATAGTAAACTTCACGTGTGGTCTAGAAGTTCAATGTAACTAGTCACTACAATTAGAGTGCGCCTACAATATTGTGTTATGCATAGCTGCCTTAGCAACAATAAGTCATCGACCCTGACATAAAAACTGCTCTAACTGAAAATAAAATGCTCTGAATTTTACTAAAACATAATTATTTTGTCAATTTACTGTGTACATTAAAACTATAATTAATATAGATTAATAAATCATGCTTTTGACATATTAATAAAGATATAATTACTTAGCCTTAGACATTGAAAGAAATTGGACGTGCCTAAACATTCTTATAGTAGAAGCAATCTCTTTTTAATTCTATTAAGATTATAAATGCAAAAGTTTGTGTGTTAGTAATAGTGTAGTAATAAAATAAGGCAGTGACATGCACTCCATAAAGGAAGAAAGGCACTGCCTACCTCAATAATTTCCTGAAATAACAATTTTAACAACATAATTAAATAATGCCTACCCTGTCCACTTACACTGTTGACGAATATTTAAACAATAAAAAGTCATGACATTATTAATAAATTGTTCGTATAGGTAATAATACAGAAGTAATGAAATATTTAGATTCCTACTAAGTAATTAATGATAAACAGTTGCAGTTCGTGATGATTTTCCCTAATAAATAATCTTTTCTTTGTTTAATTTTTTTTAGCAATAATCACATAATACTAAGAGTACAATATGATCACCCCACGATACTACTTTTACATGGAACAAAGGGACACTCCGACGTTACTATACCGTGAGAAGCTCAGACCAAAATTTAACCTATTGTTTAGTATGTTATTTTGGTTGCTTCTCAGAAAATCTTAACTATCTGGAAAAACTAAGCTTAAATTTCTTGCTTACTTTGGCTCCTTAAATTTGTCAAGTTCCTGCCCTAACTGCCATTTTTGGCTAGTCGTTGCTGCCCGTCTGTGTTGGGTAATTATCTTGGCCCAATCGTATATGTTTACTACAGTTACAGTCCCTTACAATATTATAATGTAAGCGACATTGAACTTAGTCATACCTTAGCTAAACTCCAGCAGAGTCATATATTATATCTTATTATTATATACCAAGTTGTTTGCATTTAACTTAAAAGATTAAAACTGTTTATGTTACTGACTACCTGTTATCTAATCTATATCTTCATTGTATCTTATCTATGTGCCGTGTAGTTTTTGAATTAGGGCTGCCATTTTTTCGAGTTACCTGAATTTGAACTAGTTCGGCAAATAAATAGAAAGTATTCCGGAGCATTCGGATCAAGGCGAGTTTTTAGTTATCAGGTTAACCCTTTCATGGATCATTAATTCATTACTGTAGGCACAATAGATGTTTTATGGTCATCACGGCCGTTAGGGTACGTTTACTGTTCCGGAAAGTGTTAAACTTCCTTTCATCTATATATATAAAATGCTTTGTCCTGAATGACTGACTGACGGATCAACACACAGCTCAAACCGCTGATCGTAGAAACAAAGCGTTGGAGAGTGTGTTCTTTATATGACGTAGTCATCCGATAAGAAACGATTTTTCGAAATTCAACCTATAAGGGGGTGAAAAAGGGGGCAAAGTTTGTATGTGACAATGTGATTCCATGGTCCAATCTACTTCAAATTTTGTATGAACATTCTTTAACAGAAGTGATGGAAGATTTGTTTCGTATTTTATTGAAATTCATTGTCTAACGGGATTAAAAAGTGGTAGAAAATATTTTACAGATGATTTGCTTTGAAGTTGATATTAATACTCCTTATTGCTTCTATTTTTAAAAACATTTTATTTTGACACATGTCATGTTTGAAAACTCAATCAAAATATCTACGTCAAATGAAGTTGCTGTAGTTAATGTTGGACGATCTTTTGTTTTCACGGAAGATGGTTGTCATTTAATTTCATTTACATTTTTCTATTTTATCATTGTAATATACCATTAATATCATCAACAAGAATATTATTCTACACTTGACGCTGGCAGAAATAGCTGACACAATCGTCGGCTCTGTTGCCAAAAAAAAGGAGAAGAAGAATGTTGGACGTCAATTTTTAAGCGAGATATTGTAAATTGAGAATTATGATAGCACAATCATAGCATCGAATAAGTGAAATCTATTGCTCATACGATACATTACAGTACCCACTTTTGTTTTGTTACGGCGAGGATGGATACTTCATTTACTCCCCAGTGCGATCCTAAGACCAAACAACCGCATAGAAAAACGGTATCTACTGCAACTTTTTATTCTTAACGTTACTGTATTATTATTAGGAAAGGAAAATATAATCATCTACTATATTTTCATTCGTTGTTTAGACAGTTTTTAGTCGACGTGTTTGCGAAAAGAAATCGAGATGGAAAGTTTGAATTATATTAGGCACAATCAGGTGCAGCTTAGAGCGAACAGTTATATATAGGTACAATTGCATGTTGCGATGGAGACACATGACGTTGATGCTGATCAGCTGGGTCTCGTCAAAAGGTGGTGCTGCCTTTTTTTTAAATGGGGGAGGGGGGAGAGAGGAGTGAGGGAAGCACGCTATTTAATGAGTAACAGTGTTAGGTACTTTCAAGTTTTTTTTTTCATATTGGGTCACAGTGTTACAAATTCTGGTGTGACTGAACGGGAATAAAGGGAATAAGCGGACACAACGGTCAAATTGAGACTTGGCGCGCAAAAACAAAATAGCAATTTGTCCTACAGGTAATTTGTTTGGTGGCACTAGGGTATACCACTACATAGTGGTACGGGTACATACTCGTGGTCCTACTGGGCTAGGTGCGGATTAATATATCGATATTTCACATTAAATCCCGACTATAATAAAGATTGTTATGTAATAAGTATTCAAATATTCAAAACATAATAATTTATATGTTCACAAACCTTCGCATTTATAATAATAATAGGATGATAGGATAATAAATTAATAACGTAGGTAAAACAATTAAAAATCATATTAGAACCATTTTCGACTTCTACGCGGACGAAGTCGCGGGCAAAAGCTAGTTTCTTTATAAAATGTCATGCATAATAATGCGTATGTTGTATTTTTAAAGTACATCTATAGAGCTTCGCAACATTATTAGACTATAGTTGACAGGCAGCCCTATTTCGAAGTGATTAATACCAGTTTAATCGGCATTAGAATTCACTTGAGTTTATAATCTTCGTTTGCTCATCAATTTACTAACCTAAGATACGTCTAAAGTACCTAGCTGCTATGTATTAAGTGTCATTTAATGCCAGCATTCCAAACCTGTTGTCTAAAAATAAATGTGTTGTTTAATCTTTTTCTTGTCTAATAGTATAATCTTTAGTTTAATTGCATAATATTCAGACTTTTTAGTATGCCTAGTATAGATAGATCCGTACCTAGACCTATTACTCATATCCCAGACAATTACTAATCGATATTTAATAACCTCAAGTTTTTCACTAACTATTAGGTAGGTAATTAACAAAAGACTAGTGGAATTGGATTATTTAGTTAAAAAATAATTCATAAACCTTTACATTCTAGGATTAGGTATGTTTTAGTGCATCGAAATTAAATAGACATCGTGTTGTTAGATCTCATCGAACTCTCTCGATATAAGTGAAATCTAACGAAATTTGTTCTGTAACTATGTACCTATACGTCCAGAATACGTACATCCAGAGCAAGTCCAGAAAGTTATAACTATTCGCAATTTAATTCTAGGTTAGTAGTATGCTACAATTGAATAATCATCATCATTTGAACACGAAGATACAGGTAAATCTTAAAAAGGCTACAATGTTATGCTAGGAAATTCACAAAATTTAAATTATCATCTTTTTGTTTCGTATAATAAGAAAATTTTGTAAGCTGTAATTTATTATTTAGTCGTTCGTCTTTGTATCGACATATTAGACGAGAAATGATCAGCCGTCTGGAGTCAATGTACCTGGTAAATAACAATATTCTTATTTTCTTTTACCTTTATTGAATCAACCTATAGAAACGTGGGAATCACACATATTCTGTCTGTGTAGGCACTTAGGCAGAAATGTAAGCTTTTTCGGACAAAAATCGTAATGCAATCCAGAGGAATTCGATATACTTATTACTACCTTACTACAACTACTATTGTAAAATACATTTTTAAGTAATTATCTTTTTTTTAATAAGTACAAATAAAAAATACTCTCACGCACCGTGAACATTGAACACGTATCTAAAACTTTGTAACTAGAGATTTCCACGTCCACTCCAACTGACAAACGTTTGAGACTCCAAGAAACTTGTTAGAAAACTAAAAAGAACTCGTTGCGAAGATGTTAAGAGACTGCCCAACATTAAAAGTATCGCTCAGAAAGACAATTTTGTTATGTCGCTAAAATTTACTCTCTATTTCATTACTTCTTGTTCGTAAAAGTAATCTTAAAGCGTTAGTTTATTTTATCACCAGCCTGTCAACATGCACACACAGGACATAGACCTGTTCCAAAAGAGGTGTTTGCCATAGTTGTCTGAACTGGTCTGTTTGCTAAAACACCCACTGTGGTCACCAACCTACCAGGCGTGTTGATTATGGCTAACCCCGTTTATGCTGATAAAGTGAACACATATTATAAAATGGACTACCACCATGACTTTAGAACAGAAGGAATAAACTAAATATATCACACTTTTAAGCATAGGAAAATTGCATTTATTTTGATCATAATAATATCACCGACATTAAGTATTTTACCTTATTGCTATGACTAAAGTTGGGACTTTTCTTCAAAAGAAAATGTGAGTAATCAAACACAATTTTATACCTATAAAATGTTAAACTACTGAAAGTTAGCTGTCGTATTGTCCCGGGCAAGGCTCAACCCCGGTCTGCGACAGCCACTCGATTTAATTTACATCTTTGCACCAATTGTTCCCAACTCCAGAGTTCGTCGAACGGCCGGGCGCCGCCTCTGATTTATTTTCCCTCAACATCCCTTTAAACGGATTTTAGTTCCTTAATACCAGAACTTTACAGAGTAGTAAGTTTCAAGCAAATCTTACTAATTTATTATGACAGCCTCTCATCTTTATAAAACAAAATTGTAAAGTTCTGAAGGCTTTTTGCTTTGCACCTTTTCATCATCATCATCATCATATCAGCCAAAAGACGTCCACTGCTGGACATAGGCCTCCCCCAATTTTCGCCACCGTGGCCGGTCATTCGCCGCCCTCATCCATCGGTTGCCCGCCACCCTTATAAGGTCGTCGGTCCACCTTGTGAGGGGTCTGCCCACGCTGCGTCTTCCGGTTCGTGGTCGCCACTCTAGAACCTTTCTGCCCCAGCGGCCGTCAGTTCTGCGAGCTATGTGTCCTGCCCATTGCCACTTCAGAGAAGCAACTCTGCGAGCCACGTCAGTTACTTTGGTTCGTCTGCGGATTTCTTCGTTTCTCAAACGATCGCGCAGGGAGACGCCTAACATAGCCCGCTCCATCGCCCTCTGAGCGACTTTGAGCCTTCGGATAAGACCCATAGTTAGCGACCACGTCTCTGCTCCGTATGTCATCACTGGCAACACACACTGGTCAAAGACCTTGGTCTTGAGACACTGCGGTAGTGCGGACGCGAAGATATGTTGTAGCTTCCCGAACGCTGCCCAGCCGAGTTGGATTCGACGAGTGACCTCTTTCTCGAAATCGGACTTACCTAATCGGACTGTTTGTCCCAGGTATATGTACTCCTCAACGAATTCGAGCATCGAGCCTCCGACCGTAATAGGAGTGGGTGTAACATGGACATTGGTCATGACTTTAGTCTTGTCCATGTTCATTTTTAGGCCCACTTGTCGAGAGACTCTACTGAGGTCATCGAGCATTGCACTGAGCTCCTCCACGGTCTCAGCCATGACCACGATATCGTCCGCGAATCGAAGGTGAGTGATGTACTCGCCGTTTATGTTGATGCCAAGTCCATTCCAGGTCAGAAGCTTGAACACGTCCTCCAGTGCAGCGGTGAACAGTTTCGGAGATATAACATCTCCCTGTCGTACTCCTCGCTGCAACTGGATAGGCCTTGAGCTCTGACCATTAATTCGTACTGACATAGTGGCGTTTTCATACAAACACTTCAGCACTTCGATATATCGATAGTCAATATGGCACCGTTGGAGAGACTGCAGCACAGCCCAGGTCTCGATCGAATCAAAGGCTTTCTCATAGTCCACAAACGCTAAGCACAGGGGTCGGTTATACTCTGTGGACTTATGTATAACCTGCCGCAGCGTATGTATGTGGTCTATGGTACTAAAACCTTTTCGGAAACCGGCTTGTTCGGGAGGCTGGAAGTTGCACCTTTTATTGTTCACTTATTTACAATATTTTGAAGTTGGGCGTCTATTTTCTATCTAAAAACTTTGCATTATATTAGAAAAGTATCTGATTAATGGCGATAGGAGGGACCAAAACTACCATTTATCAGATGTAGGTAGACACGATAGGCGTCGACGAACTTTAGGTATCTGACTTTAACTGCAGGTAAAGCTAAAATTACTAAGGGTTGCAATATATTTATGATATTATTATGACATATATATCATAAATATATTGCAATAGCATAGTTTATAGCGTTTCATTAGTTTATAATAAAATTTATACCTACACAATAAATAGGTTCATACTTCATACGAGTAAAATATAAATTAAATATATAAAATAAATTATTAAAAAAATTACATACTTAGGTCCCTCATAGTAGATGGACGTTTAAATATTAGTTTTTATGCTAATGTGTTTCGTTCGATGAGTAAGGGCGCCGGCAGCCCAATACCCCCTCAGTCCTCCTCCGTTTCTCTTTTTCTTCCTCATCCCCTGCTCCTTGTTGGTTTTATAAGCATTGTTATTTCTGTGATGCTTGGAGAACACAGCCAAGTGAACCATATGCTTGATTGCCACCCAAGTTGTATAAAAAGTGTAGTTGTTTAAGCTTCTTCACTCCGCCACCACTTCTGAATTCCACTGACTGCTTACCATCAGGCGGGGTGGAGTCACTTTGGTAGACCAATATAAAAAAAAATGAATTTACATAATATTTTAAGAAGGTTTAGTGCTCCGGTTAAGTTTATAAGTTTCATAATATCAGCCTTAAAGAGCAGGTGATAGTCTGTTTAAGATCAAAGAAACATCCAAGACGATCGAGTTTCATCATTACATGGATAACCGAGTTTTGTGGTTTGAAATTGTTTATGTATTTTAAAAAATAATTATACGAATAAACAAATATGGTGGGAAAAAACATCATATTAAATAGAATAGAACCTGCTCATGAACCTCTGTAGTACTCTATTACTTTCTAATAAATGCGATATATAACTGGTTGTTTTTACAAATAAACCACTCAATCAATGTTACATTTATTATATCAGTAGATTCTACCCATATGAGTTAGCTCGCTGATAAGATATTTTTGTTTATGTTGCTGGTCGAGCTAGGCAGCTAGCTCGTACGATTGAGGTGATTGCTCCCTCAAACTGCAATTAACACAAATAGGAAAATGCTCTATATATATTTGAAGAGCGTTTCCCTTACACGCACTATGCCCATGAACAACAGCACTACTACACTCATTGTTTCCATAGTTACGGTTTTCTGTACGGTAAAAGTCTTCTCTTGTGAATGATGATCACTCACTATTCTGGCAGAAAACATGAAAAAACAGCAACGGGTAGTCATGCACCGACAAAAAGACGGTAGACATGGCCGATCTGAAACCTATACCTGAACTAAAATGCTCCGTGAATTCGATTTGAACTTTAAAAGTCTATAAATACTCAGATATCAAACTTGAGGCTCCAGGCTTTAAAGGTTTTAAACCTTTAAAGCCTGGAGCAAGTCAATTAATGTCTAGACTACAAAAGCGTCAGCCTGAATTAAACATAGTATGATAATTATTAATATAATTATATCAAATGAAGTTTTTAAAAGCGGATGTATTTTCACTCATTCGCTTTTAAAAACTTCATCTATACTATTATATAAAGCGGAAGAGTTTGTTTGTTTGTTTTTTTGTTTGTTTGAACGCGCTAATTTCTGGAACTACCAGTCAAATTCAAAAATTCTTTTTGCGTATGATAGCCCAGTTCTCAAGGAAGGTTATAGACTATGTAACATCACGCTACTGGCGATGGAAGCAGATCAGTAGGCAAAGACGCAGGTAAAATCGCGCCGCAGCAAGCTAGTTTGTTGTAAAGTTAACTCACATAACGAATAATTTGAATGAAATATACTTAGGTACCTACTTATTAACAATAAATAATATTTTTTTCGGCCCAATGTATTAACTAAATTGAAATTTAGTTTATTATTTATTTAACAACCCTAATCATCCCGCCTAAATGTGATGCAAGCAGTTACTCAAACTTCTAGTCGAGACTGCATAGCATTTTCGATATATTAATATTTTTAATATATTATTTTTTTACGGACAAAACCTTTAAAAATTATTGTCACAAAAACACCGCACGATCTGCCTCTGGCTATATTTTAATAGTGGAAGTTCGCAATCGATCAAGGTAACAGCAATAATCTAACCAGGGACTACCTATGTTCGATCCTATTTAAGATACAAACAATCATTCACATATTAAGGTTTTGACCGTGAACGAGTTACTTAACCTAATCATCATCGCACCACAAGTCCCTTTACACGCTTCCATAATAGAACGATAGATCAATCCCATAATATATTTTACGAGATGACTGCTAGTATAGGTTACTATGTCAACACTAACTTACAATGTAACTGGTTATATCACGCTAATGCGTTATTAGTATGCGTACTCGCCAATTACGACAAGGCATTCGAGTATGTGCGATGTAATAAATCTACATCACACTCGACCTTATAACAAACATAATAAAGGCAACACGGAGTTATTGAACCCATCAACAAACATCGACCATTAACACTTAAGTTCATAAATAAACAGCATACTGAATTGTAACATGTCAGTTCAGTCCTCAAAATAAAGAACCTCGATTCATTTCATATCGTTACGCATTGTCACTTTAATACCAGACACACGATCTCGTCGACACACAATCTTGATACATCATTGCAAAGCCCTGGCTAAGAATTTTCTTGCACGATATCAACATACATGTCTATAAGATAAAACTTGACTCGCTTTAAGACAAGCAACGACTAAACTTGTTATGCTATTTTGTCACAGCGTCTCTAAGCCAAAGGTACCACCTAGAGTTGCCAGTTAGAGCGACGTATTTTCATCAAGCCTGTTCTATTGTAAATATTGTCTAGACAAACTTTGCTCTGAAGGTAATTTGCGTTTTAAATTTTGAAAGTACCTCATTTATAAATGTTTGCCTCACAGTTCTAGGGATTATAAAGCGTGGGCGTATGAATGCTCTCATGAATCTCGTTCAATTCACATTTGGAATTCGATTTAGTATAGAAACCTGCTTTTATATTGCTGCTTTTACATCTAAAACTCTCAATTTTTTATACAGATCTTTATTTTAGTAAGAATTTTTAATAAAGTAATAATTTTGATTCAACGGTAGCCAAAAAGCCTCTCGAAAATGTAAATAAAAATACTAATTAAAATTTTAGAAATAGTATGTAGTGAATTGGCAAATAGAAAGGTTGCGTCACGAGCTACGTCTTCGAATTAGTTTTACGAACTTTACCCACTCGTAATAAATTCTGAACAAAACAAAGAATCGGTTGTGAGGTTTAGCTTTGGTTACGAGCGTTCACAATACACAGCGACTCATAAACTTCGTTCGCTGACACGCATATTTCTTATTTTTCTTTGAAACATCTCGGAATGATATTACCCTAGCGAGCCGTAAATGCCGCTCTATTAATTAGGGGCCATGTTCGAGGCAGCTTAAAAACGTATGACATCATGCTCCCGCGATTTTAGACAAGGTTTCTTTGTTTCCGAACCTGACAGATTCGACGTAAATCACAGCGAGTGACAGCCGCGACACCACGAAACTAAGAAAATATTATTTTTATTAAATTCTGTTATTCTTTGTCCTCAAAGAGCGGTACCGTGTGGTTGCGTCAGTACCCATCTTGCATGCCGCTGACGACAATGTGCTGAATGATGAAACGGTTTCACGGCTACATTTGTTTGTACAGACTAAAGATAAATATTCACTGGTGAGAGCTGCACGAGAGGCGGTTCGATTAAAAGGAACATAAATGTTGATCGGTTGTAATGATAATTATTTACAGCTATTGAAAATTCTTCGTCAATAAACATAATTATAGTGAAATATGAGATGATTGTTACGACGGCGACGAAGTATGAGGCTCATATTTCATACCCTGTCATGAAGGCGAGAGATTAAAATAGAACTATAACAAAAAATAATATGTTATAATTTATGTGCGTATAATGTCTAAATGAAACGCTTAAATTTAAACTAATTGCGAGGATGACGTTAAAGTACAAGTGAAGATAATTACAACGCAACGTGATGTTGAACAAAGACGAGTCGTCCTGGGGCGGTGGTGTCACAAACAGGAATAGAACGATGGAGCCCCCAACCGAGCGTGAAGCCGAGGTGTTTCCAATTTACAGACGATGACATCTCTAATGCGCGACAAGATTTACATTGGTATTAATTTAAAAAACATGTCTCATGAAGTCATGATGTAATAAGCTATACTTGAAAACATCAGCCTCAATATCGCCTCGCAAATAGGTCTTGTGCATTGTTTTCTATCTTTGTAAAAAAAGGAGGAACGAAACACATTATTCATCTATATTCCCAATGGCCAGACTAATCACATAGTATTCGTAGGACCACGCAGAGTTTAATTAGTATCAGACACGCGATCTTCAGGTCTCAGAATACTGTTACTCGGTAATAAAAGAAGAGTGGCTCCCATCGTCGATGCTCGTAAAGTGGCTGCAATGAAAAAACCGTAAAAACAAGGGAGAGTGCTGAGGCGAAAATATGATTTTGTAAGTTGGTACCTTAGAAATTATGACCTCGAGTAAAAACTATACGTCTCAAATTTTATACACCTGCCAGATTCAAAAAGGAGAATTTAATAAAATCGGGAATGTGTATTTTTTTCGTTTTTTTATTATGGACTCTATGCATCTCATGTAATATCTTAAATATATAAATTCATTTTACTATAGGTAAGCAGAGATAATCTACTAAGGATTTAGGAGTCCTTAACCCATGTTATTTGAACTACACCCACCGTTGTATAAAATCATCATGTAGCATTTGACTATGTACCTAATTCAATTGTTATATTGAGATCAATGAAGCTATTTACGGATTCCAAAGAATGTATACTTACATAAATATCGGTAATTCAATTTGGAAGTTAGAAAACATCGCTAACTTCGATATTGGCTTCTCCTTTAAGGTCTTTTTGATGTGACATCAAAAGGAAAACTGATCCCTTTTCCGGTTCGATACCTGTCGTCATTGTCATCGCTTAGATCATCGTACACTTCGACTTTCACATTGTGAGTTACCCTCATAACTTTTATGAAAGAACAGATTTCTTTATTAAACACGAATTCTTTTTCTAATTCAATCTTCTGATCCTCCAGTTCATTTATATATTCGTTTCAAAGTAATTCACTCTGGAGGCAATAGGATTTTTTTTTCTTATTAAAATAGTCAAAGAGGGACTCCCGGGGGACTCTACCGTATTGTTAGTCCACCTGTATTTCCTTTAGGTAAGTTGAAAATAAGTAAATCTTATTATGTTTCTCAATGGGCATCTGGTTACTTGAGGGACTGAGTTCATTTGATATTTATGAATATTATACAATGGTTTTTTAAAGATTCATTCAATGAGTTCATTTTCTACAACTGCGTCTCAGAACCCCTTGATTTCTCGTATGACCTTACTACAGCCCTACACTTACTTTAGTTTATAAATTACAAGAATAAAGACTCCGGCATTTACAATGTTTGATTGAAAACAATTTTTTTTTTTTTATATTTATTAGCCTACCAAAGTGACTCCACCCCGCCTGATGGTAAGCAGTCAGTGGAATCCAGAAGTGGTGGCCACCATACCAAAAGCCATAGTCTTAAACTGCTAGTATGGTGGCCTACACTATGGCGGCTGGGAAAGGGGGTTAGGGGAAAGGAATGAGGGAGGTACGGAAAGGGGAAAGGGGGGAAGTTGGGCCTCCAGCGCTCTCACTCACCGAGCGAAACGCAGTAGTACGGATACTACTACTCTTACGTCGATCTTCTATGAGAGGGTAGTACTTCCCCGGACGATCCGGCCCATTCATGCTGAAACCAGCGTGGATCTACTACCGTATTAGGCCAATTAGGCCCAAATCCTAAATTGGATTGGGTCCTTGTAATAAATATTGCAAGTTTGAATGCCAGAATACAAGTGCTTAAAAGTTCCTTTTTTTTAATGTAGTATTTTTTGCTTGAATAATTACGTATAATTTAAATGTGTGGATAATATGCCAAGCAGCAAAAATCTGTCATCAAAACATTGTTATGTAGTATAAGTGATAGCCCCAGGTTTCCTCACAATTGTTTCCTTCACAGTAAGACGGTAGATACTTACTGACTTGACTGACTTCTTTCTAAATATACCTTGGACTTAAGAGGAATACTTAGAAAGTACTGATAAATTTAAAAGTTACATCACATGGTTTAATCAAAACCACAACCTCATTTTTACAAAGCGACTGCCTTAACCGTAAGTAAGAGTATTAACATGAAACCAGTCAACTTTCTTGATTGGATTAAGTTATTCAATCAGTTATTGATCAAATTATTCATATGATCTTTACATGTAATAGATAAAACATGAACAATTTTAACAGCATAATAATTTTACTACACATAATCTTTTGCTTCAGTGGATGGTATTCTCAAATGCACAATTATTATGATTACACACACAAAAGCCGGATTTCGTTAAAAGCTCATTCAAATTATTTTTATTGCCGGTATCAAAGACTTGGTAAATACATAACATATAATGTTGATATTAAAATATGTTGAAAGTATCATAAATGCTGGGTGTCCACAATGTGATTGCAAGTTACGAGGACCCCTTGAATACCCCTCGCATGCTCACATTGATTTTTAAACACAAGAGATGTAAAGGGGGTCTTTATTCTTTCTGTTAAGTACACGTTTACGACAAACTCGTAAAACACGGATCACTGAAAATTTTTGATATGTAACTTTCCTATTCAAATGCGTTTACGAGGCGGCCCATTATAATTTTACTGACATCATATATTTTCCTGTCGTACTGATTATGAACGGTGGATCAAAGGGATTTTTAATAAAAATATATTATATCTTTTTAATCACTTCCCGTTTTTATTGCTCTACTTGAGGTACCTTTCAAATTATTTACGGTAGCTATAAAAGTCTCATTTGCATTGTAATGTTGCATATTCGTGAATCTGGGATGTTGGTAGATGACATTTTTAATGTAAGTGCTACTATAATTTATCAAATTTATTAGAAATGGCAACGATGATGAAATCGAAAGTTGGTGTGACTTAATTAGGACTTTATCGGTTATGTCGTTATGCGTCGGGAGCATCATAAGGAGTTGATTCTTGAAGGGCGCCAGTTTTATACATTTTGCAGGTAAGCAATTACTTACTTGAAATACATGCATGTTTGCAACCAATAAAATAAAACTACCTGTATAAAAAAACTGTGGACCTCGTTTTTATTTTATTAATTTCTAATTTTTTGGTTACTACTTACAATACATAAAAGTAAATATAAATACAGATCATGAAGGTGTATTTTTCTATACAAAATAATAACTACTAGAGGTCCGCCCTCGCTTCGTTTCGGTATCAAAAGTATCATTCAATCTGACAACAAAGTCCTACGGTAAATATCATAGCAATAGTGCGGTATTGCATCATTTAGATTTACGAAAGCGCTTAAAATATTGATACTCTGAAAATGACTGAAAATACATTTTCATTGTAAAAATAAAAAAAAAAATTTATAAATATATTTAAAGATAAATTTTATCTCCTTAATATCTTCAATATCATGCTCTTATTTATAAGCTATTTAAATATGTTAAACATAATAATATATAGCCTATGTCACACGCTTAACTTATTGATTTCTAAAGGTGAAAGAATTTTAAAAATCGGTAACGTTGATTTTTAGTTAAATCGTTGCAAACAAAAGTTACTAAAAATCAAATCTTTTCTCTTTATCTTATTAGTTTAGATTACTTGAAGTTTCTATTTTTGAAACATGTTATCAAATCAATCGTTTAACTATCGATCGACTTATCAATCATGTTACAAACCATAATTCACTCGAACCGCGTTGATCGTCTATTTACATTACAAATATGAAAACACTTTTAAAAGTGTTGTTCACTAGTTCCGAAATAAAAATTCATACTTCTTATAAAATCAAGTTCTTCTTAACTGACTTTTAACCTCTACGACTCAACTGCAGTAAGATTTAACTTTCATATTTTTTTAATTTTGTCACCTATGAATCCGTGAATTGACCGCAATGAGTTTGTTTAATCTCTCACAATTATCAATACACACGACTGTGACTTTACGAGACAGAATTTCATTCAACGAGAACATTTAATTTCGTATCATTAAAGTTTTTGTTTTGTTTACAGTATGAAACATTATAAAATTACAACAGATGACTGTAATGGCATCGAAAAACAAAATAAACAAAGCCAATTTTATAGCCAACACGAGTTGATTCAAAAATTGCTCCAATTTATAGTCACATGATGTCATAAGGAGTGTCCAATAAGAACAAAAATATACGCAATAATAAACATGTGGCTTGTACCGTGAGAACGTTAACCCAATCCGATAAGGACAAAGAAGCTTTGTTTCATAAATATTTTGTACCAATTATATTATACCCTGTTGTACGAATACAAACATAATACAAAATTATTTGCGCGTAAACAGGCGTAAAACTCTATTGTATATGTAGTGTATAAATACCAAATTACTGAGGTGGTAATGACCTGGACGCAGAAAGTTCTAGAAAATTGGTGACGACCGTCAAAAGATGTAGCGTAAACAGAAATATAGGATAGACGGACGACCTAGTACAGGCGGCGAACAACTAATTAATGAGGGATGAAAAAATGGAGATATTCTTTTTCGCTGAAATAATAAGCCATTAACCAACTTAAAGTTAGTTTAATTTATTTACCTATGTCTAAAACGCAAATAACATTTTTGGTTTATACATTTAGACATTTAAGTCCATTTCTATATTTCCTTAGGACTCTTTCTAGCCGTCAAATTATTCATCAAATTGATTTCCAAAGCTCAAGTACCCAGGTATTTAAGTTTATCAATCACACACATTCGTATGTAAGGGCACGTATAAAAATCTACAAGCAATTCTCTGTATTAACCGCTTGGTAAAAACAAAATAGAAACCGTTGTTCTCGACTAAAATTTTTTTACTATCTGTATCGACACTATTGTGGACAAGTTGAAACATGATGTAGATAGGTAGGTAGTTAGTCCAGATTACGGCGCGTGAGTACGTACCTACTTGTGCCACTCTCACTATAACCAAAAAAAAAATTATATAAACAAAACAGAGCTAATTAGATATTGCACCATAACAACTCATAATATTATTTTAAAAGCTCTTCTAGAAAAAGTTACAATAAGTTCAAAATGTTACCGACATGTAGAAGAAAATTCTGTTTCTAAAATGAACTAAAATCTGTGTGTCTTAATCACAGAAATAAATCTATTTATTGAACATTTAATTATAATCGAATTCTTAAACGTTTAACACTGACTTATCAAACCTTCTTGAAATTTTATATTATTTAACGCCGAAGTAGAATATGGTATTTATTTTTTGTTCTTTATGCAGCAACATTAACTTCCTTCGTAATCTTCTTAAACTATTACTCTTTTAAGATCGCCAAGCCTTGTCAACCATAATTATGCATTCATTATCTACTGATGTAATACTTTGATTCCCCTGCTATTATCACGTAAAGCCCGCAACAATCTAGTCAAACCGGTGTAAAGTCTGCAAGAAGATACTTATTTCACCAAAACGTCGTCATAAACCAACCCGTCAACCCTTATAAAATCAGTAAGTCCCTAATTAAATTATGTTAATGAAATAAAACAAAAATGGTGGCTCGATTCAATCTGTTACAAGTTCTGTAAACGATTTAACAAGTGGTTCTACACTGTCAATGTAACTGGGCCTACGTTTAATGGTACCTTTTTTAATAAAGAAACATGATGTGATGACAGACGCAATAAACAAATTCTGTATACTATGGTAGTAAGACATTCGACATGCCGAGCACGTCTTACATATGGCACCTAATTTGCTACACATATTATACCGCGACACTATGTCTTCTCACTTTTCTGTGCCCATAACTCTTTATTCATTATTAAATAAAGTAACGAAAGATAAGTAAATAGTTTTATAATTTCTACGAATTATATTAGGATCAGGTCAATAGTCGTCTACAATGTGAGCCGTTGTTGGTCTCGGAGTTATGCAACCGAGTTGAAACTTTAGCAGTGAAATTGTTCCAAGAAACGTGCTCTGTAGAAAAACATCGAAGGTTTTATTGATTCGAACACGATATGGGAACATATTCTGGATTCGGAGCATACCTCGGATCGCTTAGCGAATTTAATTCGTTGATTAATCTTGATTATATTTTGATTTTGCATTCCCTTGGCATCGAGTTTATTGACATTGGTAGGGCTCAACTTTCTATTCAATGTATACAATGGTGAATGATTCATGCGTGTGATAAACATTTAACTTATTGTGTTAGGACGACATAATAATACGATTGGCATAAAAACATGACACGTAACTAAGCTTAACACCCTATTGTTTAGGTGCCCAGTACAATAAACATTAAGTATAATTCATAACCAGAGTTCCTACCTACAGTAATACTTAATGATATCAAAGTATGTCACGGTGACTTTTATTTTTATTATGTGCATAATTGCGTATGTTAAATCAGATGCAACTATAGTACAACAAACGGTATTTTATAAATAAAACAATCCTATGTGCACCTCTAGTTTTCTTGCAAAAATGACCAACAAGAATGGGACAACGAATGCATTAAGCAAAACAAGTTATACTGGTCTCAAATATTACCGAAGTATCTTTTTATATTGTGTTCAATTTCTTTCGCTAAACAAACAACACAATAAAACGGGGGATGTGTGCTACCGTGATAATGGTGCGGAATTAACGCACTGCAAACACAAAGGTAGCAATAACACATCTCAATTGTGCGGATAGCTTTATGTGTGTAGTTCTGTAAGTGCGGCCACTGTACCAAGTTTCTGGATGACCGGGAACGAGCGATTACATATTTTGGAAAATACCGCAGCTGTACCAAATATTACGCCGCGAACTCGAACACCCATTATTCCGCACCATAAATAATCCACTATACAAAAACGCTAACCCTTCATTGCCTCTTCCTTTTACGATTCAAAGAAAAGAAATAAAATATGTGCGAGCCAAAACAAAGGGTATAAAACCGAAATGACAGGGCCACACGCTTTTCAAGGAGACGGCGAACAAAAAATAATAAACTATAATTTCGCATTATGTAATACTCGGAAGGAGTCGTCCGACGGGATTCATATGCAGTCCAACGTTTTAAAAATAACTCAAGGTTAGCTCGCAGATCGAGGGTCCCATTGTAATATCAAGGTCCACCGGTTTTACAGGATGCCTATAACCAACATATTTGTGTAGATGCGCTGACGGCGCGTAGGCTGCCTTGTTCCAACGTATTCTTTCACAACTTGTATACAATGTTATAAAATAATTTAATTGCTTTTAAGCCAAAAGGCTTGGCTTAATTGTCGCTGTAATAAATTATACTATGATCTGACTTGGTATTAATTCTGTTGAGCAATAAATTATACTGGTTAATTGATTAATAACGGCTATTGCGATCGTTTTTGTTTACATGTATTATTGTTTTTTTGCATGTTGCCTTGGACGTAGCTAGTACACAATGTACACTGTACAAGTACATGTAGCGGCTTAGGTAAACTATAAAATTGTAAACTCTGTACCTAACAGAATTCACAATTTTTTTGAAATTTAGACATTTTGATTCACTTCGCTAAAAAAATATTAGGATTAAAAATCCTGTCTTGGTATACATTACTCTGGATAAACTTATTAGAAAGCTAAACGACAAGTTTCTTGAATTATCACCAAGAACCACTTCCTTACCCTTACTACCGTAATCAGACTTGAGGAAAATTGGTTATGATCTGCAATGACTCTATTTATCATTAGTAAGATTGTTATTATTTTAAATAAAATACCGTCATTATTTAGTTTTAATATAACAGATGGTATTTCAATGGTACAAATATTAGATTACAACAAAAAAATTGATAGGTTCTAGAATATTTTGTTAATGGATTTTGCAGTGATAATTTGACGCAATAAGTTCGTGATTGAGTGACGCAGAGATGAATATCTCCCTCTGCTACCTGCCGCGTGTTGGATTCTCACCACCTTCTCATATGATAATTTGACCACAACTGCCTGGGTAATCGCTAGTGGGCAGTGAACTCATCGCTTCCTGGCGCACTTATGTTATTTACACCATTTAATCTCACATAACTATTAACTTAAAGTATCTGACCTGAGGCCCTAGACAAGTGGCATAGATTTCTATTCGCGATTTCTGCGCCCCACGGCGTAAAATATAGTTTGTTGTATCCCTCGGGAACCAGAGTGATTATCGGGATAAAAAGTAACCTATGACCGTCTCCGGCATCAAACCTGTCTACATACCAAGTTTCATCGAATTTGGTTCGGCTATTTAGGTGCTGTGTGGTAACAAACTCACATACACATACATACACAAACTCTCACATTTATAACATTAGTAGGATTTTATCGAAGATTTCAGTAGTTGAATGAATTAGGTTTATTATTCAGAAGTGAGGTATTTTTTTATCATTGTTACACTTGTTATTCAAGTAACAGAACTTCTTGCTCGTAGGAGGTACATTAATGAAGAGTAGCTTTGTATGTAGGCATATCTATCAAGCTTCAATAAAAGCCCTGTGAAATTTCATAAATAAATTTTCATTAAAATCCGGAAATTTAAAAAAAGAACAAGTTGACGTGTAGTAGGTAAAAGAGTAAAAAAAGGGAGGGGGCGCGACGCCACCATCATTCATATAGCAAAATTGTTAGTTAATACTATATAGCTGACCTTGATACTTGAGTCCCTACATTGGTACATATTGATCATCTCATTCATCTCTTTATGAGAAGAACCTTTTCCTTGTAGTAGGATACTTAATAACGGGCTCGTATAATGATGATCCTCTAACATTTAGTATATAAGTATCTAAGTAAATAAAAATTTTAATAAATTAGTGACATAATATGTACAGCAAAGTTGTTCTTTTATACTTATATCAGTTTGCATAACAGTAACGCAATGTTAATATGTTGCCCTTCTGATAATACTTCTCTCAGAGTTGTTAATTCTATAGCCAACACGAGACTGATTTTTTTAAATAATAATTAAATTTAGACATACTTACCTACAATTTTTTATTTAGTTTTTTTTTGCCACTTAAATGTTAAACATTTCTTTGAGCGTTTTCTTCTGCTCCTGTATAATGGTAGCCACAATCTAAATAGTTACATACATCATACATAACGAATATGAATTACTTACTAAATTATACAATCCAGTACAGTCCATTCCAAATCTAATTTCGGACAATGTAAACAATCCTCCATATTGCCATTGTCTATGGTTTCATGAATTTACTAGTGATGGGGAAAAGGATGATAAAAATAAAATTAATGTCATCATACATAATTAAATAATAATTTCTCATTCTTTTTTTCTAACATTTTTAAATAATATTACGTTTACTAATACTCTATTTGCGTAATCGATTAATTCTATTTGATTTGTTATTTTTATTACTCCAAATACTTGTATTTATGTTAAATATGGTATTGTATTTTATTGTAACCGTTGACTTATAAACTATAAGATAATAAGACAAACAATTTACATACCTAATTAATAAATAAATGTAATTTTAATTAAGCATTGACCTCTAATTACAACTATTTGACCACGGACGAAATGGAATACTGGGATGCTTTTATATATTTTCCCGCCTGATAAAAATAGTGAAATATTGATTATATGGAATTTGTATGTATGTTACGATTTTATTATACTATATTACAATAAAACAAATGAACTCAGACTTGCGAGGGCAAATGACAAAATATTATGTACCTATGATATGTATTGGTTAAACTTATTTTTTCTGATAAATTACAACATTGGTTTTCAAAGACATTATAGAGTACAGAAAAAATAAAACTGTCAATCATTTTGACGTCTTAATTCGACCGCAAAAAGTAATTCGTAATTTTATTAAATAAACTAGATTTGATTAATAATCATTAGTAGAAATAGTTGCAAAATGAAGTGTATAGTTAACAGAATGTGTATAAACCCATGTGTCATCGTATAGGGAGTTTTTGATAGAAAAATATTGAAAAAACTGTTTGTTTACATTGTCCGAAAATGGATTTGGTCGATACTGTAAAAATAAAGTTACCTATATTTAAGTAGGTACATAGCTAAGTACCAGCAGGTATGCATATTCGTCTAATATTTATACCATTCATGCCTTTACACTGGAATGTGTTGTGCTAGCACCTACATTCATAAACTCATAATAACAGATGATTCAGTTCTAATGATAAGAACACTGTGTAACATAAACTAGTTACTAGGTATGTACCTACTTTAGTACTCCTTAGCCTAATGAAAAAGGTTCATATTATCGTTCACAAACTTAAATTGGTTTCGGTACTCCCGGATGTACTTTTTTTCTCACAATTAATTGTAAATAATAACTGTATCCTCGGTATTTAAAGCGAGGCGTGAAAAAAACCATCTTATAAAAGCCTCCTTGCTAGCATATCACGATGGCTTCTGGACTGGTGCCTATTCACCACTTCTGCACCCCACTGACAGCAGTCAAGGGGGTACAGAAGTGATGGAGACCAGTTCGTTTGCAGCCGCAGTGGTGAATAGGCACCGTCCGTTTGCAGTCCGTAGCAGTCCACTTCATTTTGTCTTATGGTGAGTCACTTTGGTGTGCTAATATAAAAAGATAACATTTCTGTAGATCTTCTGCTTTTATTAAAATTACGTCAGCTTTGTTTCAAACACGCGTGATGGGTGAGGAATACCACAGAAATACAACTGCACTTCGGTGCACAAATGCTATAGTTAGCCCTTAGAGTAAAAGAGACAGAAGTACCTAATAAAGAAACAGAGGGCGAGTCGACACCGACACTCGACAGTTAAAAGCCATATAACACTCATTTCATTTTATTTTTATAATGCAACAGCCAAAAGTAGCTCGTTCTTTAAACACATTTAACCAAAAGTTCTCTCTTACAAACCACCGAGGCATAACCAGTAAATTAAGGGAACCATTATCTTAACAAAGGGCTTTTCAATGCCATGTATGTTGTGGTCACTTTATCAAGGTATCATGGGAAACCGAAGTAAACTTAATTGTACAATTTGTCATCTGCACTTAAACCATTTGCCCTTACATGTTGATTTAGAAACAACTACTATGGCCACAATGTTCTATTTCACAATGGCTACTAAGACTACCTTTGTGTTTGGAAGATTATTTTATCAATAGACATATAGATATATGTATAGATGCATGGCGAAGAAACAAGCGGTTGATGGTAAGATTGAACATAGTAACAATAGCAATAGCAGAGACATAACTTATTATTCAGTAATTTGCTAATCTTTAACCTCTTTAAAATTAAGACTTTTCTCCATTTATATTTTGACTTTAAGATTGAACTGCTGAGCAGGAGCCTCAAAACAGTACTTTTTACCTACGTACTATATTATTTTAAATCAATTACAAACAAAGTTATATCGTACATGCACAGTAGAAATCATGTCACAGAATTCTAACAGTTTCAATATTTCAGTCTCTTACTACACTACACACGGCTATTTCAGTATAAAATTAATATAAGTTTTATTAACAAACTAACAATAAACAGACATATTAAGCCGTTCAAGTACGTGCTTAAGAAATATAAAGATACGCATTTGAAGAGACCTTGAACTCCCCTGCAGGTGCATCGAAGCGAGCACCTGCCAACATTATGCAGTTTATGCACTGACCTATAAAAGCAATAATTAAATAATTTATTCCCTGACAATTATCCCTTAGATGTGGGTCAAACAAAAAGGGGGTTTTAAGGATCGGTAAGATAACGAAAAATTATTAATTAACTTCACTATTTTTCAAACTAATTACGAAAGAATTAAGCAGGGCTATTTTATCAAGATCAGTTGGGGAATAAGCTAGCCGCTAGGGTAAGGGAAGTTTGGTATTTTTTGACGCGCCGGCGCTGATAAAATTATATTTCGCTGTGAAATTTTAATTTAGCTATGAAAAATAAATCAAAAAGCTTATTTAAGTGGAAGTAGGTGCGTTACAAAAAATCAAAGCGAGCTTTGTTATCTGTGCTAAATCCAAAGCTGTCTCTGACAACATTAACAGACTATGCAGTAGTTAAATATGTACCTATCGTATTTGATAATTTAGTATTATAACAAATACGCAATTATTTATAGATATTTTAATCATTTCGTAATTAAAAACAGTGAATTTATATCTACTTGGTGGATCAGCAACCACTATGCAACTGTGTTTAACAGGTGTTTAACGTTATAATTATATTAAGTTTAAAAGAATTTTTATTTTGAATGTTTACCTAAATGAAATGGTGATATATTATTCCGAATTAATAAATAGGTACCTTTTTCCCAATGATTTCCATTTAGAATATCATTGCCTTTTTCGAAAGAAAATTGGCTGGGTTCGCCTTTTATGTCGTTACATTTAAGTAACGAATAGTGCTTTACATGTGTATCAATAATCTTCTTTCCAATTACAAATACGTAAGTACAGCGTTAATTTTTAGCAAGAAACAGTAGTCATTATTCCGATAAACTAAAAAATAAACTACAAGCCAAAAATCCGTTGCACCTGCGACGTACATTACTTTGTAAAAGTTTTTAACAAGTTAAAAAATGTTGTGTACAGAACCCATTAAGCTGCTTCAAGTTACAGACAGAGTACTTGACCAACATGCCCACGTATTTTTTATGTTCCCTATACGTCCGCTTGAATGCACGAAAGGAAATGGGGGCTCTATGTAAAATTTTACAACTGCTGTCGTTTTTTACACTTACCTACATACCTATTAAACTAGAATATAGCTAAAGGTCAATATTTTTAACTATTATGCCATCAAAAATAACTCGTAAAAACAACCAAGCCTCGCAACTCAATTCTTCTACCATTAAAAGTTGTGAGATCCATGTCTCTAATACCAAGTCGGTTAATATATTCAGCCCCTACTTAAATGACCTTCTGTCTTTTAAATAAATAGATTGACTTGGCCATCGCAATAAACAATTTAATTTAGTTTAATATGTATTACTTGTGAGATACATTGCATTGTGTTTTTATGCGAAGCGCGAAAAAAAAAAGAAATGAAATCATTTATACCTACCTATAGGACCTATTTTTATCAAACCTTTACAATAACGAGATATGAAGACTAACGTCTACTTAATAGTACCTAATAGATCTTTTCATACCCAGTCGATTGATAAAAATAGATCCGTTGTTCAGGTAAATTAGTTAACTGTAATAATCTGGCGATTGAAAAGATTGACCTGAGTTTCTTGCCAGTTCTTCTCACAGCTCTACCTCGCCAGCGAACTGGCTGTAAGACTTTATGTAATTTTGACGTTCATAAGCATCATACTTTATGATCAAAATGTAATAAACCGCTTTGTGGATCGAGCCCTGTATTGGGGGCAATTTTTCAAATATATAAATAACGGACACACTGACAACTCAGACTTACTCGTCTCGACAACTCAGACGAAGAATCTTCATTCGCAGATCACATACAGTTTTGTTCCATGCAGGATCCTGATCCTGTGATCCTACAACTTCTTGCACTCGCACAGTAGTGCAACTCTACTATGCGTGTCTGGCGATGTTACAGGTTCAATTCCAGTAGTCCCACTGCGACATAGAGCAGCTAATCTTATGTTTTAAATTAAGGAATTACTACCTATGTATTGATGTATGTTCTTTATTTACATTATGACGTAAACTCCAAGACCATGTAGGTAGGTAAACAGCAGACAGTCAAATAATAAACATAACATTATTTATACTTAATTTCACATTCCTTTTATTTTGAAGCCAAAAATGTTTATGTAGTTTATTCATAAAATGTTTTAACGTCGCTGTTGTCTTTCGTTTTAAATTTTTCATGTAAAATATATTTATGCCATTCATAATTAAGTGGTATACCTACATGCATTTAGATAGCGTTCATTTAAAGTGCAAAAGGCCAGATGCACGGTACTTACCTGCCTACCTACTTAGAATCCTTATTTATAAATAAATAAAATTTTAATGGCTATTCAGAGGTCAGCTACATAGATGGCTGTTCTTCATACAAAAGCATCATAATAATGCTGAAACTCGTTTATTTGAGACGCAATTCCTTATCAGATGTATTTAGCTTTTATGACAACAATTTTCATTATTCAATACACCTTATTCCAACATTATAAAGACTAGAATCCTAATTATACTCTGCTCGAAACACGCAAAGGAAGACTTGTTATGAGTATAATTCGGCCGGTGTTTCGATACACGTGTTCCGGCAAGTTCCCCTCTTAATGAAATGCACCTATCACCTGGCACTAAAGAACGCAAGGAATAAAACTGGGTCACACGTTACGCCACTAGTTTCTTTATTCCCTCCCGAGTGCTCAATCGGGCCCTCCAGCCTTGGACCGGTTCTATGGAACAAGGCGAATTTGTTCCTTTGGCCCTTTCATAAGAACCCCCTATTAACACACGTGCGCGCTTTGAGAATCCTCACATAAGATTCACGATTCACATGAATGACGGATTACTATTCAATTCGATTCACTAAGTGTTTAGTTTTTAGGATATAATAATATACCGTAAGTTAGGGTGCGAATGCGAACAAGTTTAATACCTATATCTTTTATATCAGATGTTTACTCTTTCACAGTACCTAGTCCATTGAGTAGGTAGGTATTAATATAATAAGTATACTTATATAAGTAAATACCTATAAAGAGAAAGATTATGTAATTTTATGACAACAGATGTTATCATCTGCTTACAAAATTAATCCTATTAATATTATAAATGGGAAAGTTTGTGTGTATGTATTTGTCTTTGTTACCAGTCAGCGCCTAAACGGCTTACCGATTTCGATGAAAATGGGTAATAGATAGATTCGGTGCAGGAGACGGACATTGGCTACTTTTTATTCCGAAAATCGGTCTGGTTCCCTAAAAGCGACAAACCCATTTAACGCGCGGGCGCAACCATAGGTACCATACTCATGTAATATTATCTAATAATAACCTCAATGTTTTGAATAACAACAGTGAACTGGTTTTGCAAAAGAATATTTGTTTTTGTACCTTTAAACTTATTTCTATACACTACCTTCATAGTAGGTAAGTAAATAGTTACCTACACTTGTTGCAATAAAATTCGTATACCTAGGTATACCTACCTATATATACAAATTCAATTTTATTGATAGATACCTACCTTGCTAGATATTTAACCTTGGAAGCAACACAAGCAGCGGTTAAAGGAAGTACCTACCTATCTACTTCTACTTACCTACTTACAACAGGCATTGTTGAATTGAACCGTCTGTAGATGTCGATGAGTACCTATTCTGTATCAGTTCATCAGTTGTTGTATGTACCTTAAAATATTATAAACAATGTTAAAGTGATTTAGACTTCAGCTACTATGGATCATGGTAACAAGCGTATTACCTAGATCCACATTTCGCTGATTCTCGCTATCGCTAATCGCTACCGCATCTTCTTCATCGGCCGCTACCCGCTACCGCGCGAAAGTGAAAATTTGCTAGGCACTTTCTCCCCACCGCCGACTCGACGGTCGCATCGCCATCGGCCCGCCCCTCGTTGCAGCGGCCCCCGCGCGCCCGTGCCGCGCCGCTTGCCGCAAGGTCAGCCCCGCGTGCAGGCGGGTGGCGCGGCGGCGGCGGCGCGGCGACGCGCTTCGCTCTTGAAATTTCGCTTTCGTTCACTCGCGGTTATTAGTCGGCCGCGCGCGCTCCGGCAAGCATGTGTCTTGCGTGACGCGCTCCAATACTTCCGCGCGCCACATTCGATTTCGTTGGCAAGTCGATCGCGGCATGGCTCCGCGACGGCAAGGTGCGACCGGTGAGCGCGAGGCGGAGGAGGCTCGGGGGTGCTGCGTGCCCGGAGAGTGCCTTCGGCCCCGGGAGCCGGTGCGTATCGAAGACGCCGTACGCGTGCTATGCAACAACGACACGTGCGCCGCCGGCCGGTACATGCACCGAGAGTGCTTCGAGCAATGGGAAGCCGGTGTGCTCGCTTATCTCAAATCGTGTGGCAGAGCGCGCTCATGGTCCGAAAGACAGCGACATCAGAATTTGTGGACCAAGAAAGGCTATGATCTGGCATTCAAGGCTTGCGGGTGCCGCTGCGGTCGAGGTCATTTAAAGAAAGATCTGGACTGGGCTCCCCCGGGAGCGGCAATTCGCGCAGAAGAAGAGAAGAAACGACGAAGGCGTACACGATCAGGACGAACCCCGGCAGCACCAGACGGCCGCTCGCGGGCCTTCAGCCTCTCCAGCTCAGGCTCGTGCTCACCGCCGTCGGCGCCGTCAGAACCATCCACTAGTCCCACTCATGCCCCGTCGCACACTGTCACCCCTGCAAAGAAAATATCCAAACCAGAATTAATCGTCTCTGACAGGATCAGGTAAGAATTTATTTGGTAACATAATTTTTTTTAAGTAAGTATTGTTATTTGACACATTCAGTTTAGCGATATTTAAATAGGTACTTACTATAATACTGTGTTACTGGGTAGGTATGTATTGGCTTTTAACTGTTCACTCGTCTGCCATACGACGAATATTACGAAACAAACAATATGAACATGCAATTATGCACAAACAACTTGAGTAACCACCGGTGAACTCAGAAGCTCACCGGTAAAAGTACCTACCTACCGTTTAGAGAAACAAATACATAGGTACTTGTTTTAAGTAACGTAATACTTACCAAAGCGTTACAAATTACATAAACAGTTGGGTAGGTAGGTACCTTCCTACGGAGTGCATTGAATTTTATTTGTGTAGGTAGGCATTGGTTACATTAGGTACACCTACAGCGTCGTATCTAAGCGTGGTGGTATGTGTTTGAATGCATTTCTTGTCGGTTGTTTATATCGTATCGAATAGCAGCTTCACATAATTGGCGTAGAACTGGTTGGAGCGTTGGAGGCGGCTATGCACCGAGAGCCGGGCCACAGGAAACCGGCCGGCGCGGGGCCCTTCGCTTCGCCCCTTTATTGAATTTAGATAAGATGCAAGTTGCACTCGATGGTATCCACTAGACCTGCCTGTTAATTTAACCCTATGGCAATAAAAGCCTCATTTCAATGTTGTACAATTCTAATGCTATACTATGTATGTTTTGATTATTGAATTTACCCACAAAATAGAAAAGTAAACAAACAGTTATGGAAATGATCTCTTTACTTATAATCTACTTTCTTATTCTTCTTATCAGTATAAACTATAAGACGTCTATCGATGTAAATAATTTATGATTCATTGCTCATAGTAGGTAAGTAGGTATAAAACTGTATTAGTAAACAAACCATTATAATAGGTAAGTACCTACTATGTTATCTAAATCACAAAAAACTAGCATTTACTTCCTGAACTCATTGATAGATTATTTACATACCTACCTACCTATTGTGATTTAGATACAACCTTGCACAACTTTTTATTCACATGTACAAAAACAACTTTTAGGTAGCTAACTATGTCTTTTGTATAATGTAGGTACCTATCAATACATTACCTACGTAACAGTTAATTCTATATAAAATGCAGCTGTCATTGTGAATTATAATTAATTTATAATATACATACCTAGGTAGGTACTTAATTAATATTTTTTAATTACATTTCGTAGAAGAGGTAGGCAAAGCAATGTGTAAATCATAATATGAGTCTGGTAAAATAAAAATGTCATGTTATGTGGAGTTAAGCCGCCAATTCCTGTCGCCGCCAAACAATAAAATTATTCAATCAAACATGGAACTAATCTTCATCTATCAATAACGAAGAACATAGACAAACCTAATCAAATGCATAATATTTTTTCCAAAGACATAAACGTTTAAATAACGCAATCTTAAAAACGAAAATTTGTTCGTGAACTTTCGACTGTTACAGCGGGTTTTTATGAGCAAATTTCGAGTTTTAATTCGCGTTTAAATTGGAGCCTTAAAAATGCAATTTCGTCGGCTTAAAACATTAAACATGCTCCGTTGCACAGCTGGTTTCCGTTTCCTGGCTAAAGTGCGTTTTTCCCAAAATTAAAACAGCTGTCCCTTGGCCAGCCAAATTGTTGTCAAGCTACCAGCCAAACAGATGCAAAGGTAACCATCACCCACCTTTTTGGTCTGGTATAAGTGTATCTAATAAAATAATTATTGCACCTGCTATACATATTCAAAATAATTGTTTGATAATAATAAATATCGATGCCATACACGTAAGTACTGGCGGTACCTGCATTTGGAATGTTGTTTTCAAGTTATGATTATGACAAAGCCTTCATAGTCAAACCATTATAATTATATTCCATTCAATACTTAGATAGGTACCTATTAACAGGAAAATCTGTTACAAATCAGACTTAGACAGAGAATGCATCCGATTTTATGAAGTATTCTAGTGCAGTTTTTGTTCACTGTTCTGTAATTATCTAGTTTTCAAACGATGTGTCATTGGCTATGAATATATTAACAATACTTATAGTCGTGTTTATTTACATTGAATGAAAATATGTTTCTTTCACTTCACGTACATTATAGACTATAATTTAAAAAAAAACATTTACTTACATTATTAAAGTTCATAAATTGGTACATGCCGTGTTATTTTTTTAGACTAGGCACACTATTGCCGGGTCTTGTTTAATCTTAGCTGATATTTTTTTTTCAATTTTGTATGAAACATAAAATATCAGCATAAATCATATTATTATTCGTATATGACAGTGAATCTAAATAGAAAAACAAAACAGAACGTAAATTTAGAACGTTGAGTCATAACGCCTGTTTGAATAATATTTACTATGGAAACAACAACTGATCGAAATAACTAATTGTTTTTCGCAGTTGATAACGTGTCGTATCTACGCTTTTACTTAACACCTAGTAAATAGTAATTTAGTCTTAAGGTCGTAAGGTTTTTAGCATTAAAATAAAATTACACATTGATTATTTTCAATTATATTATAAAAAAAAAACTGCGTCGACTAAGTTAGAAATAAAATTATATTATTATATAGGTATATATATATTTAAAAAAAAGTGAATTTACATAATTGAATTGAAATGTTATAAATAAAATTTTGCAGTAGTTACCTAGGTACCTAAACTAGATAACAATGCGTTCATTTTTAAAACCTATTCGAATTTTGAATACATTTGTGATGCCAATTTCTATTGTTTATTTCTTTTTCGATAAGACAACTGAGGTTACGTTTGTATCCTATTTTTGTCAGTGTCAAGTTTAAAAATATTCTTTTCGTAAATAATGGTAATTATATTATAGAAAAATTGTACTGTGTAGATATAATTATATGGCAGTCATATTTCGTTTATTTTGAATACACTAAACGCAAATGACATGTATTTTTTTTTATTAAACTCATGCGCAAGCAAGTTTTTTAAGCATCGTGTGTAAGGTGATCTTAGAGATAATATGTTTAATGCACTAAGTTCGTGGGCGAAGACGCCACGTCCAACCAATCACTCTTTAATACGTTATTTTAACTGACCTAATAGACAATATGAACAACCTGGACTTCATATCTGCTTATTTTCTGTAACTAGGTATCTTATTTGCATCCTTCAAATTTGCTACTCGTGGATATACCTATTACTTTTGTATTTTTACCTAAGGCTTACCTAATTGCGTATGTGTACCAAATATGTTTGTTTATGTCCCTGAGAGTTGACAGACAAATTATCTTAGTACATATCTTTGTTTACGTTGTATCGATTTATATTATGTAAATCATAATTCTGTCGTGACATATCTTACGTCATTAGGCGAGACAAAACTACCAATAAGATTGAAATCGATTCCAAACAGCACAAATGAAGCAGTTAATATGCGCCGGCGCATCGTTTTGTTTTCAATTATGTTGCCAACGCATACCTAAGTATAGCCCATTATGCTCAAAGCCTTCAAACCAGGCGTAGTTTTTTATCTTAATAGTTTAATTAAGAAATTTAGGTTTTTATACTTCATTTCTACTATCCTATGTTATGGAGAACCTCATACGGGTTATACTTGTCACACACAAATCAGAGACGCCCAGACTTAGGACCACAGAACTATCGGTGAGTTAAATAAACACTGAGTGACGCTTACTAATTGACTATTTTACCCCTCGTCCACGTCCGCAACCAGTTGCCAAAACAAATGAAGTCAAATTAACTATCTGTGTAATATTGAAAAAATAAATAATTTCATAGTGTAAAGGTGTAAAGATTACGATCAAATGTAAATAGGTAGCTTGATCGCGCGGTGGAGCTGTAAATAAACTTGAGGAAATTTCTGTTTCGGAATCTAATATAAATAATGCTATTTACATTCCAAACTTAATAAAGTTATTTATGTTGCCTTGTCTTTAGTTCTATAAAATACATTAGCGTGTTTATTTGTAGAAAAAAACAGTTGTGTTATTCTGCTGGTATGTACAATATATAATGGTATATGTGAACGTCTTAGCATTTACTGATCGCTATATATGTACTACAAATAAAGCTGCTTATTTTTACTAAGTATCACAAATATTGCTATTGTAGCTACTACAAAGAAACTCTTTGAGTGCATATTCTTTTTTGTTACCTTGTCTCTAAATTGTTTTATCTATTTCTTCCAATGATATTCTATTTAATTTCTTCAATAAAAAGTATTCTATGGAATATAATCTTCATGTTTTAAATAACACTTTATTTACAATTTTACTTATTTTAACAATTTTTACTCAAAAGCATATAACACTAAAATTAATATATTATTAATTAGGTATCAGAAGATCCGCCTTGAATCCATGTTATTTTCTTATTTCATTTTTAGTCTCCAATATTTAAATTTTTACCAATTAAAATAATTCTCTAAAGTTCTTTTGTTGTACAATATTAGAATCCTACTAATATTATAAATGCGTAAGTTTGTGTGTGTGTCTGTTACCACTCAGCGCCTTAACGGCTGAACCGATTTCGATGAAAATTGGTATGTAGATAGATTTGGTGCCTGAGACGGACCTATTCTTTTTATCCCGGAAATCGGTCTGGTTCCTGAAGGATACAAAATATATTTTACCGGACGAAGCCGTGGGGCGCAGTTAGTTTTATTATAACGAACGAGTACACACCGACTTAAATAACTATCGAGTTCGTGACGTGTTCTTATTTTGAATAGTCGTAAGTTTTTTTTGTTAAGCAAATAGGTAGCACAAGAAACTGCGCAAAAAGCTAATTCGGATATCCTTGACAACTTGATATACATATTCAATTGCGTTCAGTTCAGATGTGATATAAATTATAATAATTACATTATTAAAGAAAAATTTTATTTAAATGTTATGTAGGTACCTACTAGATTACTACATAGTTTCTTGTTCCTTTATTAAACCAGATGAACATCCTTTATGAACATCATCCCGCGGGATAAGTTCGAGCAGCCTCAGTTGTATTAAGAGTAAGTAAGACCCAAGTTAAATTACCTAATATACCTGTAAAAACAAAACACAAACATGTTTTATTTTTCTATAGTAGGTAGGTATAGCTAGATTTTTTTTTGTAGACACCGGTACTTTTATCTAACTACTTAATTAAAGTAAAACTTGTCTGTGTATTTTATTTTTCATGCAGTTGTTTCGTTTATGACCTGTTTCTAGTAAACTGGTTATTACAAAAATATATTGTTTTAAAGTAGATGAGTAGGCGTAACTTTGTGGCAAAGACATGGCGGTCTAACCTATTAGCTTAAATTTTTAATATAAAATCTAATAAATTTTATTCTTTATAGAATAGAATGTTTATTATTATCATTAATAAAACGCTAAAGTTTTGATTCTTAATCATAAAGTAGGTAAGTATTAAATTATTATTTTACGCGATAAAAAAATGTATTATTTTAAAATATAAATAAATAAAACATTCGTTGTAGCATACAATTTAATTTAAGTAAGTAGTAGTTATCGTTAGTCTTCAGCAAAGCTCTCCAGTCCAACACAAACACGACAGAAAGTCTTGATAGTGCTTATCAATATAACAAAAGTAGATTTTATTTTATTTTATTTAGTTTAAAATATAAATTTAAATCTAAAACAGTGATTTTGTTTTTATTCAGTTTCAATAATGTTGTATTAATTTTGCATGTGGGGAAAATAGATATTTAGGTATATACTGTCTGCATCATTAAAAAAAAAAAAATATTACTATGTTAAAAATGTTGTAATTTTTTAATTTGTCCTATCGCTTGTCAATTTAAATTTAAAAAAAATGTTACTGACTGTTGCAATAATTCTTTTAGTTAAAAACTAATTAAATACTTCTTATTTATTAGATAAGTACTATTTCTCGTTCTCGTATTCTTAGTCATTTGATAAGCTAAATTTTTACATTTTTCAAGAATACTATAATCAATATTTAAATTATGTATACCCATTTAAACGTAAAATTTAATGCTCAATGATCACCATTTGCATTTTTCTGGTTCGAAATACAAAAATCTAGACATATTTATTTCAATTTTGAATACTTAATATAATTTGCAATTTAGGTAACAAATTAATTTAATGTTGGTTAATGTAGTGCTGCGTTAAACTGTAATTGCTAATCATGTGTAAGTACTTATTTAAATTGCGTTTAAGTATAGTCCGTAGCATGTCTGAGGTGCGACCAGCCAGTGAGTCAGTCGTCAGTCGCGCGTGAAGAAGTCTTGGTAGGAGGGGAGGCCTCTAAAGGATATCACTGCACTGCATTGAAATCGTCTTGAGCAATGCGTTAAGTTTTCGAAGCTCGAATGTAATAACAATAAGATTACTTTCGTCTTTATGCCTACCTATTTTATTTTGTTCTAACACTCAGAGGCGAACTTACATAGTTTATCATAAAAAGTAAACATTACTTGTGGTCAATTATTTCTACGCGCTATTTATAATTCACTAGCCGCGCTGATATACACAGCGCTGACAAGTTGATTAAATAAAACATTTACATTAATCAGTAGCTAACCTCAATATTTTTATTGGATTTTGTCTCATAGAAAATGGCGTTTATGGAATGAGTCAATGCATTTGACACACTTGCGGTTTATTCATCATACAGTCCGTAAAGTAATTTATTATTTATTTATTCTGTTTGTGTTGTCTCTAAAATATGGAATCGTTTCTGTCTGTAGGTGTCGACGAAAATATCAGATAACGCGCAGCAACAATTTCATCAAAAGTTACTGCGTGTAAAAAAAGTTTCTTATTTTGCAAAACTGATCGTTACTGCGTGTAAAAAAAGTTTCTTATTTTGCAAAACTGATCAGTGGTCATGATCAACAATACATATATGTAAACGTAACAAGGACAATATCACTGTCCTCGTTGAGTATATCAAAATTTTAGCAATCAAAATCCTTGTCATTAAAACTTATTTATAGTTCTCCAAACTCAACCTCAACATTGTGCTTAAAATAGCTTGAACAAGTTTAAGTTATGTAACGTGACATTAATTACGTATGTTAGGTAACACGGAATATTTTTTTAAATGCTAATTGCCATAGCAGCCTACAACAAAACTTGGCGATTGAGAAAAACAGTCTACAGTACTTTGGACTAAAATTGCACATACGGTTCAAGCCATCAGTAAAATATAGAAATGCAAGCATAAATTTCAGGGCATACCTACCGTTAGAAGATTATGACGAAGGCCTTAGCAAAACATCCGCTTTATTTTTCGTGTTAGGTTACTTACGACACCGCAGAATTATAAGCTTTTCAAAGCAGGGTACGATTTAAGTGAGTCCACCTACAAGTAAACAGGTAATGTCAAATAATGACAGTAGGTACGATTCTGCGACGTCTTGGCTGTGCATTGAGATTCAATGTGAATGTGGCAAAGTCGTCAAGTCCTTCCAAAGAAATGCCGTGCCTTAAAAATTCTTACCATTTTACACTAAATATTGTGTCATTTTGTAACAGTGTACCTACGGGTAAAGCTTGGAAAATAAAATATTAAGAATCTTTGTTTAATCAATCAAGCCCGAAACAGACTTGATTAAAGTTTGTTTGTCACCATAAATGTTCGTCGAAACAGCGATTACAACTAAATCAAAATAGGAATTTCTAAAAATAGGTTTGTGTAAATAATCCATAATCACCGCAGTGTTATTGTGTAGGTAACGGCGATCTACAATCATTCTAATATTATTTCATTGAGTCAGCGGTAATACTGTCATACACTTTAAATTGCTAGTGAATCGATCGTTACATGGGGTTGTTGGAAATAATGTTACAGCAATTATCCGATATTACACAGTTTTTTCTTTTACCATCAGTAGTTACAATTGTCTAAAGTACGTCTGAATTTACCGGCAGTAACAGGCGATGATTTCCGTTCCCATGCCAGTGACGATCGGCGTGGTTGTGGCGCGTCGGAGACGGCGGCGGCGGCAGTTGGCACGGCTCGTTAGCAGCGTTTTTAGGGCGTGATCGACGCAACGGCGCATGCCTGCATAAATTGCATCCAAATAAAAAACTTACTCGTACCCCATCGAACGATCATCTCTGATATTTCACACAAATATTTTAATCGAACTTGTGTTAATGTCTTTGAATACGACTTACCTATACTACCGCTGACCAAAACTCGGTTCGGCAACACAATGTTGCATTTTAACATTTGCAAAGCTTAAAAAGTGCCGTGTCTCGTCATTTTACTTGCAAATTCTTGTGATTATGCATAGTGGAGTCGAGCGAAGATGTATTTACGTGTGCATTGTATGCATTGTGTGGTGAGTACGCATGTGGGGACGCACCAGTATGCAACACACAACATGTACACGATCGTATGTTTCTCCTACGTTTTAGGTGACACGTCGCTTGGAGCCAAATGATCGATGCAATCCTAAGATCCACTTTACTGCATTTAAATTATTAATGGCACTTCTAAAGTGGCGTGTTTGCCGTTCTAAATCGTCTTGTTTTCTAGCGCATTCTCCTCCACAATTTATTTAAATGAATTTAACTCGTGCGACGCTTTCATCGTCTCAAGAGTCCATTACTAATTTGTATCTACTCTCCGACTAGTTACTGGTTTGATTTCATTGGAAAATGCTTATGAAATGTTGTATTTTATCGTCGTCTTACGTACATGGTCAGTACCGCAGGTTCATTACGCAGTCGAGCGTCGGAGCCGCGACAATTCAGAGCGAACTATGCATAATTTAACCATTAATTCTCAAAATACCTCTTGGAGGTTTTGTCAGACGAAAACGAGATTGACCATCGTTGTAATGAAATATTTCTCGGCCATTTTGTATGAAATTTTGAAAAGTTCGAAATGTAACCTCAATAAAAATGATTAAAAAAGAAAAAGGAAAACATTTGGCGTGATAAAGAGACAAAAGTTGTGAGTCCATGCCTTGTAAATATGCATCGGTGCACTTAATTGAATAGTTATACGCAGTGAGTTCGCGTCGTATATAAACAAACCAATAAATATTTTCACAGCGTTCGCAGTGCAGCGAGTGGGAGAAAGTTCGGATAGGTTCAGGGACGAGTTGTGGCTATTTGCGTCTCGTGGCGGGCGATCGTCGATGCAATTAAATTTGTAAGCAAAGCTTTATGTTCCCGTTCTAAATATAAGTAGATCGCGAGACCGATGTTGCCTTGTCGACTGATTGTAAAGGCAATCACTCTCGTTACATTCCCGCTTCGAAGTGTTTGCATCCAATTGTTGCCTGATGCTCTGTAAAGTGCTCACTCGTTTGTTTCCGGCTTGTTGTTTCGTCACTTTACATGCACAAATGCCTACGTAGGTACCTTAATGTATTCTCGGTAAATATTAAATTTCAACTTGAGTGTTAGTTCTTACTCTCGGCTAAAATTGCATTAATGTCAACTAATTTAACATTTTAATTACCCAAACCGGTGATGCGTAACTCAACAAGTTAAATAAGAAGTTTAGACGGTAGATCCACGCTGGTTTCAGCATGAATGGGCCGGATCGTATCGAAGTACTACCCTCTCATAGAAGATCGACGTAAGGGTAGTAGTATCCGTACTGCTGCGTTTCGTTCGGTGAGTGAGAGCGCTTGAGGCCCAATGTCCTCCCTTTCCTCTTTCCTCACCCCCCTCACTCCCTTCCCCTAACCCCATTCTCAGCCGCCATAGTAGAGGCCACCATACCACCAGTTTAAGAAGATGGCATGGTGGCCACCACTTCTAGATTCTACTGACTGCTTACCATCAGGCGGGGTGGAGTCACTTTAGTAAGCTAATATATATAAAAAAAATGCTCATTTATATTTGGATGATTTATGTAACTTAATTAAACGCAACCTTTACCATTGAAATAATCAAATATTGGACTAAATTGAAAAGATAATTGCCAATGTCGACTGTAGGTATAGTAGAGAATGTCATTACAGAAGGGAGCGTCGTCGGCTGGATGGAGCAATCGGCAACAGTAAGCAAAGTTCAGTAGTTCAACGAGCTCGAAAACCTATACCGTTCATTGTCCCTTCGCAAAGGTCATATCTACTGTTGGTTGCAGTCGCATATTTGGTGTGCCGTGAACTATATTATTTTACATAAACTGGAGTATGTAATGGTACCTAGAGGAACTAGAAATCTTTTGTATTTTTGTAAAACTGTAACACACATACTTATTTAAGTTTATGATATAAAAAGACCGTTTCAATATCCATCGAAATCGATTTAAACTGATATCATAAAGAAAAAAGATTATTTTTTGTATTTTTTTTTGTTTATTTGTAACGACTAAAAATCTACGTTACCGATTTAAAAAAATCTTTTTAGAATAAGAATAATGAATGAAGCAGGTAATAAAGGCTAAATTTCATTGTATAACATATTTTTTAGTCATTTTCAGAATTTGAATAGTTTAAGCGCCTTTGAAAAACTGTATGATGCAATATGACATTGTTGCAATGATATTTTTCGTAGGCGTTTGTTGGGAGACCTAATGAAACTTTTGATACCGAAGCGAAGCAAGGACGGCCCGCCGCCGGCGCCGCGGCCGTCTAGTTAGAAAATAACTGGAAAAATTGGTGAAACCTTAAATTTATTTATGTAAGTTACGCATAAAAAGCAATACACAAATGAGTCATTAACATGTTAATTCAATGTTATATTATGCTATTTATAACAGAATAAAGTTTTGATAAGTAACGACTAATAACTTTAAAACAAATTAACATGATTTTGTTTATTAACAAACAAGTTTCCTTTACTCTTCTTTTATTATTATCAAAAGATTAAAAAAACGCTTTATTACTTACTCAAAAAGTTGTCAGACCGGTATATTGTAGGTAGACATGTTTACCCATATATTTTTCGCTTCTATCTGGTATTTCCTACAATGTTGTCTTTCTTCTAAAGTCAAACCACGAAAGGAATGTTGGCAGTCAATATCATCCACATTTTGCGATCCTCATCTGACTTTTGACTCTAAAAGTTGCTTTGTTTTACCATAATTACGAAGGTAGATAAAATTAATTACAACAGTGTCTTGTACGCTTAATTAATATAACGGTGTTTCTGTGGACTATCTGATACAACTTGTCCACATTAATATTGAATTTCCTTTTATAATATGTTTTAATAATATTGTTAAATTATGCAATTAAGTTTCTTCCTTTAGCGGCAAGGGATTTTTTATTAACAACAATTGCTAGTTTAAATTATATTCGAATAAGTTTTGTTGATTTATTTTTAGTATGTATTATTTATACATTATACAGACACTTGATTTTAATCAAAACGTAGTATACTTGCGTAATATCACATCTAATTTCAACCTTTTGCAAATTCAGATTGACGCAATCTTAAAAAGCATTTAAATAGCATCTTCAATATGAATAATGACTGCTAATGACTAACAACATAGAGCAACGACTAGTACTAATTTATTAGTAAAGCGGGCGTGACGATACATCAGCTGATAATGCGTTTCTGAATGATAATTCAGTGTAATAAATTCTAAGTTTGTCCTGTCTCATTGGCGAGTCAGTTGGCGGTGATTGTTTGCAATATATTCGCTGTAAATTGCTAGCAGCACACCGAGAATGACGTCCACAGCAGATTTATAGTTGCGTTGACTCGTTAACTTGATATCGTATCAAGTGTTACACTGCTATTATTAATAACTAAGTAGATACGTGTACTAACTGCAATCGAATCTAGAAATATAATTGTTTTATCGGAGGATGTAGGTATCTGTCGTCAATTAATTTAGTATCTGGCTGGAAAATACAAGTTGCAGCCTGCAATCAGAAAAACATGTCAACCTTTTTCTTTTTTGACACGCAGTGGTATTTAAATAATCAATATAAATAAATAAATAATTGACGTGTTTACTTCGTTGCGTTACTATGCGGCGTTAATAACATTTCGAAAATAATTCACTACGTCTACTAAACAATTCATTAATTTGCAAATTAAGATAAAAATTTAATAGGTATTTAATTTTCTATAAACAACACATTATGCATGTCAATAGTGAGGTAAATGAAAGGAATATGCTTTTGCGTCGATTTTAACACGTACGCCGTACGGTGCAATAAAATGCTATTTTATGTATGTCAGCACTAACCATACTCAACTAATACATAGTAGGGAAGGTCAATGCGTTACATAAATACACGAGCGATTGTTCATAGAACAATTGCTCCTACTTTGTAACAGAATACTTTTAACGCATGTCATAGACACTATCTACTATCGAGTACTTACACAAATACTCACAAAATTACTCAAATACATCATGCGTGATTTGCAGCTTGCTTCAAATTTTCGTTTATTTTTTAAGCGACTAATAGAACCCGGATGGACAATACTTTACCTCGTCATTCTGTAAATTAAAAAAGTTTTGTAAAAGTCTAGTGACTCTTTGTTTACTTTATTTTTTAACAGAAAAATTTAGGCAAATTCGCATTGTAAAAACTAATAATATTTGTATTATTATTACATTAAGATTAAAATACAATAGGTAACTACTAACTACATGTATAATAATAATTTAATAAATAAATATTTCACCTTATTCATTTTATTATATCGACTACATTGTAGTTTCTTGATTAAATTTATGCATTGATATTCATATAATATCAAAGAAGGTATTTTAAGCAATTTAATTACAGCAATAATAGGTATTGTACTCGTAGGTACAAACATCCACATAAAACTTATCACTGTCACATTTATTCCAGTACTCTTATTTTAACGTATCATAAATGATAAAGGTTTATTTTTATGCTTTATCATATAAATAACATTAGTGGGTGACACTAAGTTACATAATAAAATAATAACCCGTAGAACCTGTTCATTCGGCATAACTAAAGAGTCTTAAGCTTCTAATGAATAATGATTTACATCGAGTTAACGCCGACTATTGCTGTTGCATGTAATTTGTAATTTGTAATTAATAATAATTACTAGGTAATAATCAGCAATTGCCAGTAAACTTAATAATATAACTATCTGTAGCAGCATGCCACAGAATAAATAAATACAGTAAGGCAATAATGTATTATAATAACAGAGCAGATAAAAGGTACACCTAATTCTTTTTGTTTGTATTTATACTATTCCTTTGTATATTTCCTGTCAGTTTCTACATAGATTTTTATGTCAATGATTTAAATTAAAATAATTCTTGTTATTTGAAATTATTCTCAATTTTGAAATGAAATTCACACCCAAATTGGTTCAGTCATTGCAGTGATTAGCGTGCAAAATGAAATGTTCACGATTGTATTATGCAAAACGTTGTTACGATAAATAGAATGTTTTGCATAATGTCACATAGTTAAAAAGTAAATTCGTAACATTATTGTTTTAATATACTTATTCAATTTCACACAATCGTTCTTGGCCTTTTCACACATTCTGAAAAGGCCTAGAACGACACACTATGACATAAACAAAGAAATAATAATGATATAGTCATAACGTATCTTTTACAGTGCGTACACCTGAATCTAATACGAAACCTTACACATCATTAACTTAAGCTTTCATGAGCTAATTATAGCATAGTAGACTGAAAATACGATATAATTTGCTAACTTTATTTTTAAGTCATTGTATGTTGTGTGAAAGGACCGCACTTGGAATTATAATACTCTCACACTTGGATATATAATAATATTTAAAACTAATATAAAATAAGATTTATAAAATTAAACAAATTTAACAAATTATAATTATTATGGCTTTTAAATATTTTAAACTCACACGATTTGTATACATGACTTTATTGTTAAACTGCTGTTGAATCTCTTGACTAAATAGTATAAGCTAGTATAAAGCAATGTAACTGTATTCTTTGGTCTGTTTATTTATTTCTTTTATACCACGCAACGAATTTTGCTACGATTTTCTCTATTAGCGATTTTTCGGAAGGTTTATGCAATTTGTGTGCGAAGTATCGGCGAGTCGCTAGTTAAATTAATAGTAACAATTACATACATTTTTATTTCTTTTCAAAACTCAAAATAAATCATTTTTTCATAAGTAAATCTTATGACCCAAAAAATGCAGCATAACATAAGATGAACCATGATTGTGATAAAAACAAATATGAGCCCGCTGATTTGTTTGCACTGTGTAGTAATAATTACATAATGTTTCACACACTGAACAGGTTTCGTGATTTAAATGTCTGCGCTCGGGCACCCGTAATATAAAAATTATTCTTGTTGATTTGTTTCTTGAAGATTACGTTAGTAGTATTTTGTTTACATTTTTAACGATGTTAGATGTATTTGTTTAGTTATTTTAATGTAACAATCACAGGTGAACTTAACACGAAATAATGTAAACATTTATAATAACATAATTATATGCAAGTCTATATTCGATAGGAATAAGTATAATATACTTAGTGCAGTATACCTAGGTATAGGTGTATGTAAATATACTTATTTATTTATTTATTTATTTAACACTTCATGTACATACCAGAGTATATTGGCGGACTTAATGCCTGAGGCATTATCTACCAGTCAAACAGTACAGGTGATGCAGAGAAAAACAAAGTAGGTACTTATGTATGTGAATGCTGTATTTAAGAGTAATTTAAGTTTTACGCAAACAAAAATAAGCACTTGTATGTGCACACAATAAAAATTATAAATACCAAATACGAAAATTTCTATTCTATTCTATGAAAAAATAAACTAACTTATTCTGTAGCTAGTGGCTAACAAATAAAATACTAATAAGCAACATTGTACTGTTATCTAACTTCGGTGTGATATAATAATATTTCTGGAACGCTATATTCGCGGAAATACAAAAACCAGAAACGGGCTCCCATTACGAAACCTTGCAGTACAGTGTTACTTTTATCTCGTGGTCATTTTGGGAGCGAACTAACGAGTTACCATTTAACACACACGAACAACGTCGTATGTGTTGTACGTATGTCTTTTCTAGAACATTTCATATCCTTATAATTATTATGACACTTAAGCATAAAGTTGACTAAAGACTACCTGTTTTGAATTTTGATTGAATTTTTGTACAGAATTGTAAACACGCGTTTAGAACAAAGACGTAGCGTGTATCTTTCTTGCAGTAAATAAATTAAATTAGTTAATTAATCTTTAGTTAGGAACTTATCCATTTATTTATTGACGTATTTTCATTGGTTATTTATCTAAACTAATATTTAAAAGAGAAAAGATTTGATTTTTTTATGTTTATTTGTTTGTGTGTGCCGATTTAACTTAAGATCTACGTAACCGATTAAAAAAAATCTTCCATCTTTAGAAAGCTACAAATAGGACGGGTAATAAATGGGCTGTATTTTATTATGTTTAACATATTTTTTAGTCATTATCAAAATTTCAATATTTTAAGCGCCCTTGTTAATCTGAATGATGCAATACACTAAATAGCAATGATATTTTTCGTAGGCGTTTGTTGTGAGATCGAATAAATCTTTTGATACAGAACTACCTGTCGTATTTGAATAATTCTTTTTGCGCATAAGAGCCCAGTTCTTGAGGAAGGTATAAGGATAAGGTAAGTTTTTGAGGCGCTATTGACGACGGGAGCAGAGCAGTAAACAAAGACGCGGGTGAAACCGCGCTGCGGGAAGTTAGTTCTAGATAAAATAAGAATTTAGAATCACTTTGGCTACCACTTAGCTTTTAGATTGTCTGGAATTATCACTTATAACATTTTTCATTCACTCGATATAAAATTCATGTCAGACTTATTAAATAAAACGATCATACATGTAAAATAATAGTAATTGGAGAATCATTCTTCCTAAAAAAATATTTACGAATATCTATACTCTTAGATTATTTACTTTGCATAAGTTCACTGTTAAGTCATGTGTTGATTAATTCAAACGTGAGTTGGTATGCAACAGCAATAAACCGATAAAAACTTCCTTGGATCGGTCATCGAACCCAAGACCTTGTCAGCAGCGCCGCTAACGCTGTGCTGTATCAACGAGGCCAGCGCTAGACCTTGTGGTTACTGATGATCGATATTTATAATACCATAATCGTCTTAACAAGTCTCATTTATTGTAATTTACATATTAATGTGTACTTACGCGTAAATAGAAAATTATGTGTAATTTGTTATTTTATACTTTGTTGCTGCGATTTAGTAAATAAATGTAACGGCAAATTCCAGAACAACATTCCAAATAACAATACTGTAGGCATTCGCTAAAACGTTCGCATTAAATTATTCGGGTGAACTTTTTTTCAAGTAGTGTTATCAAAATGCAAGATATAAATGATATAATGATAAAATAAAAAACTAATAATCTAATAAAATAAAATCACCTTATATGTATAACTTTTTACTTACTATAATTCACAACGTCCAACTAAATGTATTGTTTACGTATAATTTGAATTTATGCTCACGTACAATTGAGACAAAGTGTACCAATATTTCAACCTTCATTTTATCATATTTATTTACGTAGCAGTTGATTCAAATAATCTTAAAATAAAACTGTTGTTCAGCGAGGACGATTGGGTGAGTCAGCTTACTTTTTAACGCCATTCACGTAGGGTTGCCGGCTCTTTCTTTAAAATAAATTCGTTTACACATAAATAGGAATATCGTCGCTTCTGCTGTAATTGCAGATGCTTTCCAAAAGACCCAAAACAATGTAACATGATTTCTTTTTTTTATAGACTTGTCGAATACTTCCTCACTAAAGAAAAGCAAGGACATAAACTATATTTAAACTAATAAACTTATTGCTATTTTATAAGTATTTTAACTATATTTGATACTTAACATGAAATGTTTTAAAATAAATACTAGAATACCTACTAATGGAATACTGTCGTAAGTACAATATCTTACAATCTACTATCTTGTGCCTAAATACTATCGTATTGTCATCACCCTGAGCCTGGCGAATATTATGTGGTCGTATGTTCACATGCTTACGACAATTAATTATAGCTATTTATATGGATGTGTTCATTTATATTGGATCTCAATTGCTGCGCTTATTCAGTCTGCTGTAATTGTTGATTAAGCAATAGCACACGTATGTTTTTTTAAGTAGGTTTTATTAGGGTTAACATCGTTCCAGCCAATTGAACTTCCACTGAGGCTTTTTTTTTCTCACGCAGAGATATGAAGCAGAGGTTTCTGTGATACAATTTCGCTTTGATGAATGACGAGAATGAACTCATAGCGTCGTCTAAATCAACTAGATAGCACCAAAAGATTTATTTACAAATTAAATTACATACATAGATTTTATTATATTTGTTATTATTAAACAAAATGTTATCAGTAAACTCAGAAAGTCATCCATTCTACCAAACAGTTTTATATCGATTAGATAATCCCTAAAGGCCTATTCAAACCTGAGCGGTATTCGCTGCCGCTGTGGTAGAACTAAACACCGTGGTGTTTCACTCAAAATTTCGCTCATTTTATTGTGAAGTGGTGCCGCAGTGGTGTTACCGCATACTCACTCGATTTTCTTTACTGTAGGCGGTAGCGAATACCGCTCAGGTTTGAATAGGCCTTAAATATAAATGGTGTGTTGGTGATAATACTAATCGAAAACATAAGTAATCAAAGAAAAATAACTATTTCGCGTAACATAATCCAATCATCATCAAATTACCACGTTAGTGTTATCTATATAATTTATCTATTACAGAATAAAAAGGTGTTACTTAATATGTATAAATTTAAATACCTCGGACATATTTAGAACCCCGACCTTAATGATGATGCCGACATTGATCGTGAGCGGAGGGCGTTGTCAGTCAGAGCGAACATGCTGGCTCGCAGGTTTGCCCGCTGCTCTTTGCTGGTAAAAATCACGCTTTTCCGCGCGTACTGTACTACGTTCTACACGTGCAGCCTGTGGGCCAGATATACTCAACGGTCATACAACGCCTTCCGCGTACAATATAATAACGCGTTCAGGATATTGGTAGGTTTGCCACGCTTCTGTAGTGCCTCAGGGATGTATGCAGATGCTAAAATGGACTGTTTCTATAGTATCGTGAGAAAGAGATGCGCATCCCTGGTGCGCAGAGTGCGGGGCAGCACTAACAGCATCCTGAACATGATTTCAGACAGACTAGATTGCCTGTACGTTAATCACTGCGGCGCTGTCTAACATGGGTTGGTGCTGCTATGACGTAATTAATCATCATTCAAACATTGTATTTATAATATTTTACTAACATAATTTTTAAGTTTTTTTTAAGTATTAAGTACTAACATATTGTGAGTCATTATGTTACTTGAATAAAGTTTTTTTTTTATTATTATAAAATGTTTACATTTAGCAGCCCTATGTCGTAATGAATATAGCCAGAGATCGATCGCCCTGCCTCCGTTCGCAATTGAACTAATTGCCTAATTATTTTTATTACCCGTTTGTTTGTTCCACATCTTATCCAATTTTTCAATTAAGCTCTTCCATATTACGATTATGTACCTATAATGGTTACTACAAAATAGAATAATAAACCACAACAAAATAGTTACTGTTTTTGACCGATATAAATTCTATTCGATTATCAATTAGGGCCCATTCTTATAGAATTGTACGAATGTACGCCCACGAAGTTTTTCACTAGAGACACTGTTAAAAATATTTTATTTAATTGGATTCTTTTGGCGGGGCGCTTTTTGATGACCGTTGGGCAACAAGGAATTTTAGTTTGTGAAACGGAATGCTTCCTAGAAACAGTTAGTAATATATTTGTATATAAACAAATTGATCGAACTGTTAGAGAACAGTCTGCATAAAAATACTATTAATACGAAAAGATTTGAATTTTTGATTCGCCCGAATTAACTCGTAATAGGTACTACACAAGTTAGTTCGCGAATCGAAAAATTCTTAATCAGTAATAATGACATATTACCATCACAATAAGCATCTCCATATGTATTTAATCACAGTCATTTGGTTTTCGGAGAGTGTTTCTCTTCCACCCAGTATATTATTATTTAAAATTAGAGATTAAAGCCAATCACTTAGATTGCGCAATAGTTATGTGTGAGTATGTAATTCGATAACCTATTAAAATAAACAATACACCCATCAGCTTTATAACCGACTGTAATTACTTTATATAATACTCTCATCGCTTATTTACATATCCTTGATTTATTTTACAGCGGACGTGATGCTTGTAACGTATGATTAAAATTGTATTTTTTATTATAATATCTAGTTGAGGTTTTTGTCCATTATTGTATACCGAAAAGATAATTATGTAGGCGAAGGCGCGGCGCAGTTTGCTTTTATGGCAAAAATCGTGAGTGAAATAGCCGAGACTTAGGTAATCGAATTTAGTGGGGCCGTCCGGGCCCATTGTTCCGTCGAGTCTCGAGGCCAAGGTCTATGTTGTTTACATCGCACGTTCCGACGATGATGCATCATTACGACCGCTAAAAATCACACGTTACTTAATACGTTTTGTAGGTGTAAGAAAGAGAGGAAAGCTTATGTGCTCTTCACACCTGTTTGCGAGAAGACTGCGAGTTACCACATGTGTTGTAATAATGAAATGTAATATTTAACAATAGGTTTTATAAATACATATAGCGTAGGTATCCATAACGTAGAGGCCACTACCTATACAGTTCTCGTTTTGAGAATCCGATTATTAAACAATAACAAGTTTAATAAGTTATTTTTATAATAATATCACACTAGCTTTCCGTGGCGCGGTTTCACCTGCGTCTTTGCTTAACGCTCTGCTCCCGTCGCCACTAGCGTGATGTTATAACATAGCGTGATGTAACCTATAACTTTCCTCGAGAACTGCCCTATCATACGCAAAAAAAAAAATTAAATCCTACTGGTACTTCCAGAGATTAGAGCGTTCAAACAAACTTCCGCTTTAATAGTATAGATTGCGTCATATCGTTCGGAAGAATGAAAAAACTGAAAAGCTGGCGTGCCTATCGCTACTTCATTAATTCTCAATAACAATCCAACCAAGCGCCAACATAACGTTATGCACCACCTATTTCCCGGTCACGGTGTAAACAAGTACCTATTACTCTAGTTTAGATACTGTATTAGGTATTGCCATTGACCTTGGCTGGCGAATTCATAACAACAATTGTTCGAAACAGCCGTAAAACTCATTAGGTTACTGTACACAGCTGTAAAGAGCGATTACGATCTCTTATTTACATCAGTTTACAATTTAGTACGCCATTACTGTAGTGTGACTTGTTAAATAAATGTTATTATGAAATTCAATTAACATTTTATTAAATAAATTAGTGTTGTTCTCCCAAAATTACACAACAGGTTAAGGCCAATAACTCCCACAGGTATTTATAGTGCCTCGATACTGAAGATTATTGTAGTTGCTTATTCTCTACGTAAGTAGTGTATCATGGATCGCCTCTAGTAATGCGGAGGCGGTTGTTATTGCTCCACAGCTACACGCCATAACAGAGATGTAATGTACAATGTTAGTAAGAGATACAACTAAAGATTTGGTCCGACAGTTTGTCAGTGAGACTGCGTCTGTCTGGCGTCTCGACAGTCTACAGTAGTACCCACGCTTGTCTAAACCGAATAGTCACTTGTCTTATTGGCCGTTGGCGTGTAAACAACCACTTATTGCAACTCAGTGAATCGTTAAAGCCTACCCAGAAACCGTGCGGTAAATCGACGTGCCACAGATGCATTCGAATATTTCTTTGACGCTGAATTACTGCCTATCTTGATCTTCGAGCATACTCGCTCGGCAACACCTCGATAAATCAATAGACTTATTTGCTTACACAGTGCATGTTGGTTCGATGTCCATATTGTATACTAATTACGTAATCGAGGTTCATCATAAGAAATTTCGAAGCACGTTCGCTTCACGCATGCTTGAATGGCGCCCCAATGGCACCTTGAAGTGTCTTTGTTTATAAGCGCCAGTTTCCTTTGTCACCATACGATAATTGTACCGTCTCAAGGTCTTCCAACAGTGGGAGTCCGTTTAGGGTGAAAATATCTGGACCGTGACCAAAATAAATGCGTTTAAATGGAACTGCTTGTTATGTGATCTACATTCGTGTGTTGAAATTAATGGTTGTAAACATTTTGGTGAGAACAAAAAGCGAAGAGAAGTATATTGAAGCTATTGTTGTTCCAAATTAACATATCAACATTTACGGTCAGTACTGCAAAGGCCAACTAGTGTAAATTATGGCGCCCGACCACCTGAACTCTTTGTTTGATTGTATCTGATAAAATACACAATGGCATATTTATTTAAATTCCCAATGAAGGTAAGTACATATCTGTTATTTTTTTTACTTGTAGTACATACTTTGTTTTTGTTTAATGCGTACATTTTTTATAAGGTTACTAGAGACGATTATGTTACAAATGTTTTTTTAGCCAAGCTACAAGCTTCAATTAAATATGTTTCCTGATGGACGTACAAAAAGTAGAGCCTCGCGATGAATCACATCAATTTGCGCCAGACAACACAACAAATAAATGTACTTACACGATTTAATCTAATAGTATAAGTAGGTACAAGAAAATGTTTCATTACATTTGGGTTCGTGTTAGTAAAGCCGGTTGCAGTACGTGGGTCGCATGAATGAGAAAGTCTTGAACCGGTTCACAGCCAGCTCCCACTGAGGTGACTACTTTCAAATCACAATAGACATTGGACTTATCTCACTACTAAACTGAACAAACAACTTCTGTACTATAAACTTTATTGCGTGCCTTACAAAAATACATTAAATCTAAATTGTCTTTTTTTTTTTTTTTTTTTATAGTATAGCCTACCAAAGTGACTCCACCCCGCCTGATGGTAAGCAGTCAGTGGTATCCAGAAGTGGCGGCCACTATACCAAAAGCTATCGTTTTAAACTGCTGGTATGGTGGCCTCCACTATGGCGGCTGGGAATGGGGTTAGGGGAAGGAAATGAGGGACGTGAGGAAAGAGGAAAGGGGGGAAATTGGGCCTCCGGCGCTCTCACTCACCGAACGAAACGCAGTAGTACGGATACTACTACTCTTAAGTCGATCTTCTATGAGAGGGTAGTACTTCCCCGGACGATCCGGCCCATTCATGCTGAAATCAGCGTGGATCTACTACCGTAAAAATTAAATTTAAAATTCAATGGAATTTTAAATGGAAGATTGGTATAATTATTTTTAGCGTCGTTATCGTGATCAAACAATAACATGTCGACCACCATGTTTGCCTCGGATAAGTTTATCTTTAATTTTTCGCAATGTAACGTCTATGTAATGAAAACATCGAATATCACTGCATACCAGTTAGCCTTGCGACGAATGTTTGTTAAACACAAATGTTAATATAAGAGGTCTCTATAAACAAATCATCGTTTTAAAAGAGCAGTATTGTTGAATGACTGCAAGTGCTTTTAGCACTTGAGTAATGAACTAAAAACGACTATTATTGTGAGTGCCACACCTTGAAGAATAATTCTAGAATGCTAACCCTAAATAAACCAGTGAAGCGTTAGTGTTGTGTACGTGACTGAGCGGGCGCAAGTATTAAACGCAAAGCAGAGATGAGAGATTCTTTCATCCAGCTGGAATAGAAGATAGGTATTCAATACACCAAAAGCGAATGAGAGGGAAGGAGATAGACGTATTAAGTACAAGACTGCTGTCTATATTAGTGTTGGATAGTATTTTGGTCGAATGCACACACACGTAGTGGGTTCCAAAGCGAGGCGTGCGTCCGCCCGCACTTGTGATATAAAATCAACTCGACAAAAACATCGTTATTTTTATTTAACATCCAAGGCCAACATCGCCATATTGCATTCGCTATATCAGCTCGACACTGTTGGTCCTGTAAACAAGCTCTTTTATATGATTATCATTCCTATACCTACGTTTATAGAATCAACTTAAGTGCCTACTTTAATTTATATCTGTTTACACTACTTTATACGATTTTACTACGTAAGTACTCGTTTTGTGGAAAGGAACGAATAAGACAAGTGTTTATGGAGGAGTTGTTTAAACTTCTACGATAGATCTGTAACACTGTAATCTACTAATCTATAAAACATAGCGGTTATGTTTCTACTGCAATCATCGCTTTACTACCATTACTCACATAAAACATCACAACATGTCTACAAAATTTTATATGAAGTTTTTTTTATCCGCAAAACAAAACAAGCTAGCCCATGCGCCGAATCTAATCGGATCCACGTTGGGTAACACGTGCTCGGGGTACCGAGCAAGACGTGCAGCGCTGTGATACAAATAAACGTGCAGATATTGTATCATATTTTTTTTGTCTGACAAACAGCTAGTCATGACTAGAAAACACTTTTATTTTTCAGAATATTTAAAATCAATAATGAACGCGCTCGGTTATTTAGACTCAACTTCGCCCTTTATATCCTGTCTAAGGCAGTTGAGTGCATTTATTTTTGGACCATAGGCAGGCACATAATTATGCAAATAGATCAAATATTTACATGAACCATACATATTACACGATTGTATATTAAGTAGATAAATGGCCAGACGCCATTACAGCTGGGGCACACGATGCGTTGCGGCGGCGCGGCGCGTCGCCGCACCGGACTTGCAACCGCAGACGAGGCGGGGATGTGCTGGGGCGACGGCGGCGCCGCTGCGACATACGTGCGGCCCCACACCGCTCGTGTGTCCAGTCTTTCTGGTGCGGCGCCCCAACGCATCGTGTGCTCTCGCTCTTAGAGCTAGGGCACACGGTGTCGCTACGTCGTGATACATAGTAATATCTGTGGCATGCCACACCACGATGCACTGTAGCGCCGCACCGGACTTTCAACCGCCGAGACAAAGCGGGGAGGGGTGAATGCGTTGCGACGTCGTCGGCGGCACCGCTCAGTTGCTTATGCATCACTAGGAATGAGTGAAAAAATGAGTAAAATGAGTGAGTTTTATTGTTTATTTTAGTTCAGGATTAAAAAAAATGAGTACCAACAAAGAATATGTTGATATGGCGGCGGCGCTGCTGCGACCTAACAGCGTTGCAGCGCGCTGCGCCGCACTGCTCGTGTGCCCGCCGATACGGTGACTCGTTCCGATCCGGCTCCGCAACGCATCGTGTGCACCCGCTCTTAGTTTATTGTGCTTTATTGGCTATTGCTGTGATATTGTAATCCTCTAGTGAGAAAGTTTTTACTCTAGACTTAGGTGCCTATAATACTATCAATAATGCGACATTTGCCATTGCTAATTATATTTTTGTAATGCGTTATCATTTTATGCGCTAATTTATTTTACACGTGTAGCATTAAGAGTGATGAGACGATTGTGTTACGTAACTGGGCCAGTCTGTGCCGCCATTTTTTGTACATGAAATTAAACTAACTCATTGTGCGACCAAGGTTACCCATATTATGTCGAGCATACTTCCGTTCCGTCGCAAGTCTCGACTGCTAACTGCGTGTGAGTAATCTTGGTGATAAAGAAATATTGTTTTAAAATGCACCATGCATACGCTAACAGAAATATAACCTATAGGTAGGTACTTAATACGTTTAGAGGTTCCATTATTGGACTCGTGACTGTTATGGCTAAATAGAATATCATTGGTTATGGCGGATTAAGCGCATGAGCACCCAAAATCTATTCATCTAATACTTATCATGAGCTAAGCCAGTTCCAAATAAACCAGTATCACAAAGAACCACATCAACATTATAATCGCCGTTTTTTTATCTTTACGTAAATGTAAACAGAGCGCTTTATTGACACGCCCGCGGAGATACGAAAGCCGGTATCTAATTCTGTTGGCCTTGACAATGAAAAAAACTTGCTTTTTGCGCTACCTTGAGACTGTTTTTCGAGTGTTGTTCTGATGATTAAAAACATCGATGCATAAAGTACTTACAATTTTGCAGTTTATTGATTATGATTATGTATGACAAAGGATTATTTTTAAAACGTTTCATTTATAATATTAATTTATATTTATCCGTATAAAAGAAGAATTTATTTAAGTTTCTGCGTACAAAATCTTGATTACAATTTTGAAATATGCTAAGAGCCATTTATGCTACAAACTGGTTTGCGATTTTTTACATTTGTTGTTTTGCGATTTCCTTAACAAATATATTGTCGTTTTATATTGTAGTCTGTTTCAAGGGCTTCCTATTTACGAATTAGATAAGTATTTCATTATCAATTAGTATAAGTAATTCTTCAGATTTAAAGGTGCTAAAAGCGGTAGGTACTATTAATAAAATCGCCTTTGCATAGCGTAAAAGGTGCAAGTCTGCATGTTTCCTGGTAAATCCATGTAATACGATTAGGTATAAACGACGACGGCACGAAATGTACCAGTCGCAAAAGGCAGTATACAGAAAATTGGATTCTGATTCATCACTGCGCGGTGAAAGAGTTACTGTTAAAAGTTGGAATATAACGCGAGATTGTAAGATATTAGTTACTCAGGCGTTCTTCCTTCAGGCTATTAAACTATTTTCTAAATGAAACTCTAGCCATGAGAAGGTTTATTTCTAAATGTGATTTTGTTTCCAGAGCTGGCGCTGGCGCGAATGGTATATTTTCCAGAAGACTGGACTTCTCTACTTTCAATCTTCTACCGAAGCACAAAGTCAACTCATATCAAATCAAGGTATGTGGGATACATATTTAAAATTTTTACTTTGATGATAAAAATAATTTCAAACTAAAGTGTTCTTAATGCTTAATGGATTTAGATTTAGCACTTAAAAAACTGATAATATAATATGTCCGTCTAGGTGCCGAGAGAGTGACGTATCAAAGTAAATGCCTGTAATTGTGTTTATAATAAGGTTCATTAGCACTAGAAAGCTATATAAGTCTTGATCTTTGTTCTGAGGCAGTAATTCGTGAGTAATGTTCAATAATGGTTTGGCAACTATTTTTTGTAAGACTAAACTAGCATTCTTACCAATATCTTTTCTATACATAATACTATTATTTTCGAGCGTATTTTTAGGGTTTCGTACCCAAACTGTACTCAATTACTAAGTTCTGTCCGTCCTACTGTCACTAGGCTGTATCTCATGAACCGTGATAGTTAGACAGTTGAAATTTTCACAGATGATGTATTTCTGTTGCCTCTTTAACAACAAATACTAAAAAACAATAACATAAATATTAAGGAGCTCCTTTATAACAAACGTTCAACTAACCATACCACAAATGATTTTTTTGCTCGTTTTTACTCGATATAGATAACAGCAACAGGGTACCTAGACGTTTAAAATATTTACAGAATATTTGAAATAATATAATAATAATAGAAATAATAATAATAATGATAATTATATAAAAAAAGAAAAGAAGAAAATAGAATAGTTTAAAAATAAATAAATTAAAATTAAAAAAATATTTAAGGGAGGCTCTCATACAACAGACATGGTTTTTTTACTGTTTTTAAAGATAATACGTGCGCGAGTCCGACTCGTACTTGGCCGGTTTTGTTATTATATAGTATTTGTCAGTATTTGCTAACGAGCCAAGTGTACACGTTACGAAGATCATTTTACTAATTTCGTCGTGGAATTTTTTAGAAGTAATTAGCGATTGTTACGCTAACTAAACCTACAGGTATAAAACAATAACATATTTTTATTGCTGAAAAGGTTTGCGGAGGTGAAAGTTTGCTTTTGTTGTCGCCGCCATAAAAACACAAGCTGACACTTTTAACGATAAAATGCTGTCATGAGTGGCGCCGGGCGGGGTTTGTCGGTGGTATATTCTACCGAATAAACGTAACTTTGGTGTAATTTAATCGTAACGTGGTGGTTTACGAGCCACACCATAACTCATGAAAGTAAATCGTCAGTTTTTTTAACTTTAAAATAAATAGATTCGCTTTAATGTTTTATGATAATGCTGTTTATCATTTTAATTATACTTATGAAATAATTTATATACGGTAATAATTTAAACGTTCATGTCTTGTCTAGTAATTAATTGCATAAAACGATATAATAGCGATACGGTGCAAAATTCGTGACGATCTTAATTATTCATAAGCACGTCACAAAATCAGTAGCGCGCTTATTAGTACGCCTTGACTTGAAGTCAGTAAAAAAATAAATTGATGGGCCTCTCAGTATGCGCTAAGTGGATAACTAGCTGTGAATAAGACTGCTGACGGCGGAAATGTCTATGATGGTATGTCTATTCATTTTATGTTTCTAAAGATATAAAATTGTGCGGCAAGCCGTGCAATGCAGTAATTTGTAATTTTATAATATGAACGTTTCGTTTTATTATGACAACAAATTCATTGTATTGGTCTGCCATGTCATTGCTGCCTTAAGGTAAGTTTTCTTAAATGTACAAATTAAAACTATTGAAATCGAATAATAATGTGTTAGGTACTTAGTTTAAACTATATTCTACCCCGGCGAATCCGGAGACAGACCACTAGTGAAATATTATAATTATAACGTTTTATTAATACCACATTGAGTATGTATTGCCATTGTTAAATTGCCAACACAACTTGTGAAATTCCAGGGGTCATATATATTATGTTTATTAATGAACCCTAAAAGACTTGCAAAGTTTGTTAAGGACCTACACAAAGAAACCTAATTGAATTTTATTTGTGAAGATCGTATTTATTTGCGTTTAAATAAAAGTGCATATTTTTATCTGATTGTAACCTCGGCAGTTTTCTTTGAGTCATCTATTGCATTGTTACATTGTATGAGATACATTTCTAATTATCACCAACTGATGACAGATTCTCACGTGTAAAAAGAAACGAGAGAATGCGTTTTATAAGCGTTTATAGTAACTGATCGTTCCAATTCGATTAATAAAGTCGCAGTTGGCAACAGCGGCTGAAGACACACTTAAATTGTAGGTCATACTTAGGTATAAAATTTACGGTACTTAGACAGTAGTTACCACATACCTCCTATCAGATGGGCAGTTGTCTCATCTCACAGCTTGTGTAATAAAAAACAAACAACAGTTAAGTCACTAAAGGTGTGAAATTCAGATACGGTGTGTTCTCCTTTTTTGTGAGAAAGGCAAGTGTAGGTACCCTTTCAATCGCACGGATTGTTGGCAGTAAGAATTGAAGTACCACATTTACACATTTTACAGTGAAGATGCCACTTGCCGTTTACGACTAGGTTATTTACACTCTCTTGTCATCTTGACTGGGCCTGTAGTGTAATATCAATAATTAATTGGAAGAGACTCAGTGTAAAGAAAGCGTCCGATTGAAATTATTGATATATAATTATTCATAATCATAAATAGTTGTAATAAAATAGGTAATGTTGTCCAATGAGAATTTGCTTTCCTACTTGATTAGTCATTGTTTTTTTTACACTATAACTACAAACAGGTGATTTTATATCACAATATAAAATCACCTGTATGTAGTTTTGCCTTTAAGCAGTGGACTCCTGTCGGCTGATATGATGTAGTTTTATTATGATAGTGGACTAGTCATACCTGTGGTTTCCTCTATTATGAGTTTTGACTCTTATTTAGTTTGGCTTCATCAGACCTAAATAATACTTAGGCTAAGAAAGGATAAGATATTATAGGAATATAAGATGTTTCGTAATATAAAAACAAAGTCTAATGTTAAAAACAACGGCTGAAAACGATGTTTATCTGCGTTAATATTTGAATACAATTATTGTTTTTCTTTGTAGATTTTTCGATTACTTAAATAAGTTTTTTTAATTTCGTTCTTACTATTTGTTAAATAATAGAAAAAAGATACATTGGCTGATTGATTGTATAAAGTAAATTTTAGGTGGTTTATTTTATGAAAGACCGTCACTAACACGTTCTAAAATCTTTGAACTTAAAATTTAAAATAAACTTCAAAATATAAATTGACCTACGGATCCTCTGTCATACGGATTCGACTTGCATTTGGTTTATTTCAAACGATTACTCGTGTCTTTAGTAGATGGCGCAGTATGTTGTACACTATAACTTAAAAGGTTTGTTGTCACGCCAAAAAGCTATGTTTTATCTGACAGTACTAATGAGCGTACATTTTTCTTTCTAAACGAGCCATCCCTTACTAGTTTGTCTCGATACGGATTATTTTGCAATTGTTAATAGTTATGTGTATTTGTTATGCGTCGCTAGTATCTAATCTCCACGGGCCTTGAGCCAGTTGTGTGTCAACCGACGGTCATTCCCCTGTCCGCCGAGCCCGCTGCTATTTTTGCTCAGCATTTGTTATTTATTGCAGCACATATGCCTTTGTACTTACACATTTATTTTAGTTATATGATTAAATAATTGTACTCAATTCTCAAAACTTGACGCAGTTAAATGCCGTTAAGTTCTGTTACTATGCTATTGAACTTTCTCTTGTAGATTATTATCCTCTATCATAAATTTAATGCCATGTAAGTATGTTTTACTATAGATACCTAATAATTATTGCTTATGCAGAATACTCAACACCCAATTAGGCTAATAAATAATAGCTTATTTTAATGAAGGGTCAGTGAGATAAAAATTAATTCCAATATGTTACAAATAAATACAAATCAAGTATATTTTATAGTAATTAGGTAGGTAGGTATGTAAATTTAATCTATTATAAAAAGTTTGTATTCAATTTATATTGAGTGTGACTCTGATAGTATTTAAAATACAGTATAGACGATGAACAAGGCTAATTTGAATGTTATTTCGTGTAAGTCTAACGCCCAACTGCTGCTATTGTGCTGCAAACGTCTGCTCGTGCAGCGATTCCAACACGCGAGATAATTTAAAACATTTTCTTCACTTATCTATCGCGTAAATAACGCGACCGGTATTGTCTTGATGCCGACTTGTTTTGCTTTACCTCGCGTGAGAATACTCCGTTTACTTACACCGAGCGAAACTTCATAATTCTTCACCCCGCCTTGTGCCCCCGTGTGTACCTACTACAAACTACAACCGCACAATCTTTCACTTTATCTCGAGCGCTGAAAGCCGGCTCATTTAGGACTGCAAAAAATAAATCGCTCAAACCGGGCAATAAAATTTAATAGGTCTGCTATAAAATAAATATCGGCCCGCTCCTTCCTACTGGAATCTAATAATCAAGTGAAACGATACGGAGATACAGAGCTGTAAGCATGATTGATAACAGCGACAAGCGAGGCACGTTTTCGCGGAGCGGCATCATTAAATCCGCGTCCACTTCTTCTATTTATGGTGGCCTGCTGTCTGCCAGCATATTGATTGCGCCGACCGGTTGTATTGCTCGTAAGACCTAAAGCCGGGCTTATGAATTTATCGCACCGGTAATTTTCACATCCACCATGCATGTACGTACGTATTTATGTCTCATGATCAAACATGGGCTAACAAGCCAAACGAGTTGATATAATGTTATGACAATTTTAGCTAAGTTACCTGATATCTTTAAAATCAAAAGGATGCTGCTGAAATTAATTTAGATGTTATATGTTAAGGAGTTAAGCGTGTTATTTGAAGAGCTAGTAAGCAGATGTGGCGGGCCGCGGCCAGGCACGCGGTCGTCCATGTAACTAAATCCGACGGAGCCCGCGCGGCCGTAAGCCGATATCACGCTCAAGGCTTCCCATGTGGATTAGCACCGCGTTTTTCTTTAAATCGTTTTGCTACCCAGTGAAACAGACGCTTACCTTTATGTGTCTCTACCTCATTTTTATATAATCATTAAAATAATATATAACATGATGTAATGGTTACAACATCCCAACTGTGTTGGTATTGGTAAACGTGATTGTTAAAAATTTTACCATTTTTATTAAATTCAGTTTCAACGGGAGTGTTATTCCTTTCGCCCTTTATATTTTAGCCTATTAATATAATAGGTATGGTAATCCACAGTTGCCTTTAATAAAAAGGTAAATATTGCTCATTTTTGCGTTGCTTGTAACACAAATGCACCTTTGCTCTTTGATCTTTGGAAAATAAATAGTAGTTATATTATAAAGGGAACATTAAACAAGCCTGCCGATCTCGAGCGGACCTAAGTTATGCTGTCATGCCGCCTGTTCATCATGCGCTGATATACTGCAAAATGCATCTCGATTTTCTCAACGGACCGTAAATGGCAAGTAATGAGAAAGTAGCCAGTTAATAGATACAATAGGGCTGGATAGGTCTTGCAGTGCAACTTTCCTTCGCTGCAAAAACTTGTAGAATGATAGCACGACGTGCAATAAGTACTTACTAGTCCAGATATCGGGTGTTTCGTAAGAACCAGATAAACGTAATTACTCCATTACATAGATGCTTGATAAATAATTGCTATTTAAGTTAAATGAACGAATCTCTTTAAATCTTTTGGAATTTAGGAACACGCAATTTTATCGTGTGGCGCAACAGATAGTCGATCTTGCGTATTTTGTTAATGTTTAGCTTTCGACACCGTGGATAGGCTACCAGGGCTATAAAAGGCAACAAGCGTGCGAACTTTATCCGCAACCCGTAACTGCTTGCGAGACCGTTTCGTGTACTTGTGATCAAGTTTTTTTACAAAGTTATTGCAAGTATCCACTGGCAGGACACTATTGCCATGTTTGGTAGGGCTTTGGAGCCGGTTTTTGTTGACATCGTACTGTTGAATTCAATCTTGATAAACATGCTCCTTGTTTGCGTACATTTAGGAGTCGTTAATATTTCGCAGCACTGGCTATAATTCAGTTGCGATGTCGAAATCTTTTACTTTGTGAATAATTAATATAACTTTTCAGGGTAGAAGTTAGTTACATTTCTACTTGGGGTTTCCTAATAAGATCAAATAATGTGTTTAATGGCTATACAGATTACTGAAAAACAATTATTATTTCGAAAAACACCGTAAACTTTAGCTCTAATAAGCATAAAATACCTACTTACTCCTGAATAGGTATAATATTAATGTTACTCAATGCCCAGTGCCGCGTGCGTCGCCGTCGTCTCGTCTACGCCCACTCATATTCCGCTTGTCACAATCGACTGTTGCGTCCAGACATTATGACAGATAACATGTTTTCTTTTTTTACCAACTACACAATGCTTCATTCATTTATTTACTTATTTTTTCGCCTGTGTATATTTTATATGGCAATATTAATTAGTAGCCGCATTGTCGCATGTCGCATCTTAAATTAAAATTGATACCAAAGATTTTTTTTTTTTTTATTGTATAGCCTACCAAAGTAACTCCACCCCGCCTGATGGTAAGCAGTCAGTGGAATCCAGAAGTGGCGGCCACTATACCAAAAGCTATCGTTTTAAACTGCTGGTATAGTGGCCTCCACTATGGCGGCTGGGAATGGGGTTAGGGGAAGGAAATGAGGGACGTGAGGAAAGAGGAAAGGGGGGAAATTGGGCCTCCGGCGCTCTCACTCATTGAACGAAACGCAGTAGTACGGATACTACTACTCTTAAGTTGATCTTCTATGAGAGGGTAGTACTTCCCCGGACGATCCGGCCCATTCATGCTGAAATCAGCGTGGATCTACTACCGTAAATAAAACCGTAAAATTACATTTAATATTTATTGTTAACATTTCACACAAACATCTATAACAGACGTAACATTTGTTTAATAAATACTTACTTCTGTACTCGCAAAGCTAATTATTATAAATGATCGTCTCGTTTAACATAACTCAAACATTTCAGTGTATGAAATTTCATAGAAACAAAGTTGTAGCACTAGTTGTAGTTACTAGAATAGAACTGGAGCGGTCATTGATCCAGCGCTCGCTATTATTATCACGATAACTGCGGTAATAATGTTTGGAAAACATGAGCTTGATTTCAGGCAAAAATTGTTGGTGAATTGTCAAATTATTACATATAATTACTTTATGTTGTTGTAAATTTTCAACATTTATGTGCCTAACACGCTGTTAGTTAAATTTTGATGTACTAGGAGCGCAGACCTCGATGACAACTCTGTAGATCGAGTCGTAAGTAGGTTGACCCTGCTGGTAATCAAGACCAGGACTGTTAATTAAATCGAGTGAACGAGACACTGACAGTTGTAACGCCTGATTACGTCACTGTCTGCAATATCTCTTGGAGATTCCTACCAGCGATATAAATCAGCGTTAGATTAATTATCGCAATAGGCTCGTTTGCTGGAGTTAATTAGAAAATATCGCTATAGAAGAAAGACGTAAGATTAGATAGTATTTATAACGTAGGTAAAGTTTAAAATTACTATGAATGCATTTTCACACGCAGAAAGGCGTGTCTAACTGTCGTTAGACAAATACAAGAAATAGTTTAAAAAATAATGCAGGAATTTAAATAAATATATTTGATTGAGTTTTTCTATAATTAAGACTCATTTATCAGAATCAATTCTAGGCGAAAAAAAACTGAGATTCATATTGTGAAGTAGCTTTTTGTTAGCGTTAAAATTAATACTTCTAAATATACTATGGAATTAAGTAAGCTTAATAAACGGTTGCAAATGATAATAAATTTAACTAACAGCCAATTCTATAGTTGTCAAAATAATAAATGTTATTTTATTCTTTAAATATATGTTTACTATTCGGTTCTGAAAACGAGTCTTAGTTTATTGCTATTAGAAATATTTTAATGGCTTTTAATTTTATTGTTTAAATAGAAAAAAGCTGTAGGTAATTCCTTACTAGTCTCATTATTACAAACAGTTAAACACAAAGTACACTCAGATCTTTAATCAAATTGTGACGCGAAAACATTTGCCTCATGTTAATGAAAATAGAACCCACGTTTTTTTTGTGTGGTGTGGGTTGTTAGTCTCTGATATCTTTCACAACTTTACATAGGCTGTTGGGGAGCAGAAGGCTTTCAACCGTTAATAGAACCCTAGACACTCAGTGCATCAAATTCATTAAGTACACACCTATTAAAACTGCTTACTATTTTTAGGACAACTGACAATGAAGTACGAGTATGTTGCTAAGTCCGTTCTAACGTACCTATTACTTTAAAACTTTGTATATAAATACCGAACTGATTTCTATCTGAATACAAATCGATACATTTAAATTCATTGGTCGTAACAATTTGGTAATATGTTGTTCAACGCTATTGTGTTGGCGCTTTGTGGAACACGTTTTTAGTTTTACATAACTTCATTCTTTAAGTTATTACGCGACTCTCAATAGACTACAATCAGTATAAATCAATATTCGTAGATAATAATCTTCGTAATCATTCTACCTAACTCGTGAAATTGTTTTGTTTCTTTTTGTACCTACCTAATCAATTAAACATCGGTGTCGTAATGCATAATTTCTGGCGGTTTCTTGTGATGATTTTCAGTAGTCTTAGCACATATTGCTTTGTCTTTCATATTCATCCAGTCAACATATTAATTGCCCATTTCATTTCATTATTATTTAGATAAGCTTTAATTTTACTTGTTTATAACAAAAAATTAGGGAAAGATTCGCGTGTGTTGTTATTCCTCCTTTTATCAGAAACCTTTTTGAGTATACATAGAATAAGCCATAAGCCATCAAATTCATAAAAATCGTATGATTGGTGTAAAGTAACGTGTAAAAAGTACAAAGAGTGAGCAAGCGTGGCGATCAATGCTAATGCCTTCTCTATGAGAAGAGACCTTTTCCTGCAGTGAAAAATGGAGAAAAAATTAACGCGCAGCGTAGGCAAACCTCTTACAAAATGGACCGACGACGGATGATACAAGGGTGGCGGGCAACCGATAGATGAGGGCTCACGACCGGCCAAAATTAAAATAATTGGCGAATATTAGGGAAGACCTATGACCAGCTGTGGTTGTCTTTCGGCTGATATGATAATGATGAAAAATAGATAGAAATAAGCACAATATTATTATTCATTAAGTATTATATTATATTAAATACTACTAGAGTTAGACGTACCAACCCTAGCGATAACACTTGGCGTTAACCCTGAAGTCGGGCGTGGGGTCGACGCACGCGCATAACCCACTTACAGTGCACGTCGATGCAGCGCGCTACGACGACGCTTGCAAATCTCCCGCGCATACAATCGCAACCACTGATTTGATTTGCTATACCCGCACCTGTTAGTTCAAATACCTTTTGTTTTATTGCAATCTCTGTTCACTAAACTCTCTTGATTTAGAGATTAGAATAATTGATAACTTAGCAGTTGAATAACATGCTTGCACATGGAAAACAGCAATTTAACTCAGCCTCTGGAATTGGCGGCGATTACGACTTACCATCTGGTGTTGTCTTTGCCATATGTAATAAAAATTTAATATATTTTTGTTAGTTATAATACAACCAAATTACGTAATAACACCTAACATCAACAACGTATTTATCAGCAAGTTTCCATGTATGGCATGTTTTATGTGTATACGACTAAATTATTCACATAATCAAGACCTAATTGCGAGGTGTGGTCTGGATACGTTATTGCTGTAGCTAATTACTATAACACGACGAGATAAAGTAGCGTGATCGAACTGAATAGTCACGCACAACTAACGATCTTAGATTGAGGGATTGCTATAACAAATAATTAGTTATTTATTGAAGCGAAGCAATTTTTTAGGTGCTCACGTGTCGTGTTACCAAGGCTCTTATTCTTCTTTCTTTGCCTTTGGAATATTTAATGTTACATTGATATAGTCAGTCATTCATATCAAATCGGTAATGTTATAATAATATTTATAACATTACCGGGTATTTATTACATCTTAAACAATCACACGATTACATGCATTCGAACCCAGCGAATTAGGGTTAAGTCAACCCCTTTTGTTCCTTAGAATACCCACGATTTGGGACATATCTTCATAGTCAGTAAGACCACACAGCTTTAGCTGTTAAATTATCGTAACAAGAAATCATAGACAGTGTTGTCGTATCTATCTCCTATCAACAGCGGACTGTACCATAATTACAGCTGTATTTAAATTGAGAGGCGCTTGATTTAATCGCGCAGTTATTTTATTATTGCTCCCGCCTACAAACCTCGCGCTAGCATAATATAGATGTTTATCGCACAACATTCAATACTATTTTCGTACAGATTAACCTCGTACTTATTATAATTTATGCGATTTACATCCTCTATATAAACGCATATAAAATCAATATTTTATGTCAAAACATAAACATCATTTCTCACAGGTAAAATGCTGCATCTTATCCGTGCGTTAACTTTAATAAAACAAAATAAAGCGACGCCATGAAATCAGTATAAAACATAAGAATAAAAAAATATAAATAAACCTATTTTTGATATATATCGTTACCGTTGCTTCATCTTGAACTAGACATCCGCCCTCGCTTCGCTTCGGTATCAAAAGTTTCATTCACAACAAACGCCTACAGAAAATATCATAGTTATAGTAATGTATTGAATCATTCAGATTTACAAAGGCGCCTTAAATATTAAATTTTTGAAAATGACTGAAAAATATGTTAAACATAATAAATATTCTCTATGTTACCCGTCCTATTTGTAGCTTTATAAAGGTGAAAGAATTTTTAAGTCGGTTAAATCTCTGGGTTAGATCTTGAGTTAAATCGAAACAAACTAACATAAAAAATCAAATCTCTTCTCTTTATAATATTAGTTTAGATAACGAAACATTAAATGTGTGTTTCACCCGCGTCTTTGTTTACTGCTCTGCGCCCGTCGCCAGTAGCGTGATGTTACATAGCCTATAACCTTCCTCAAAAACTGGGCTATCATACGCAGAAAGGAATAATTCAAATCCGACTATTCCAGAGGTTAGCGCGCTCAAACAAACAAACTCTTCGGCTATTATATAATAGTATAGATTAGTATAACATTTATTTAAAACAAGTGAATATGAGTACGTGAGCTATCCACATGTCGCTCAGCTTATGATAGGCGTAGAGTTAGGTCACGATTTGCTACGAACATGTAACATGCAGTAGTCTAACCAAACAACTTACTGCAACAAAATACTTAAACAATTATACACGATAATTAACATACTTCTGTACCTATTCGAGCCGCGACAATGATACATTATTACTCAGAATGCCACATAATTGATGCGATTCTATTATGCATACTTCGAAATAGGAGTTATGAATTATGCAAAGAATAGCAAGCACGCTATTATTAGCACTACAAAATCGTTATATCAAAACAAGTTAGTCGCAATTGCCAGGGATTTGTTACTCATAGTAGCAAAGGGAAATTTTTGAGTACAAGCGGGAATTGAGACGATCGCCATTAGCCGTATTGTTATTGCCAGCATTCCCAGTAATGAACCGCTCGTTTTCGTCCTTTAATATCACCGCTTTTACTCCCTTTACTCGCTGTAATAGTGCTAGAGCTTTATTTCAGTTCCACCTCATCTCATCGGTTTTGTACTCGTCTAATTAATTCTTTTATTTTCAGAGTACTACTTTTTAGCAGGATTTCAATTTACAATTCTTAATATTACGTACATGTTTCAACTGTGTTTGTATGCATGCTGATGAGGTATAAAGCTCGGCGATATTGGCTTTTCGAGTGCCTTAACAGTCTCGGTAGAGAAATTCTCTGCGCTTGTTTTTCCAATTTAAGCTCCCTGACATTTTCCAGCGGTTTCCTAGCATCATTGACGCCAACATATACGCTCGGCGAAGGGCGATTTACATGAAAACTTTGTAAAATATTCACATCAGTTGTCGATTGCCACGCTATATTGAGATATTCAAACTTTCTCTCCGTCGGAGATTGTGCATCTTATTTACATAATGAGATGCCGGCATTGTGTTACAGCTGCAATGAATTATCAACGCCTGTACTGGCATAATATATTTTGGTCGAGGATATCATTTTTATTGCACTTACGAGTACGCTCTATGATATTTACAAAACACGACCAGAATCGTGACGCAACTAAAGATATTTCCACACTTTCGCCCACGAATCTCGACGGCGAGGCCGAGGTGAAGTTCAAGACTATTTATAAAACGAGCCGAGCCTTACTAGGCGGCTATTGATCGCGTACAGAACACGCACCCTAGCGTATTACGGTAGGTTAGTATGCCCGCGGCTAGCTTCGTTCGTAGCTCCCGGAACGCGCCGAAAGCACCCGAAATTTTACATCCCCCGGCCGGTATTGATCGGACTTGACATTGAAATTGTAATAGACGCAAACAGCTGGGAAGTAAGGGTGCGTGCCGGGACCACGGACCCTGCTCACGCAATTCCGTCTCCACCCGCACTCCTCACCCGACTTTTTTCGGTACTTTAGATTTACAAGTTTATTGCCGCAAAAAAAGGATAAGTAACGGCAATACGCCGCTACTGCTCTGCTCTAAGTTCTCTATTTGTATAAATTTAAATGTTCATTAAAATTATTCATTGGCGTTCAAATGTAATTGAACGTTGGTAACTTCTAGTAATTATGCACAAGAGCCCTAAGACGAGAGCTGCGGCGTTCTAAATTCTCATTTATATTCAGTGCGGTCGAAGTTTGAATGTTATCTAAAATCCGTGTTTAGGTGTTGGGCGGGATTGCTCTAATCTCGAAACTAAACACATTGTTGAGTTAGCCAAAGCTTTGTTCTCTCTCGATGTCGGCTCTACGATTCTATAACTTCATTCAAGTAGGTACGTAAACTTAATCCTCCAAGTTTGGTTGAGACAATAAAGTTCCAAAACTTTACGGGCTAATAAGATATTTTTTTTCCACTTTGTAAAGGAAAATAGTTTCCATTTTATAATATATGTTAGCAATTGAGTGAGTGCGATTAAAGACTACTTGCAGGGCTTGTTATCAGTAGATGTTTTGTCACGCAAGTCGTCGTAGTTTTCTATTGCACTGTGCTTGAACATTGTTTTATCGTTACGACGACATAGGCAAATGTGTAGTGGAATGTCTATAATGTAGGGTATTTGTTATCATTTCACATAATATGTTCACGTACTTCCTGGGCTCTACTAGTTCCACCTGCTTGCATTTCCTGCAACAAGGTATTTTGCCCGCTAAGCAACGCTTACTGTCGTTGGTGGCGATATAACTTTCTTTTCTGATATCGCGCAAAGAGCAAGTATTTTTTACTAGTTTCTAAACCATTACCTACGTTCGTCTATTGATATATATTTTTATAGAATTTTCCTTCAGGGAAACGAGATCTTTTATTTAAGGAGTAGACAATTGTTTCACAAAGTTCAATAGCAGTTATACATTTCAAAAATCTGTATGTCACAGCTAATTCTTTAAGAACTTTAAACTTCAATAAAACCAAAAATTAACTACTTATACTATTTTTATATAACCAACTAATCTTAAAACATAATTAAAAGAACTTTTGCAATAAAAATAAAAAGCAGGTCCAGAGGATAACAAGTTTGTCTTAGATTCTAGCTTCCAATTTGTTTTGAAACAGCTATAATTTAAAATTCAATCATGTTCTAATCTGGGGACGGATGGCAAAGCCGATGGTGAGTGGAAATCTGAGGACACACGAAGATGTTTTTGCTGAATACGGATCAGTTTTATCGAAATTATTCCATTACCGCAGCTGTACCAATAGAATTATAAATAAAAAATGCGGCTGGTGTCTGCTTCGGTGCAATTCTATGGAATCACGGCACCTCCAAGTTAAATAAGTGATCACCGGTGTAGAACGTGAGCTGAACACCAATAACTATATATCTAACTTTCAATGTGTACAACTGTCGTTTTCTGCACTTTGTCAACGTTTATCATAGACATTATTTTGTTTTAACTTACCAAAGATTTCGACAAAGGCCATGTACGAGCAACAGTGTTTGTAAGGAAATATTTATATAAAGAAGCAAAATTGAACGGAAAGCTTAATGTTCATTTGTTTACCAATTATGATGGATACAATTGGGCTGTTGTAAATTTAAAATAGAAGATAAAGGTCGATAGATTGGCTGTGGCGCAGCGGGCGGCGGGCTGGCCGCTAATCGATCGATGTCTGTGTGCACACTGCTTGGTGGCTGCTGCACCCGTGGCTGATCATTTGTCTCTCTCCCGCGCCGGCCATCGTCGATTCACCATCCTTGTCGCTTCGTTATTCATCGTCCCTAACCACCCGGTAGTAGACTGCCTCCCGGTGTTCTCCCGTATTTAGACACTGCACTATCTAATTTATGTTTTAAATTGTCGGCTTCTAAGTCCTTCGGGTGTACTATGATAACGACTATATCTATGGTTATAGTTATTACTTTGCAAAAGGTAATGGGCAATATCATTATAAATTTGTCTGGCTTCTAAGTTTCTATTTAGTTCAAATAACACCTGTTATGAATGTAACGTAATTTTGTCGTTTCAGCGAGCTCGAGCGTCGCAACCCTTCGTTCGTATTTTGCTTTCCCTTGTTTTTACTGCTCCAATATTGTTTCAAAAGGTTAAGTATTGGACATGTACTTTCAATTGTTGCGGGGCCTTGGCACGAGTTCGTCGCTAGTCGGCCAGCATAAGAATAGCGCACTGGCATTTGGTACCAGTGGCCTGCGCCTGCACCGCAGCGCGCTTACATAACGCACCTGCCATATCGGGGCGAACACCGCACCTCACGTTCACTTGCTCATTCTATGAATTACTTATAGGTCATAGACCTCATCCATTATTTAATTCTGCCCTGCACACTGTCGCATCGATCATTGATTTGTATTTCTGTGACCGAGTACAACGAACGACGTCGTAAAGTACTTGACACATCGTTCGAATCCCTTTCAACCGAGTGGGTTACTTCATTCAAGAGCTTGTTAGACAAATAAATAGTGTATGAGATGTTGCTATCGTTAAAGTCGCCGGCGGAAATCTTGGCTTTTCTTTTGAAGCTCCACACGTAGTCCTCACTTTTAGTAAGATCTCGTAGTTTTTTGTCCGTTTCTAAATGCGCTAAATCCTTTAACATCCCTGAGGAGTTAGAAACTGCGGATAAAACGGGAATTGACTGCTTAAACATCGCAAGGGCTCTCTTGAAAGACTGTGCCAACACCCGCGAATGAAAATTTAAACTGTTAACATACATGTACTGTGTTTTGATCTTAGACTGTTTTTGTACGAACTGCTTAATATTACGGTATCATTGTGTTAGCTTGGCGGCTGTATAATTCACAGTTGTGAGCTTTCGTGACGTTTACAAGCCAATGATAATTCATGTGTTCGTTTCACATAACTCAAAGTATACGTGACTGGTTTTGTACAAAGTATTACAGTAATACGTCTCGTCTTGTAGAAAAATACAAAACGAGCTATCAGGTTGCAAGGTGCAACAGTGTAAGTTGTTAGTTACCCCGACTCGTCGTGCCTTGGGACGATAAATCGTGGCGGGTCGCTGCCTCCGGTTAATACTTGGGATTAAGAGCGTCGAGCATCGCCGTAAACTGAGATATACATCATTCTGCTACACAGTTTGTTGCCGATACACCTATATATATTAATAGTCGAATTAATAACTGCGCGAATGTAATTCTTGGGCAAATGACAGCTTATGAATTTATAGCTAGGGGTACAGTTTCTTATATAAGTTATTTGTCTAGTCTCTTTTGGCGCATAAAACTCATGAACTGTTTATTACCTAATATAATACATGTTATATAATATGATATAATAAATATCACAACAACTATACACAACGCCAACTGGACCCAAACTAAGCATATAGCTATAACCATAATATGTATATCTTTTAATTATATTACATACCTACTTACAAATCCAAATTACATCTTATCCTATCACTGTATTGATTTTTAAAAAATCAATACACTGACCAAGGTTTAGGGTAGGCTTACCCTACCCTTAACCTTGGTCAGTAATATGTCCATATAATTCCATGCTTTATGATTATGACTGTTTTTTTTAAAACCCTAATTCTTGTTTACAATTAAAATAATAATATTAAAATCGATCTATATCTTGTTAATTAAATTAGTTATTGTATCCATGTATGAGTCATTTATATATTTATTCTATTTATTTGAGTCCTGCATTATACGCGATGTTGTTTGATTCTAGATGTCATCACTACATCACTGAATGAAATATAAATTGATAAACATCGGGTGACCTCCAATTGTTGTTGCATTGTGAATATTTTATGACACTGACTGACATGATAAAACAATTTAATTGTATGTTTTTTTATGTGCTGTATAATTAATCAACAAGATGATATAAGTACTTTACATATTTTTGTAGCAAAAAATATAACATCCATTAGATTTAATTGTAATATTATTTTGACTGTCTCCGTGGTTCAGTGGGAGCGCAAGCGACTGCTCTGCACGAGGTCGTCCGTTCCATCCTTAATCCCATACGGGACAAAACTTTGTGTGATCCATAATATTTGTTCCGAGTCTGGGTGTACTTTGGGTCTGTTAAATTTATGTTTGTAAAGTTCCCCGCGGCACATTTGTTCCCTAGTACGCGGGTTGTCTTTTTTTTAAGAACGTCAAGTCGTTGAGTATGAGTTGTTTTCTTTTAACATAGAATTAACACAACTTTGGCCGAGGGTGTTGTAACAGGCTATTAAGGGAATAACCAGGTAGGTAAAGAGCACTAGTATTATTTGGGTACTAAATATACCCATATTGCCACCCTGCAGTATCTTCCAACTAATAATGATATTGATGTGCAGTAAATTGGAATTTTATTTAATCGCTGATGAGAAGAGCAGCAGCTGATAATGCCAACTTTTATGCAGGCAATTGTCAAGTTGTAGTGACATCGTTTCGATACAAATGTGATAATATAATAAATTGTTTTCTCAATGTACTCTTGATTGCTTTGTGAGATGAACACTATAACAGCATCGTTGCAATCGCCTATTAGCGTCCATAAATTTCCCACTATTCAGCTGTTTAACAAACACGCTTTTTATTAAGGCAAAAACTGCATTGAGAGCTCGAGCGTGCAATTTATTAATATAAGAGATATTCGAACATGGAAAAGCAGTTTTTATCGAAGATAGATTAAGTGCTAATATTGCCAATGGAAATTTATCTGGTAGGCCTCTCATAAATGCAATTATTTACTATAGTTACCATTATTCGCAGAGCCTAGAAATTTAGATATATTTCAAACTGTAGATGGGCAGAGACAATTTAGTTCTGTTCATATCTGACATTGTACAAAGTATTACAGTCATTGTCTGACATTGGACGTCTCAAAAAAGTATCTATTAGCGTTGCCCAAAGTTTATTCTTAAAAAGCCATTTAGAGTCAATAAAATCTACTATATTGTCACTATTTCATGCTTCTAAGATACAAAGTCTATTAAATTGTATCCTAAATCCTTTAAGAGCACAGTTTGTTGCATCTATTTGCATATGAATGTAATAATGGAATCATTATGGGAACGGAATGCAAATATTCTCTCTAATTCGAAGGCTAACTACTGAATAAATGTGCTTGGAATTGATGTAAATAACTGCTTTAAGCGTTTTAGACGATTTTTGTACGCTTTATTGCTATTCATTATTCTTCTAAATTATTGGTGTATCTGTCTGTCCTTGTTATCGTTTATTATCGTCACATTGTTTTTCATAAGAGCAAAAGTTTGCCAAACGTTTAGAAATTAGTCTTTTGTGTTTCGAATTCAATTTTATTAACATTTTTTATTTATGTGCCTGTGCCTTACTGTCACTGGCAAAATAGTGCGTGCCCTTAGTTGTCGTCAAAAAGAAAGATGCAAAGATTCAAAAGCTACTGGCAGTAACTTCCAATTTTATATCTAAAATGAAAGTAGTTTGATAGTTTTGCTACACATGCATCATCGGAATGCTTTTAAAAATTTTACCCGTTCCAGTACCCTTAAATAGTAATATTAAACCTTAAGGAATGTTGTATTTGATGTCATCGAACTTTTAATTAACTGTCTATTGCACTTTCTGTATAATATTATCCAATTCTTAGTCGTAAAACTAATCTCGCCTAACACTGTTACGTTCCAACCTTCAATTGTTCTGAGATTTGAAAATAACTTTATGTGTTAATCTCACAATATTTTGATAGCTAGATAGAAAGCAACGTCTGATAGTGTCGAGGACTTCAAGATCCATCCACGTCTCTAGTAATTGTTTTCTCGTTTTAATGATGTTTTTATCTAACTTTGATATAGCCTCGATTAGTGACGTAATTACTGGGCACAATGACCGATAGATTGTTGTTGGTCTATTCTCGTGTTCGACGATGCCCCAAGAACAACGTAATTGCATTTTGCAGGGTCATTGATACAATGATGTCTCACTTAGCAAATTGCCAAATCAAACTATTATATTAACGCTAGATTCTATAAGAGACCTTGTCCACTTTTATTATCGCAATTATTTCTTTTTGTAGGAAGATTTGTTAGGTATTACCGAGGACTGAGATAGCCAGAGTATATTTACCTAAACATACACAATTAATCCCTGGTTACAGGAGTGCAACAGGAATATTTTTCAACTAAATAACTGTGCATACAATACTTTGTCATACTTAATGTGTCATTAAAATAAACAATCTATCTTTCTCACTCTCACTCTAACTATCTTTCTCATATTCCTTTTAGTGCGAATTATACGCAGCGTGTCTGTCACTGTATTTATAGTTGCAGTGAATTAAATTTATATTATTTAGCTATTAAGGTCGCCGGATGTATGTATGCTAAGTAGAACACATTTGAATAGTTGGATTGAGGTGTTGAGCCTTTTAATAGGACCATATGCGCGTACCAGTCTTATAATGTTATAATTCAACGAAATTAGAACATGTTGTTAACCATTCAAGGCAACATTTTACGTTGTAAAAGAGGTATACCAAATAAGACAAAAGTGCGACGTTTGTTAGTCTTTTAATCACACTTTACAATATCAAATTTTACTTAAACGGTGTATAATGGTCCCCGAAATAAGGCAATCTCATTGGTATGGATATAGTATCAATTTGCCATAATTACTGTCAGCTTATTATGCTTACGTTGCTCTCAATGATGTATTTCATCATTGAAATTTTATGAGCATTAAAAAATAACCGCTGGTCATAAATAAAATGTTGTAAGTTTTAATGTATGTGCATTGCTCCGATGTAAACCCTATACATAATATTAGATCACGTACATAAATTAATAAGAATACGTAAAATGTACAACACAACTTACATATTGCAGTAAGGTTCCTGGCAGACTGTCAGACATTTATTTAACAGTAAATAAACAGATAACAAATGAAGGCTATATTCTAAGTTTTTTATTTTTCGGCCATGCCATTATACTAATTGCTTCTAAGTTTAATATTTTTAAAGCACAAATAACATTTTCAACGTTTGCGTTAATAAAAATAATAAGAAAAACTTCTAGCTTCTCGTTATTTACCTAGAAAGTTTGTTGAAAGACTAGTATAATTATCACAAGAAACAAGATATTTATTCATTTAGGTTAATGGAATTAACTCATAAGAACGTTAAAAATTACAAAATGTCAGCCAATCAACCTACAGCCAGTTTGCTGACGTAGAGTAGGCTATGAGAAGAACTGGCAAGAAACTCAGGTCACTCTTTTTTAATGCCAGATAATTATTAATTTCAATTTTGGTCTGAGTTAGGCAATTTTAACATTCGACGCAACCAAAGCACCATACAAAAAAATATAATAGGTACCTACAAAACGACCAACTAAATTATTTTATCAAGTTAAGGAGAATAGGAGAAAGAATTTAAATTATTTAGTTTCAACTAGTACCTAGGGTAATTTGACTACGTATTTCAATTATAATAGTAAATGCACTTCACGGTCATATTGAACGACAAGGTAATTTTGGATTATATGTATTAGATGTATGTCTAGCCAAGATTGACTATTCATCAACTAGCACCCGTTCACGAGCATGACGCACGGACCAGCCATCATCACCTTCGCCATATTAAAGGGAAGTTGTTGACCCGGCCAATTCCAATTATCTATTCTGTGGTTTAAAGTTTGGATTGACCCTGTTGTAGATTTCTAAGCTGTAATTTTTTTTTCGCTTTAATCGTATTAAGAAATAACAAAAGCAAGTTCCAAAATACAAATTGTTTTCCGAACGTAGGTACGATAATAAATTTAAAGAGACGTATCACCTAACAAATTAGTCATTAACGCAAGCAAACTTATCGCAACACAGTTGCTACATTGTAGACTATTTGCGTACATTTAACAACATTTAACATGTTATGTTATGTAAGGGTCGTGCGTGCGATATGTATAGCGTTTGTTCGCCTTGGAGCGGCCGTTATCCTCTGTGACCGCGATATTGGGCCGTGGTGGCTTATCGCGCGTCGCAATAGGTATGTAGTTCGGCTGTGGATGCAGAATAGAATAGCGACTAGCGATTTGTGTTCAAGCTTGCGAGTGACGATAATCATTGAGTGAAACATGCGAGCCCTTATAACGCAACGTTATGAGAGCTAGCATGTTCTATGAAATATTTTAATGTAAATTCGACTTTATACTGAAATTATTTACCTGTAATGTAGGTAATGTTTTTATTTGTAACGTGTGGCTCGATTTTGATATACAAGTAAATGCTCGCGGTGAGGAAGCAGTAACAGCAATATATTTTTTTAGCCGTACCGTATACCGTTAGATTATTTTTTGCTACCATCGTTGAACTACAATTTGGCAAAAATTATCCTAAACACACATTAAATGGTGTTTAGGATATTTTTTTCCACCAGTTAGCGCCACTTAGGTTAAAAGGTCTTCCATTCACAAAAAATCAAAATCAAAATTAAAAATTAGTCACAGTTTAAAGAATCGTTAATTTGGCTGATTGAAAGCGCTTTCACAGATGCCTGGACCTGACGCCTCAGTGCTGCCATCTCGTGGGCGCCGTTTTAGAAAACCCTCATTGGTTTTGTATCTTACCTCCAACGAACGGCTAATCACCGCTTTACCAGAACGTTTATCATAGATTAAACATGGGTGGTTAGGCACACTTATCGCATTGTTGACTTGTTATTTTTTATCTTATCAATCAATCAGACGTGCACTTATAATTTATCAAGCAGACGTATTTATCTATGTATTGAGTCTACCATTAAAAAAATAAGAGGCTTAAATGTCATTGAGCTTGATCTTTTTACTTCAACAGAATATTGTAATTTTTTAAAAATTCAAAGATCACCCATTTCCATTATTTTAATATTTTAATGCTTTGTGTCATACTATCAAATACACTTAGCACCTTTCTACCTATATAAAATTATTAAATTTATGTTCGACCAATTCAAGTGTCCACCTACTTAATGAGAACTGCTTCACTTTTACCTAGAAACGTTCTAAAAATAGAACTGATTACACTTTTAAAGATAACTTATCTTCAAGTTCACGTTGTTTATATTTTTTATGTGTATAGACAGACGCATTAGTTAGACACCGCTTATCAATAGTCACAGTGTTCACACCCGCTCGCTTGTTTACTTCTATGCGTTTGTGTGCATTCAATAACCGCGATAAAAAGTCTATTTCCAACGACACACACATACAGTTTTATTTTTATCGACATCAAAAGCCTTTTCTAGAATTCTCAACAAGTAATAGGTGATATTTACGTGTATCCTGTATTAAATGGTGTGTAATTTGTAAGCGAGCTTGCAACAAAGTATACTATATCATTACTTAAAGTATTTATTTTATTGGTGTATTATGGAAGAACTATAGATTAATTTTACAGAGGCTAAATTTATTTATTATGTATTTAATACTCAATGGGATAATTAATTTTACAGAGGCTAATTTTTTTTATTATGTATTTAATACTCCATAGGATAACGATGTTAAAGCGCCATATAATTCTAGATTAAAACGTACCTATTTTGGTTAACCAAAGTTTATACAATTTATCCCGAGACCTGTGTATATTCTAGATATATAGATATAGATAGATTTGAGAGGGTTAATCAAGCTAATTTACGTATCAGTTAGTTAGCTTAATTATTAGACGTGATAAGAATTTGAGAGTTTGACTCTACATACCGACTGTCATAAAAACGTCAAACCTGTGACTGACGTATTTACCGAAGCATTTATCCCTTTACTTTGATGTTCCCTACACTACAATCTTTCCCCATCGATACTAGCAACATGCTAAAATGCGACTTGCGTGTGTCCGACATAAAAGTTAATATCATCCAGTATTTATTTCTACGGATGGAAGCACTGGTAGATAGACACTAAGGTAGTGACGGCGCAAAAAAAATAATTAAAGAGACAATGTAAACACTTTTTTTTCAACATGATCATTATACAACGACTTTAACTAATAGTTTATGTTTATATTCTACCGATAACGAAGTACACAATTATTAACACGGCGCGTTAGCTACCGTTAATTTACAATAATAATAATAATACATAATAACATTATCGCAATGTACGTCGTACCACTAATAATAATAAATAATATCATTACGTGCTTTTGCAATTACTGCTATTATGTAAGGGATCAGCTATTTACAGCATTGAGTTAAAAAAGTATTTGCTTAATTATTGTGTATAGTTAACGAGATGACAGATTTTTCATGTGATTCTATATTGTACACAAATAGATAAAGTAAGAAACATTATGTAGGTACAAAGTCACAAGTGAGATAAGTGAGTTTTCTTAGATTTTCACCTCGTTTTATAAGTCTGAGTGAAATTTGAACTATTATATTATAATGTACTAACGTTTTCATAGAATACTGTTAGATGTTTTTGTTAGTTTAATTTTAGTTCACGCCTTCCTATACGGCTGCAGCCAACCGATAAGGCTCGCGAAAACATGTTTTTTTCGCATCTATCGTATTTCTTGTTTTGACTAAAACGAGATAACAGATAATAATAATAACACAACATCTACACAGCTCTATCTAGACCCAAAGTATAATACATTACATTATATACATTTATTTTATTCATAAATCACGGTTACAAAAAGTTTCTTGCTGTAGCAATAAAATGAATACGTTTTATAAGGGCCTTGGTCCACAACAATACAAATCCAAAATGTATTATCGCTTTGGTAGCGAAGCGGTGCAAATGCAAATAGCACCGCGTGACGTGGCATTTGCAGTTATTACTTCTTTCTTTGTTTGCTTCGCTGTTCTCAAGAAAGTTAGCCCTTACTTAATCTTAATATTTGCAAGGCAGTTATTTAATATTTTCTCTTTGCTTTGTCGAGATGCATTCGCTTCGTATACACGGTTCGAAACAGGGCAAGTACGCAAGTACCAATAGTATGCAGGTACTAACCTTACCAAAGACCTCATCATATCATCCAAAAGACGTCTATGGAGGCCTATGTCCATTGCTGGACTTAGGCCTCCCCCAATTTTCGCCACCGTAGCCGGTCGTTCGCCGCCCTCATCCATCGGTTGCCCGTCACCCTTATAAGGTCGTCGGTCCACCTTGTGAGGGGTCTGCCCACGCTGCGTCTTCCGGTTCGTGGTCGCCACTCTAAAACCTTTCTGCCCCAGCGGCCGTCAGTTCTGCGAGCTATGTGTCCTGCCCATTGCCACTTCAGAGAAGCAACTCTGCGAGCCACGTCAGTCACTTTAGTTCGCCTGCGGATTTCTTCGTTTCTCAAACGATCGCGCAGGGAGACGCCTAACAAAGCCCGCTTCATCGCCCTCTGAGCGACTTTGAGCCTTCGGATAAGACCCATAGTTAGCGACCACGTCTCTGCTCCGTATGTCATCACTGGCAACACACACTGGCCAAAGACCTAGACTTAGGCAAAAACGTCTGAAATTGCTAATCTTACTTGAGCAAGCATGGAGATCATCGATCTTTGATAAGAAAAGATTGATGAAGGTGAAGATTTGAAAAGAGGTTTTATCCTATCATGGAATAGTCCAAAACAACAAATTCAAAATGTATGCTTGGCCAATTTACACCGTAGTGGGCTGGGACAGCGCGCGGTTTGAAACGACGAAGAACACATATAAATAAATTTATAGGCAAATACAAAATGATAAACAATGCCATTGATCATAATATTATGTTATGTGACATGATATTACTAATTCATTAAGCCGATAATAGATTTCTAGTCGTAACGCATTTATGGAAATGAAACTCAAAGAACAGATATGACTAATATCCACTTGCCTTGTCTTATAATTTAACTATGTATAATAAGGTCTGGGAAATAATCAATCACATAATAATCACACAGTTGGCATTGATAGTTTGCTGCGATAGAGAAATTATTATGTTTGCTATTTATTGTCATAGATAGAACAAGTACTTTGTTGGGGTAGACGTTATCTTTTTTTACAATAACATTATCTTCGTGACTAGACTAAGTGATATCTTGAATAAAATAAAAGACGTTACGGTAGTAGATCCACGCTGATTTCAGCATGAATGGGCCGGATCGTCCGGGGAAGTACTACCCTCTCATAGAAGATCGACTTAAGAGTAGTAGTATCCGTACTACTGCGTTTCGTTCGGTGAGTGAGAGCGCCGGAGGCCCAATTTCTCCCCTTTCCTCTTTCTTCACCTCCCTCATTCCCTTACCCTAACCCAATTCCCAGCCGCCATAGTGGAGGCCACCATACCAGCAGTTTAAGACGGCTTTTGGTATGGTGGCCGCCACTTCTGGATTCCACTGACTGCTTGCCATCAGGCGGGGTGGAGTCACTAGATTTTATCATTTGGATTAACTATGTTCTATGAAATCTTAATATTTATAGCTCTTCATTAATATTAGTGATGCGATAACAATTTTAGGTTATGTTTGTATTAGAACAGATAATATAATACAAATACTATTTCATAAATTTTACATTTTTCCTTATTTATTTTTATAGCGGCACGACATAAAAGTATCGATACAATTTCTTGTATCGAACGTAGTGTAGTGTATGAGGGCACTAAAACGACATATTTACGACTTTCGCAGCCCGTATCAGTGCAGCGGCAATTTGGTTGAGTTATTTATTAATTTTCACTTTATCTAAGTAATTGTCACTTATACGAGGTGATAAAGGCAAGGCTGTTGTTGGCAACTTTGCAAAACATAGATAACTGTTGACACTGCTCTAAGTGCAGGGTTATCAGTGCATGCCAGATGATTGGTTTTTATTTGTACTGTGTGATAATGTAATCTTATTTTGTTTTGTACGCGTACTATACTCAATACTTACATTACCTATCGTATCTGCTACAATTAAGTGTTACAATTAATAACAAGTTTCAGTTGTTAATGAAACACTTCAAATATTATCTTGAAGATGTTTTATCTGCTACATTTAAATTCATCTGTCTAATCTTTCGAGGAATATACTACATGCGTATACTACACATTGATACATTGGGTCTATAATTTTAGAATTAATTTGAATCAAAATAAACGTGCACGGCGTAGGTACCTAATATAATTTAATTAGATACCACACAAAATAAACAATATCTATTTCAGGCAATTGTTTTGTTAGTCTAAGGCCGCTATTAGACTATCATAGAACTACATATAAATTTATTTTAAATTACTGAAGCTGTTGTAAAACAGAATAGTATGAAAAATGCCAGTAGTGCGATGTTACATACCCTATAACCTTCCTTGAAAACGGGTTATTATACGCAAAGATTTTTTTCAAATCCGTCTGGTACCTAGTTTCAGAGATTAGCGCGTTCAAACAAACAAACAAACTCTTCCGCTTTATATAATAGTACAAATAACCTGTGAAACACATTCTCATTATCTAAACTAACTAGCTATAAATTTACAAGTTAGACTAGCCAAGTTCTAATACTTGTAGAGCTTGGTCCCTAATATCTTTGTTGCTCTTAACAAATCTGTTGTGAAGTGCCATATCAAATCTTATACTAAGCGCCTTCTTGGGAAGTTGTGACAATAATAGCACTGACGCAAGCTCTTAGATATTTTCAGACTATTGTTCGCGCAGTGAATAAAATTACTAAATGTATATGAATCTATTTTAAAAGGGTAGCTATTGAAAACTGGATATTATGACTATGCTACACGTTAGGTTAAGGCACGGTTTTTGCAATGCCTTATTTTATCGTTGCTATTTTTTGAAAATAAATTGTTCTGGTTACTACATAACAGAAACTGACGACTAACGAAAGACAAAATGTATCGATATTTGAACCATTTGTACTTTAATGATGTATGTATGATGGTTGGCTCCTGCTTGACAGATCTCCTTTCATTCGCCGCATCTCTGAAACTAATCATATCGTGTAGTAATGTTATTAAAACCATACCCTAATTAACAGTCATCCTCCAGTTTCTGAAATGCTGATCAACGAAAAATTAACTAATCACCTGTTAAATCTTATGTAAAGTACCTAAAAGCATGCGACAAGCATGGATAAAGAAGACGAAATTCAAGTTTACTTAGTTTAATTTGATCTAAGTTACTAATTAGATCATTAAATTATTCATGCTTTTAGCAACCCAATTGGTACTTCTCATGAGATTTAACAGGTTATTAGTTAAATTTTCGTTGATCAGACTTTCAGAAACTGGAGATATAGTCTACATAATTTGCAATGGCCCTTAAACATTGTATAAAAGTTGTTATCCCGCGGCGCCAATGTGAATGTCTCTTCACAAAAACCTTCAGATCGTTCAGTGGCGCTACACTATCGGAATGCGAGCCGTCTACTCATTACAATAATAATCATACTATAAACGGGAATATCTACATAAATTTATGTAAGCTATAAACAACGCTCTATGACAATAACTGCGAGAAATATCGCTGTTGCATGTTTGTAATTTACTAGCGCCCCGCCTCGCTTAGCATCGGTTCAGAAAAGCTGTTGCCTGCTTGGTTTAAATCCTATCCCAATATAGTTGCTGCTCGTCTCCTATAGATGATAGGTTGATGTATTATATACCTATATCGCATCCAAATCCATTGGGTGGTTTTTAAGATTAGCGCGTTCAAACAGACAGACGCTTTCCAGCGACTTCCTTTGTAATGTAAAATGTATATAAATTGTATTAATCAGCCGTTTCCAATCTGCCTTGGCTTATTACATAACGCCGGATATGTTATTAGCAATGTGTATACCTAATTTGGGATATATAAACTAAATTGAAAATAAATATAATTCGTGGTCACAGTTCTAACCTAACCCAATCTGCCTTCAGCATATTACATAACACCGATGACAGCGAGCGTTTACAAAACGCCAAAGCAGTAAAAAACCGCGGATTTATTTAATTTGCCTGCGACATATACATAGATATCGTGGTTAATAATACTAGCCTTCCGCGGCGCGGTTTTATCCGCGTCTTTGCCTTCTGCTCTGCTTCCGTCGCCAGTAGCGTGATGTTCCATAGCCTATGATCTTCCCCAGGAACTTGGCTGTCTGTTCCAGAGATTAAGGCATTCAAAAAAAAAAAAAACAAACGAACTTTACGCTTTATATAATAGTATCTATATGAATGGTGATCTTAATGCGCCTCGCCGGTGTAAAGTTTATTGGCTGTGTTAACTAGCTCTGGTTTAATGGTCATGTGATATTTGAGTTAGGAACGTATAAAAGTCAGTTCTCTTATCTGTAAGATCTGGCCATTAGCGAACCTGATAAATAACTCATCAGAATTAATATCGATAGCGGTAAAATTGTAATTGCTGATTTGAAAATTATTATTATCGTAGGAGTATAAATTAGTTATCTTCCTTACTCTTTTCTGCCAGAGATTGACATGTAATATCTTATTTGTTATTACTAATATTATAATATTTTATTCTCCATTTTCCCATTTATTTATGATTTATTAGGTGTTTTTGTATCGCCAATTGTGCAAGTTTTGTGTTAGTGGCAATAGCAAAAGTCTACGCACCACCACTGTTCACCGAAGCGGCCTACCAGTTGTTCCGTATTAATAGCATTCAAGATTTACTGTAAACTCACTTTAGTCTTAATTGTTGACATTTATTAAATATTACCTTCCCGCGGCGCGGTTTCAACCGCGTCTTTGCTTACTGCTTTGCTCCCGTCACCAGTAGCGTGATCTTACATAGCCTACAGTAGCGAAGAGTCATTTTTACGAGGAGGGAAGAAGATAAACTCTAAATAGCTAGCCAGTTTAGGCTAAATATTTACACCGATTTACAAGCAAAACAGCCAATGTATACGTGACTCGCTTAAATGTAGTAAAATTCATTTACAATCATTGCCTATTGCCAACGACGTTAAGTAAAAGTAAAGCAGTCTATGATGTTAATGTCTTTAAAGGTTATGTTGGTAAATATTATTATTTAAAAGGTACTTAAATAAGATAATAATAAGGCTAACAGTACCGAGATATAAAACCTTTTAAGTAAATTCTTGTTAATATTGACTAAAATATAGCTACCTAAAATTATAGCACGTTTCAAAGTAAAATTATGCCAATTGCCAAGTGGTATAATTCGTGCTAGTAGTTTCTGACATTCGCGCTTTTACTAAACTTACTGATTTTTACGACATAACTGTGCTTTTGTTAGTTCATGGGTATGGTTGTCATTTAACATCAGATGAGACTATCTTGCTAGTTTTCATCTACAAGTATAGGCAAAAAACAACAGTGTGAAACTGCGTTTATGATTCTCATCGTGTCTGAGGAGTGTTTGTTGCCACGAAGATTTATCATAGAAGAATCCATATACAATGTTAAAAACGCGTCCCGTTATATGTAGTGTCATCTATAGTAACAATTATTGTGATTTCTAGAAATACTTATACTTATTGTGAGTATTGGTTTTATAGTAATAATGTTAAACACTTGATATTACTGCTGCTAAGAAAGCTGTGCCTTTAAATGAGGTTGTATAAACACTATTCTGTAGACTGGACAGTAAACTAGATAATGAGCTGCATAATTATATGACTTGTAACAGGTTAGGTGCAGTGGTATTTGCTTGGGAGTTTTCTCGGGTCAATAGGAGCAATTCGACTGATGGCTGGTAGTCTTGTGTTCCTGGTTAACAGTGACTTTATGGGAAGAAGAGCAGTAATGGTGTCTTCTTGCTTTACGGCATTTTTCTTCTAATACACACAAACGCGACGCGGTGGTCTCATCAGAATCACCTATCAACATTAATAATTAAAACAATTATGTTATTTTCTAACAGCTCTGATGATAGAACCTTGTCTATCAATAACTGTACTCAGTGTTATAATATATCTTTATTAATAACTTAATCGTATTCGTATTGTTAATAGGGAACCTATAATCGAATTGTGACGACTTTATTATAACAGTTATTTAATACTTACAAAAACTCATAACCGGCTATAAAATACTTAGTAATAGTAAAAAGCCCGTAAAACAAATATTTCTTTGAAAATTCTGCCGCTTGGACGCCTCCCAACAAGAAAATTAATATCCTTTTACTAAATTCTTTAACAATTTATTGTTGACTGACCTACTAGTGTAATAACTTTATAGTTATAAGACATATAAAATTGTTTTATATCTTATATTATATAGTTTTACTTGTCAAAACTCAAACTTTTAAATTCGTGAACATCATGTTGCTTTATTTTATTTATTGATGTTTTTCCACAAATTAGTAAGACTACGTTAAATTAATGACTCGCGCATTAATATGCTCAAAGAAATGTCAACGATCCCAAAGAAAAATCAATCCTACAAAAAAATATATTTTTTTTCGATAAATGCCTTTTGTGGCCTACCTACCTACCTACCTACCTAACAGTAAACGTAAAGTTTTTATTGATGATATTTCATACTCCATTTTTTCCGTTGAGAAGTAGGTTTTATGCGGCGAGAGACAAATCCACAGTTCTTTCATGTAAACCACAATCGGCGTTCTATTTTGCCACATTTATTACTAATCCTAGCCATCAAATGTGACTCAGACTTTAAAACAAGCCATAAAAATACGATTTACGGTAATACGATTGCAAATGGAAATAATAAAGATGTTTACAGTTCTGTACTAACCATTTATACTCTGCATTACTGACTATTACTCATACTACATATATATTTACTAAGAGAGTTAATAGGTCGTAAATTTAGTACATTATACAGAACATGATAAATAAATAATCTGTATTTCTCTTTATGTGTAGTTCGTACTAAAATAAACATGAAATTTGAATGTCTCGTGAAGTAATATAATAAAGTCGGTGAAACATGAGTGTATGTATATACTAACATCTTTAGATAACTGACCTTCCTCACCATCCCCTACAAAGTCGGCAGATAAAGCAACACTTCCTAAGTAATATTATGTTAGGGCCAGTTAGGGCTCCTAAAGGAAGCTTTGTGTCGTCGGTAAAACTGCTGCTGCTAGTCTAGTGTGTTCCTTTGATAAATGGCAGCGATGGCAGACACTTCTAAAATGTATTAGTAGTAATCCTGCAGCGGCAAAATAACAATAAACATCTATTTATAAGCCTAAACGCCACGGAACTGTCAAGCGAACTCAACAACGATTGACAATTTCCTCAAGCACCCTTGTAATCACAGAAAAATATTGTTAAACTTCAAAAACATTGACACAACTCCAACATTTCTACTATATTATATTATATTAAAAAATATGTGAGGTAGAGTTATACAGTATACCTACATAGCTTGTTGATTCAGCTGTGGAAGCACGTGTTTGGCCACGATGCTCTTATTATCGTAACACTTACTACCCGCCATGTAAATATTTCCTCATAGCGAAATGATTATCAGCGGATCTTGCTTAATCGATAAATATTTTCTTATATTTGATTTCACAGCTGTTGTTTACTCGGTTGTTGCTATCACCAGACCCATAAAATTTGAATCTCAGTGTGGTATCAAATAAAGTAATCTCAATTGATATAGATGTGTTAATAGAAGATAGATTCCATAACATTCTGAGTCATTTTTATAAATAGTGTGTTTGTGTGAAAACATCGAAGTGTGTAGATGACATACTGGTGTTAGGTACACGTTCAATAATATTTGTACGTACCCATTCTTATGTTGCATAAACCAATGCGCGTTAATCGACATTCACTATGCAAAAAGCACGTTTATCCGTGACCTTAATTTTCACAAAAATAGTATTATGTAGACTTCAGTAGGTATAAAAGCCTACCTCAACGTAAGTACTTAGATGAAAGCTAGGACGAGGCGATAAAATGACGTCATAGACGCTAAGAAGTTCATGACGCAGTATCGACCGTAGTTCCCGATAAACTGCCAAGGTTATGCCGCATCCTTGCTTTGGTCTTACTTTAGCTTTATCTATTATGGTAATCTTAAAGCATATCACTGTATCGTTAGGTTAATTGGGAATGACATTCACTACGTGGAAAATTTTACAAGCATTAAGGCCGCTATTAGACTATCATAGAAATATGATCAAAGATGTGTAAATCATTTTTAAATGAAGAACATATGACGGTATAATAACTACATGTGATTCTCTATGATCATAGTTTGAGAGTCGTCGAACTATGATCATAGAATTTGACAGATATGAAATCATATTTATATGATAATGTAATACCGCTCTTAGGCACGTTTTAAGATTTATATAGGCACTGGCTGGCTATTTGTGCAAAATTCACTCAAAAGTTTTCTGAATCAAGCTTTACAGTATTAGTACTCTAATATTAATTGAATTATCGTCATTGTGTTTCATCTCTACGAAGTTATTAATTGAAGATTTGCATTCATAAGATCCAAGGTTCCTACTTAAATAATAGACTTGTTTAATAACATTTAATTGAATTATAATGTTTACGCCGCGAAATTACAGAGTATAAAATCTTGAGTGCGCATTATCTAATGACGCGTTAGTTAAATAGCCAGTAACTGTTATAACAACACAGCTAACGATAAAACGAAGTTAGGGTAAGTAGTTTTCCATGTAAAGAGTACCGACAACCGACCGTCTCGTCTGCGGCTCAACACAAACATCCCTACGTTCCGATTCCTTTCGCAATACCATTTTTTTATTCCGATTGCAACACTGAACACGTCGGTTCGGTCCCACAATCAATTACCTCCGACGAATTTACGACATCTCGTTCATCGAACATCGTTTTATTGTCTAGCAACATTTTAATAAAAATGTCACCGTTCAGTCTTGGCCAGCATTCGATGGCGAACCTCATCAAAATCGCATCAAACACCCCGAACACACCCACTTGGACAAGCTCAAACATTTTTAACACTTATTTGAATCTAAATTTTACTTAAGTTTAGTCGTGACGAGACATGATGCTCAGACACTTCATATCCCTATGAGACTGCGCAATAAAATAATAACGACTTTGTTGCATACTTCACTTTCTCCGTTTACGATATATCTTAAGATACGTACGTAACTTTTATTTTATTCACGTACGATCTCATCACACGGTTAGCATCGAATTAAGATGCTCTTTGTTACTTCACAATATCTCGGAATTTATAACGCGCGAGCATTAACGCGTTATGTGGAATGTTGGGACATGACACTAATTCATGCGAGAAAATATCTCAAGACATTGAATTTTTGTGAAGTATTTACACATACTATGTATGTGCACAAGGTGAAAAATATTTTGCAAATATCTGCGAGCGACATACTTGCAATACCGACTGCTTGTTCCTTCTTTGAAGTAAGTATGTCTCTTAGGAAAGATTAACGAATTGTTCGATACACAAATTCTTCCCTTGATGTATCGATAGAGTGGTTACAGAGTCGCGAGTCCAATAATGTACTTGATTTACATAAACCGTCACGCTCTTTGACAGTCAAATACTGATGTGCTGTTTAGTTGCTTCTTCAGAATAAACAGTCGCGTTGCTGTGGATAAAACCATAATTTTCTGTGGAAAGTTGTAATCTGCATTGCCCTATGCACCGGCTAGGTAACGGTAATAAAGATAGCATTTGCTGTGTTGTTTTCATTTATCGTTCACGATAACACTTTATGTACGTACATTCTTTTAAAATGTTGTTAGTTAGCGAGATGTATTTTCTAGACAAGTTTATTACAAGGAGAACAAATAGCTTAGACGGAACAAAATCTAACAATTGCATTGCTATAGAATGCATTTTCAGATACAAAGGGTAAAGTATTAACGTGAAGCTTTCAGACAATGGCAAACGCGAGGCTGAACACAACGCAGCCGTCAGGGTAAATGTATCGAGCACCACAAATACCATTCGCTCTCAGACTTATTGTTTGAGATGGCACTGGTGAAAAATTGCTTTCCTCGGCTTTTCATCAATCCTAAATATTCCAACGTCGAATAAGTTTTAAAAAACATCTAAGTATTTTTATATATTTATTGACGAATTTAATTATATCTTGCTAAATCTTCGTATTGGCTATCTTGTTTAGGCTAATTGGATTTGGCGAGCTTACCCATTTTTCTCGAGCCTTTTAGCACTCTCTTTTAGTAACAAGCAATGATTCGCGTTGTTTAATTTTTATTTTTACTAGTTATATTTAAGTGGTAAATGCCGACGACTGCGAATATAATAGGAAAAGTTTCATTTGGCTAATTAAAAATAAGCTACCCCTGGGAACAATCCAGATTTATCGCCGTTATTCAACCTTAGGTCGGCTATGTCTGCTGTTTTATAATAAAAGCTTGTTTTACTGAGCACATAGATACTAAGAACAATGGAAAACGATGTTGACAATGTAGCGTGAATACCTCCGCAACTGTTTATTAAGAGAAAATAAATACAACATGAAAGAAACGTACAAAATATTCGCCGATCTCTGGTTAAATTTTATATATTCGTGTACTTTTATTGCGGTGTTTCGAAACTTGAAAAGACTTGCACGTACAATTTGATGCGTCGGTATAGTTGTAACAACATAATTGTTTATGTAATCTGATTTTGTTTCACTTTTTCTGGAGCGGTAACGGCGGCGGCGGCGCTCCAGTGGGGTGCCACCCCATGCAGGTCTTTAATTATTGCGTCACCTTCAATTCGGAAAGTTTTAATGTGAGTACATTCGTTCTGTGGAACTTTGAGTACTAACGACGATTCGAGCACTCTCTATACCTCCCGGCTCCTCCTCGAAACGAGCTCTTCTCGTTCATGTTGTTTGAACATCGAAACAAAACCGCGATTAAATTTGTGCGACAACACATTCGAATTTCACGAGTTTTCCTAACATTGTTAAATTCTTTGTTTCGGTGAATTACATTTTATTAGAAGAGTCGAACATGCTAAGGGAAGTGCCCAAGAGTATATAACGGTTGAAACGTTTCGACACCAGTGAAACCGCAAAATTTACTGGCTGCCAAGTTTCGCCGCACTATGTAAACTCAGTAGACATAATTAGAGGAAGCTATGATCGTCTACATCTGTGGAATGGCTCGATTCGGTCTTGTTAACTGACGCCATATGAGACTGAATCGCTTTCTGTCCCATTCCTATATTTGCGGTTGCGGCTAGTTTTACCTTCTTGCTAAGACATGCACTTATCTAAACGCAGTTGAGAGTTTTATGTGCCAGTTTACTACCACGCCGAGTCATCGTAGACGACTATAAAAGGCGACGATTGCGAGACAAAGCGTGATCGGATTGAGTAAATAAATAGTCTGCGTCGGAGTGCTCATCAATCTTGCAGTACAAAAGCATATTGTGCAAGTTTGCAGCGAGTTCGTCGGCCGAGACCTGCAACCTCACTAAACTGTCGTTTGCGCGACACTTAACAATTTAATTGTCACTCATTAGTCCTAAGGCGACGACTCCGGCGCTGTTTTAATTTATACAGTAATTCATAGACGTTTCATTAGCCACGAGCTAGTATCTCCCTTCCCTCTGGTTAGAAAATGGTTGTACAATTCGGTGTTATCAATCATAAGGTGTGTATGTATATTGCGGGCGTCGTTTGAGCAGCTGCTCAGTGTGGAATCAATCACGCGAGTCGCGCCCAGACGGCACTCGTGGCCAGTTATTTATCACACTCAAAATCGACGACAGACGAATGCAATTTACAAATGGCGAGAAGCGTCAACATTTGATGCCAAATGTTATGATCGGATAAGTAACAAATTGTTGTACCGGAATAGACGGCGCCCATGTCAGAGTTGGTAGCAAGATATCGCAGCAGTGTTTGCTATGCCGGATGACCCGCCTCCGCACGTTCCTCTCTTGGCAAACTACACTGCACTATACTGCAAATCATACTGAGTTTGTTTGCGTAGGTCAATGCTCTCGCCGAGTATGTTTTATGTGTTCCTGGTGTCACGACGTTACTCTAATAATAGATAGGAATGCTTAGCATCAATATATGCATGCCGGTATGTAAGAAGTGTCCCTTACTTATGCGTTTCGCATTCTATTCCGTGTGTGGTAAAGAAATAAGACAATTAAGTTCTCAATAACATAAAATTTTAGATCGTAACAGAGTCTGGGTGACTAATGTAAGACTTGCTTGAGCCGATATCCAAATGTAGAATAATGCAGTGTTAAATATGACGGGTAGAAAATGGAAATAGCCGTATTACGCTTTGACAGATCATAATATTATGTTTAATTAAGGCGTACCGCTGTGCCTACGCTGCAACAGTAACTTGTTAAACTTTCATTATTATTCGATCTCACAAATTGTTCGTACGTGAACGAATTGTGCTTCACAATCGATCTCCGCGGCGTTCGTGAGCCTTTGTTTGACTTCGACTCCGAATTCAGCGTAATTGCCTTTCAGCCTTTCATTATTCAACTTTATGCAGTCATTTACTTGTGTTATTACGAAGGGAGAGTTGCTGCGGTAAGTGTCGTGGGTGGATGCATTAATCGTAATATGTAAATGTGGGGATATGAAATATTGAAATTTCGAGTGTGTATTTACAATAACGTCTGCGCTTTCGGCGAATGGGGTCCTAGCTGTGCTGTCTATTGTTTTGTGGTTTATTAGAGGTTTGACAGTTGTATTTTGTGTTGTTGCAGATCGAGGACGAGGGTAACCATGGCAACGATGACACGCGGCTCTTCATCCTGTCGACACTGGCTGGTCAGCACAAGCCGCGTGTTTCCTGCGCATTGTGTAAGGAGACCCTGCATGTGTTCGACCGCTACCCGCTTGTTGATGGCACCTTCTTCTTGAGCCCGCGCCAACACACCAGTAGCGCTGTGGAGGTAAGCAATACATTTTTAAGAATATACCGCATAGACGTAAACAAACATGTTCGTAACATTAAAAAGTAAAGAATATAAACTTCAGGAACTTAAACTAAAGTGAAATGTTTATTATGAGGCGAAAAGCGTCTTACGGAGATTTCGGATTATTTACACTCGGAATTAGGAGGGATTCACTCGTAGACACTGTTTAAGTTTATACTTAGAATTAACATGCAAAAGGTTTTGAATAACAATGAAATTCTTTTGAGTAATTCTTACAGCGTTAACAAACAAACCTTTTAGAAATAATGGAGTCCTTTTATTGTTACGTCGACTACTTTTATCTCTCTGATGTATTTCATACCATTCATAAAACATTCATAGTAAATTGGTATTGGTCTTATTACTAAAATACCTACATAAAAGCATTGATACCTTGTCTCTAAAATATGAATTAATTTGTTATAATAAATCGAGTGGAAACCACCTGCGGCACTGATGTAATGGAACAAAAACAACGTGTAATGATAATTTGGTCTGACGTGTAAACTTCCTAATAGGTACAAAATAAATATTTTTTGTAACGTATAATTAGATTAGGCAAAAATAAAACTCCGATAAACGAAATTTGATATTAGCGAACTCGAAATGATTTATTTGTCGAGTTATTCCGGTCGGATCCCCTCTTATGTGTAAACACGAACAACAAAGGACAATGACTAAGAAAGACACGTATATTCATCACCATTTATCATTATCATCGTCCACTGCTGGATATAGGTCTCCCCCAATTTTCACCACCTTGGCCGGACGTGAACTGCTCGCGTACGTGTAATGTGTGTATCAAAAATGTAATGAATGATGTCTTTTGCACAGGTGAAAGTAGAAGGTCGTACACAGTACCTCACGTGCGTCTGCATGGGATGCCTAGAGCGTTGTGATCCGGAGCGCACCATCCGATGTCGCTTCTGTGGACAAAAGTGGGACGGCTCCTCGCTCGTCCTCGGGACCATGTACTCTTACGACATATTCATGGCCACCCCGTGCTGCGCTGAACGATTGAAGGTAGGCTTTATGATCTTGTATGATTTTCATAAAAAGTTTTAAGAATATAAATTACATTTTGAATACTAGTTTAGTTAAGTTAAGGTAAGCATATAAATAACGTAAATTTTTTTTACGAAAATGCTTAAAATATACATACGTACACAATGTACTTTTTACTTATAAAATCCTGTTTTGTCTACAGTGCAACAATTGCTTCAAGGCGCTGCTCCACCCGCAGCAGCGATTGAACTACTCGGACTACTCGCACCCAGTGACGTGCCCGCACTGCCGCGTAGCCGACACGCACTTCGTCAAGCCACTCAGCTACTGCTTTACCAAACGGGCGTTTCCGCTCTTTCAGCAGTGGCCATAACAGTCGGCGGTGCCGGGAACCTCTCCCGGCACCCCCCCTGCTTCCGAACCGTGGGGTCTGGCGCCGACGCCTCCGCGTCGTGCTTCGCCCCCCGCACTTAGACCTGTTGTCAACACGAGCATGGCTTCCCGAGCCCCCGAAATTACCGTGGAGGAGTCCGTATCTGCAAACAAACTCCTCACGCCTGCCCTCACAAGTATCACCGAATCGCTGTCGCTGCTCGGCTTGAGTCCAGAAACCTTAGCAATGAGTCTTGGAGAATCTCTTGCTGAACGTTATCTGGCAACCCTGAGGCCGAAACCAGTAGAAAGGCCCACGATGGGGGGCTGCGGCATCCCGCGCCGCACACCTATCGCGGAACCTTCTCTGCAGCTGTTCTCTAACGACTTTATCGATTACTTGAACCAGATCGCCTAAGCTCGCTCTGGTTGGCTCTTTGTGGCTCTGTGTAAAACGACACAGTGTTTATTGGACTTTTGTGTATTATGATGTTGTTTTCTTGAACTTTTTACTTGTCCAAGTGACTATAGAAATAATTTCTGTTAAATTAAGTTGGTATTATTGAAAATAATTTTATGTGTCAGTTTAGATCGTACTATTGATTTTATTTTAATTTTATTCTGCACTTTGTTGATTGAAAGTTGATTTTTATCGAAAATAATAATTAGCGGTGTAGTAAGATGCCAGAAATTGCATTTTTTTGTTTTCGGTTCAATTTCAAATTGGGAAATATTTCCTTTTGAAGGACATAATCGTGTGTTTTAAATTATTGATTACCTTCGATTTCAGTGATACTGATGACCCTATCTGATAGGGACGTTGAGTGGCGTGTTGTTTAGTTCAATTTAGTTTATTAGTTATGTTTTATTTTAGCAAAATTTTAAACCTAACTTAAGTGTTATACAATATTTTCGTAGGTTTATTGTGAACTTTTATTTCCTCCCACCAAATGGCACTTTAATAGTGTACGGGAAGTCTACGTCTACTAAAGATGCCATGTTAGGTCTTAATATCAGTTTCATTTACTTACTACATTTTCACATACATACCTAAGTTATACAATAATATTGGTAGAGGATTTTAAGTGTAAGTAATTGCTGTGTCACCAATAATATGATTAGCCTGTCTATATCTATTTCATTATTGTAGGTTATGTAATGTCGAATTGTTGTTTTACTTATGTTTCCATATATTTATATGTCTCAGTGATTAACGGACTATGTGGGAAATTACAAAGAAATCGAATATAACGTTTTGGAATAGTGCCATATCATTTAATACAAAGGTGGAAATTAACCTTTCAAATATAAATTTATTTATTAAAAGCCGGTAATCATTGAGAAAGCAGTTTTTAATTTATATAAAAGTTTTTTTTTGTTTTTATACGTTTGGCTATCTGAATAGTTTTAGATTAAGGGTTTTCTTATTATGATGAATGTCTATTTATTTGTAAGTGAATAGCGCTTCGACATTAACTAAGCGTATTTAAGTGATGTGCACATTTACTCATTAATTGTTTAACGTTAACGTTTTAGGTAAGGTTTTTATACATTTGATACTTATAACTCGCGAAGTGATTTCAAGTGATAATTCTTAGTAATAGTGCGTGTAGCAATTAATGAATATAACAACTGAAAGTGGTGCGGATAGCTGGGCGAGTAGACGCGCAAACGTTTAAATTATCGTGATATATATCCGCGGCCAACCGCTGACTTTTAGGCAATAATTCTATTATAGACTTGACACTTTTTATAGATAAAAAATTTTTGCATTCTTCTTAAATCGATACTGCCATTTACATTTTACTAATCTAATCGACTTGTCATCTTTCATATCGATGAAATGAGATAAACCAAAGTAACAAATTGCGCACCTATGTGCATTTATGTGTTTTGTCGACTAGAAATGGGACGCGTGATTTTAGTTTATCGATATCGATATGGGAGCTGATGAGTTCGTTCTTATTTTGGACTGACTACAACGTAGTAATCTGTTGCGTAGTTGTAGGGCATCACGCATCATCACGCCATCATCCGCATCACTGCACCTCATTAAGTCATCGTCATCATGGCACGGTTTGAGTGGACGGTGAACTGGCTCTATGTTCTTAGATGTAGCACCGTAGAATTTGACGCGATAGCACTATCGTCATATATTCGAAATTTTATTATTGCACATAAACATGTTGTGTTTAAATTCAACAGCATTCAATTATAATAAGCTTTAAACAACTCATCACAGATTATAAAAATCGCTGAAGCAAATTACATCATAGATAATAAAAATTTATGATACTTGTTCGAAATAATTTTGGCAGCTTTAAAATCTGATATTAAAATGTTCGAATACATCCAATTACGAGCCGCTAAAAGTAATAACTCCGGAGGTAATTTCAGCTTTCGTAAAATATTTAACGATGTTGTTATTGGGAATCGCTTGCGCACATCCCGCGTCAGACCATAGTTGCCAGTCGCCTTGTGTGGTTGTAATACCTCTTAAATATTTTAAAATTAGTATCCTCTGCTTAAAATTTATCCTAAGATTTAAATTATATCTGAAACAATACCTTTATCATAGCATGGCATAATATTGTACATATGCCATTTATCTATTACACGCAGATGCTTATCGAAAAAGTATTTAATGAGATAATATTGCATATTTCTAGTTTAGCAGTAATCGATAGTACATAGTTTCACAATATCAAAGATCCCTAATTATTTTAAAGCGAACTCGCCGCGGAGCGACCACACTTCATATGTTATACTATTTTAATTTTATCGAAGTTTGCTCGTATATAGAATTATATTTAAAAGTTAAAATATACATTTATTTAAATGTATATAACCAATAAAATATTTGAAAAAAAAATGATAAAGACGAGCTGTTGTTGGTATATTTAGAAAAATATTAAAATGAACCAGATCATCTGATGGTGGCCATGTACAAATGAGATAAGTGAAGTGTGATCGGGCCACGGCGCCTAGTAAAACGACACAAATTATAAAGTCATATTGTATAATAGTCAATAAAGAGCCATCTATGTAGATGTATAATCATAGAACATTTAACGATGACTCATTGAACGTATCAAGTCATTGAACCCCTCTTCCCGGTACAAAATCAAAGTAATACCAAATGCTATTTGGAAAAAAAAAACCATTTTAGACGTTTATATCGAAGTCCTCCGATTCAACAATAAGGCTGTTTGTTTCATATTTTATAGATATTTCAATATTGATCTTCGACAAACATTACCTCTTTAGATACAAAGAAAAAAAATAGTAAATTATAGTGAAACAGACGTGGCTCCATAATAGAATTGTGTTTAGAGACTATTTACAGTTGAGTAGAGAGTACCGCACGGTGACAAAGTTGTGTGCTCTCCACTCTTCAAATATACAATCCAGAGTCAATGTATATTCTCTAGCCTTTAAAGAAAACTATCTTGGAATTCAACTAGGCCGGGGCGCAACTGAACGTTTTACACTATTTTGACCCCTCCTACGTAAACTATCATAAACCCTGTTCTTATATATGCAGGACTTACTTTAGTTTACGTAGCAGAGGTTGATTTGTCACGTTTATTTAAATAATATCTCCTCATTTAAAAGCTCCTATACAAATCGAGCTGTTTAAAGTATGTTTCTTACGTTCAAGATTATATGAACTTCAAAGGTTGTATAGTTAATTCTAATTTTAATAGTGAACAATAGTTCGGTTCTTCCTAACTTACACAAATATTACATTATCTGATATGTGTTTGATTATTCATATTTTAGACACTTAGTTACTTGTTCAGTTTTAATAATAAATGTAATTAAAACGTTGCCAACTTTCTTAGTTTATTTGCACATATTTGTTAAATTTTGTAATTAATGACAATTTATTTAGACATCTACATTCGAATTTCTTCATGTTGAATTTTAATGTGGTGTAATTTAGTGAATTGCTTAAAAGTACAAAGAAACAATTTGTTACTTTTGCAAATTTTATAAAGTAAATCAAATACATATAAAAGTAACACTGAAGTAGATAATCTTTACGAAATAGTTGCTGTAAATCCTAATATAACCGCTATTGAATTTGTTTCACAGAATTAACTCCTATTGGTTCTGTAAAGGTCTTTACGTTTGTTTGAAATTTAGAATCGAAATTGTTACTTATTATAAAACTATATACCTAGTACCTTATATTGATTTATTGATTACTTTATGACTTGTATTTTATCGAATGCTATTAGAATTCGTACATTGTACCTCTAGCACTCTATAAGTAAACATAATTGGCATAATATTCGTTGATCTGTAGGTATCGCTTCGAGTATAGGTTTAATCAAATCTTATTTCCATTGTAGTTCTTATTTAGGATCGTAGAGTTTTCTTTAATAATAAACTGTGTGAATGTGGATGTATGTATGTGGTCACACTTAACATTAAGTTTAGTCATCTTGGCGTTCTTTAATCATATTGGTAATGTAATTCTCGCACCGAGCGAGTATTGTTATGTATCGTGTACATTCTGGTCATAGCGGTGCGTGCGCGCACCATACCTAAGTATGTGAAAATTGTCTTCAAATCTTCCTGTAACATTTAGTGTAAGTTATCACGAACGTAATGCCTGCCACGTCACCGCCGGCTACAGATATTACGAGTTTAACAGTATAAGCATGTCGCGTGCCCTACCAAACATTCTGTTGTACATCTAATTCAAACTGACAATGATACATTTGAAAATTTTGAATGTTTATGTCTGTGTAATGCAGATAACGTCCCGTTAGAAAGCACTTGTTCCATCACAATGAAACAGAAAATACATTCGTTGCGATTACAATTCTAGATTACCATTTATTACAATTGTATTCAACAGAACTTTATGATTTGACTCGTGTTGCATCACACTGAATAAGTTGATGCTTTCACCTAGCGCTGTACGCAGTAGCTAGAGGCGGGCCGGAGCGTCCAAGGCAGGCTCTCGATGTGACATTCAGCATCCAATGATACCCGGCATTCACACGCTCAAAATTCTCCAAACGCATTGGCTGATTCTAGTATACGGCTGTTATTGGTTAGTGAAAAGTTGCAAATCAAAAACATGTTAATTATATTTTGATACTCGATGTTTTCTACACTAATGTAGTAAGTTCGTATTAATCTCTTGTATTAACTTGTTAGGTAAGGTAAGGTTAATCGCGCTCGGTCGCATTTGTAGTTTCGATAAACGTTGAACGTAATTAATTACTTACAGCGCAACGTGCAGTTATTTTTAGACTGAAACGTAGATACCGATCACTATACTAATAGCTCTCAAACTATCAAATGCGATACGATTGTGAAAGGTGATATTACATTACAGTCCTTAGATGCAGACGTCGAGAACGCTGCAACCGACAAGTGCGGTGTAAAGTCAATACATGTTGGCGAGGCCTGAGTAAAGCCACGTATGTACCGCGCTCGGCCTCCAAAGTAAAAGCCCATAAATTTTAGTAAGCACATTTAAAAATTGGTGATAAACTTACGAATTGGTTAATGATAATAATTAAGTTATTGCGTAGCAATTAGACATAACGATTTTTACTACGTAATGCGCGGGGTGCATCAGGGTATGAGTGTCATAATTTGTAAGAACTTAAAAACTTTTGTACTTTCGTAAAAATAACAAGTAATTTAGTGATAACGTTTTTCTATTAATATGTAATTCATAAATTAAACATCAAGTAATATACGTTTTTTTACTGGAAATGTAGATGTAGTATTTTTGTAAGACAAACGAGACTCGCGCTCGTCGTACGTGTATCACAGCGATAAATAGATATTGTGTAACGGCCGGTTGTGTGTCCAATTTCAAGGAGCAATCTTGACGAAACTCCCACATATAACACAAGCTATTTTATGAAGAAACGCATCGTGGAAGATTTGTTCTTGATATTAGCCACACAACAACACGGTCATTGTATAACTAGGGTAGTAAGTCTATAACTAGCTGTGCATTTTCTATTTGATCAGATGCTTTGTAAAAGTTTCTCTATTGATTGTAACATTTTGTTCGTCGCACTTGAAAAGACAATATGAAAGCAACGCATTATCAAACCGCAATCCATTCGCATCGTTGATCCTAGCTAGTTGCTAAGGAGAAAAACAGGCCGCAGAGCTTGTATCAAGGTAATTACCGAAGCGGACCGATCGATCGCTCATCTGAACAATATAAGTAAAGCCGTTCGCGGCACAGATTTAATGAGAAAACTTAGTGTTGTAAAAACATGTTACTTTTGAAGCATCTTAACAGTAAAAGCATTTGTTTATATTAAAACTATCGATAGTGTATGTTTGAATGGATGAATAACTTGATATATTTTATAAATTTCCGTTGTCTCCATTATGTACAATGGTATCTATGCGTAATATTGAGTGTGGTCATGTGTTATGTAAGTCTTCTTTTTTATAATGATCTCTTGTTTACTTACAATTTAACTGAAATATGGTTCGGAGTAACAGTAACGTGGAACGATGCTGAGATGCTCAGATGGAAAACGCCAATTGATTAATTTTAAGTAAAATAAGTGCTTGAATTTATTGTAAGGGTCGTTTTAAAATATGCTATAAAATACTTCTATACCATTGAAAATTGATATTATTTAAATGTTTAATACGTCTCAACGTGTATTTTTGTATAATCAAAGTCGTGCATGAGGAATTGGCACAAATAATACTATAGATTACATAAGATTATTCTGATTATGGTTAAGATGAAAAGTTCCATTTTGTAACGGTTTAAATATTGAGAATATTAATTTTGTATTGATAGTGAGCGTTGTATTGTCTATATAGTAACGTTGGAGAAGCGAGATTAGCTGTAAGGTTGTTTCAGAAAATTGTAATAAAACTGGAGAGGCAAAAAAAAAAACGTTATATTTTATATGGATCCTGATATAGTGTGAGAGACCTCCGTGTCGTCACACTTCGTGTTACTTTACGAATCTAGTTTGTAAGTTTGCTCTTTAAAAGAGTTTTCGCAGGTAGTAGTTTTAGTAGGCTTAGTGTTTTTTATACCGGCTTGATGTTGTGACATTTATTATTAATATGATATTGATAACGCAGTAATACCGAACAAGCGGCCAACACTGATCAATAGAATGTGTAGTGGGTACAAAGTGTGGAGTGCATTATGTTTTCTTTGGACGAAGACGACGAGCGGGCAGCCTTCCTGCACTTGTGATCAAAACCAAAGTGTTGCTGTTCGCAAGCATATCATTTTAATATGACGCTAGATACATTTTTCGGTACAAAATCTTAGTAAAGTTTTTTAATTCTATTCGATTTATGATATATTGTTAGACAATTCTGTGTTGCCAGGGTTTAAGTGGAGGGTTAGCGCATCGCGCGATCTATATTCGAAGCCGAGTCTAGTCGTGCCGTCGGCTTTCCATCAGAACTCGCCCGCGGTATAATGCCGCTCATCTTCCATTGCGACCTTGCCAAACTACCTGAATTATTTCAGTTTTTTAGCAGAATTATATTATTGTCTAGTATTTCCGATTATGTTACGTTTTATATTGCTTATATTATATATTATGGATACAATGTTTATTAAGTATTTAATATTCATTTTGATGAGGACCTAGTCGATTCTCTATATATCACATCTCCCAAAGTACAAATTCCTTGTTGTTTAGTCCAATTTTGTTTGACTGTTGTTGAATGGAAATTATTTTAGCGAGTGTTGTCGCCGGTACTCGCGGAAGGCCGGCGCCATCTCACCCTCGAAACATCCTTACATCTTAATTATTACGTAATGTTGGCAACACGTCGGGTGTTCCACTCGTCATGGCGAACGTACATGTTGTAGTATAAATAAACAAGCTAGTTCAAATAAATCCATATTACATTAAATCAAGTTTATTTACTGTGTCTCGGGTACACTTTTATCTACAATTTATGTTTAGCAGCTTTTAACTTAAGTTAGAATAATTTTTATAATTTTACCTATTTAGTTAATGCACAATTTAATAACCCAATAAGTTACTTCACTTTTACTAATGTTTACTATAGAAATGTTTCTGTGAAAGCCATGTAAAATTTCATGTTCTTTGTCAGCATATTTTTTTATTAACTTACCATTGTTTTTAGTTATACGTAATCACCTACTACACATTATCCAATTGGAAAAAGCTAATTTAGCTATGAAATATATTTCAAATGACACTATACCTACGATAAATACAATGAAACCTTTATAAAAATAAAATCTATAAAAAATATTACGAGTTTTATTTAAAAAATATCCTATAAAATCTTGATGATATATTATTATTTTACTGAAATTATGCAGTACAGTCCCTGGCACGTAAGCAGTAAATTTTCAGTTCGCGATGTTGACTGTGCCAAGATGAACTATTATACTAGGGGTGGTGCTCATTGTCAATTAAGTACTACCATGGCGAATAAAATTAAAATGAAAGTCTTCATTAGGTTTAACTGACTCTGCTGACTCCTCTGTAAGAATGATGCTTCAGTTCTACCTGGGTTTTACACATGTTGCAATATAGATAATAATAATAATGTGAATTCAGCTGTCATTGTAGCGATAGTTTTACCGTAAATGGTTTAATATCAAAGAGCCTCGACCAACAACACCTAAAGAGGCTGGCATTAGGTGGATGGTTCAAGAGCTAGATCCAGAAGGCAGTGCTGCTTGACATGGCACGTATTGGGAGGAGGTTCATATCTCGGGAACCCTAACCGCCGGTAGCTTGGTCTCGATGCCGGTGGTAAACTATTTTTAAATGTGTATTTTTATTTTTATTTTATTTTATAAATATGTATTTAAAAATTTAAATAATATGAAATAATGTAAATAAAGAGAATATTAATACCAGCCTGTTTACTTTCCAACTGCAGAGCAAAGGTCTCTTCTCTTATAAAGAAGCATTGATGATAGGTCTTTGTAGAAGGCATGAGCATATGAGCGGTATTACATTATCATATAAATATGATTTCATATCTGTCAAATTCTATGATCATAGTTCGACCCTCAAACTATGATCATAGTTAATCACATGTAGTTAATCACATTATACCGCCATAATGTTCTTCATTTAAAAATGACTTACACATCTTTGATCATATTTCTATAATAGTCTAATAGCGGCCTTATTATCACGCTTGCTCAAGGCGGATTTGCAATTTCAGACTTTTGAGTCTAGGGTACCTCACGATGTTTTCCTTCACCGTCATTCAGAAATGTCCAAGATAAACTTAGAAAGTACAAACATACGATTTAAAAAATCACATGGGTATTTGCCCGGATTTGAACCCACTACCTCCGTGTTTACGAATCGGATGTCTTATCCACTGGGCCATTTCGACTACGTTGCATTAATGACAAAATAATGAAATTAAATAGGTAGGTATAAGATATTATGCGAGGGAAGTATTAAATCTGCAAGGTTAAGCGATCCTCACGCGGCCAGTCTGTTGATAGGTGACCGTTTTCTACAATATCGATTCCTTCATGGCTCGATGATCACGTCATATATATATATCGATATTGCCCCCTGCATCAGCTCTCATTAGCATCTACAAAAATCGTAACGAGTTAGTCGGAACTTCATAAATCGATAACCTAAGAAAATAGCATTGGCACCAACATTCGGGGAGTGTTGGCAGTGCTATTTTCTAGAATCACACCTTAGGCGAGTGTCATTGGAACTAGTATTGGAGCCAACTTAGGGCTCATTTAGGCTGGTACGAATATATTTTGGTAATAGGCGGAGACGATTATGGTTTAGGAGGCCTTGGTTAAGCAAAGCATGTCTGGCTGAAATGATGTAACTAACCTACACTAAATTTTAAATAATTTATCGCTAAAATTGGAGTTACAGTATTGGCTTGGTATTGGCCGGGTCATCACCTTCCCTCTTAGGAGAGGGTGATGATGGCTGGCCCGTGTGTCATGCTCGTGAACGGGTGCTACTTGGGATGACTGGTCAATCTTGGCATGGCATACATTTAATATTCAATCCAGTATTACCTTGTCGTGCAATGTGACCAGGAGGTGCATTTACCAGTTTAACTAAAATACCTACGTAGTCAAATTACCATACTAGATGAAATTAAATAATTGAAATCCTCTCTTTTCTTTCTTTAATCTTAGTAATTATATTAATTGGTTAATTTGTAATAATTAACTTGGTATGGTTCTTTCTTTGGTTGCGTTGAATGTTTAAATTGTAACTCATACAAATAACTGTAATTATCTGGCGATTGAAAAGAGTGGCGTGAGTTTCTTGCCAGTTCTTCTCACAGCCCCGTCAGCGAACTGGCTGTAGGTCAATTGGTTGACTTCATGTAATGTTGACTTTTCATAAGCATCATACTTTATGATCAAAATGAAATAAATTCTTTGACTTTGACAAGTTATTAGAAAAGGTCTAAGGAATTGGGTAGTTATAATAACACTATTTACACGTACTTAACTCGGTACTCCACCTTTAAACCCTTATCTTTTTAGTCTTTACTGTAGCGGGGTCAACTGCAGGCAGACTAAACTGATGTGACTGCTTGACCTCAGTAACCTAATTAGCCCAAATATCGTTACTTAGAGCAAAGCGCCTTAGACACATGTCGTTAAGTAAATATACGTATGTAAGTAAGTACCTATTCATTAGTCTCAAAGAAGAAAAGCTTTGTATTAGAAAAGCTTTAAAAATCTGAAACGTTTCCGACAAAAGCTTTTGTGATACTGAACTTATTTATAATATCGGTTATTGCCTAGGTAGGTACTGCTGTACTATTAAACACCGCCTTTATAACATGCTTGCTCTTTCATTAAGTAGGTAGGTACTGAGCGTACTTGAGCGTAGTACGAGTATGAGTCCTAAGTAGGTATAGACTGCTGTAATAATTGTTATTTAATATTTATTATGCTACCTTTGTGCGTTCGTCATATACTGCTTATTTTGAACTTAAGTTAAAATGAATCATTATAAAACTTCGATTCTACAAACATTTATTTTGCAACTATATAATAAATGCAAAAGTAGGTAACTGTCTGTCAGTCTGTAAAGATATCACGCCTAAACCACTGAACCTATTTTGATAAAATTTGGTATAGAGATACATTAGACTTTGGGGAACAACACAGGCTATCTTTTATCGCGAAAATTGGGTTGAAATAGGAGATGTAATTTTGTATGAAAATCGTCAATGTAAACAGAGATATAACCGACATTCACGCTAGCGGAGCTGCGTGCAGCAGCTAGTATGTAGATATATATAGATTCATCGACCAACACTCGCCACCATTAAGTAAATCTTATCTATGTCACTTATCTTAAGTAGCACGTACCAATGCACATTAACGCCGACAAGTTTATGTCTTGGTCAATAAATAAACTTTCAGAACTAAATAATGGCTCCAAAACACCATAGCGATATTTCACACACCCTCTGAAAGGATTAAGAGGAATCTCTTCGAGTATTACCGAGCTGCTGGCATTGCCGTTTCTTAATCCTACCGTTACTAATTTAGAGATAAGGTATATCTTAAGAACATGTTACGAATAGATTAGGGTGAATTAATTTGCATTCTCGTGTAAAATGTAGGTACCTAATGGAGGATTATGATGTAATCCTAATCACACAGCATCGCACTCAAATGAACATTATCTAATGAGTATCTGATCAACACATAAATAAAAAGCAAACATATTTTATTTGATTTTGAAAAAGATAAACTGTTTCAATATAAAGAAAAACAAATAGTAGTACCTAACCTCCACGTTTCCTCCATTTTTAAATGTTCTTTAGGATTAAATTGTAGTAGTAGTAGATCCACACTGGTTTCTGCATGAATGGGTCGGATCGATCGGGGAAGTACTACCCTCTCATAGAAGATCGACGTAAAAGTAATGGTATTCGTAGTATTGCGTTTCGCTCGGTGAGTGAGAGTGCCGGAGGCCCAACTGATGCAAAGATATCAATCCTCGCAGCATGTGTGGGACCAGCTGAGTATCTGCAGAGTCATTGTGCGGATAGTGTGGGTCGACCCGCTGGCCAGGGAGACCCGTAGAAACGGTGGTGCCACTGGCCGCCCGCGGCATAGTACACCCTAGGAGGCTGCCCCACCAGGTCGCTCATAATTCCGGAGTGGTTCGTCGTGCCGGTTCGTGACCAGATGGTGGGACCCGGCGACCATATCCGAGAGGGTACGGGGGCCCTTACGTCCGGCGGATCGGCTACCACCATGCCACACAGTTAAATGACGAAGCAATACTCGGCACCTTGTCTAGCCTTGCTGCGAGGGCAATCAACTTTTCCACGCCTCTCCCTTCACCCTCCAACATGGTAGCACGCAAAAAAGCAGCAGGTCAAACATCTTCCTCCTCCACCAACCCGCTATTTGAGGTAGAGTTCACTAACATCCGTGGACTCCATTCAAACCTCAACGCCGTTCACCAACACCTCGAGACGGCAAGGCCGGCTTTGCTTTTCCTAACAGAGACACGAATACGCCGCCCTGGCGACACGGCATACCTGCACTACCCCGGCTACGTGCTCGAGGAGCGCTTTCGCGCTAAGGCCAGAGTATGAGCATTCGTCAGGGCGGATGATTGCGTTCGCCGTCTGCGCTGCCTAGAGGACCCATCCTACCCCATCCTTTGGCTTCACGTTGATCTTGGTTCTCTGAGCCGGGTCTACGCGTGCCTTTACCGTTCCCACACCGGAGATTTGGAGACAACTCTACTCTTTGACCATCTGAGTCAGGCGGCAGACATAGCGCAGGAGCGGTTTCCGAACGCGGAACTGGTGTTTCTGGGAGACTTTAACGCCCACCACGAGACCTGGTTGGGTTCTCTCAGAACAGACCATGCGGGACGAGAACCCATGCATTTGCATGGCCTGGCGCAACTGGTAATCCATCACACCAGGATACCAGATATTCCAGGTCAAGCGCCCTCTTTGCTAGACCTACTGCTGACGAGTCACCCAGACCAATACAGTGTTTCAGTCCACGCCCCATTGGGTAATTCTGACCGCTGTTTGGTCTGCGCCTCAGTGCAACTTGTTGCTCCCCCACGACGTGCGGAGGTAAAGCGACGACTATGGCACTACTCGTCAGCAGACTGGGACGGTAAGCGGGATTACTTTGATTCCGTCCCATGGGCATCACGCTGCTTTTAAGACAGGGATCCGTCGCAAAGTGCTACTGCTGTCGCTGGTGAAATCTTGTTAGGTATGGAATATTACATTCCATCCTCCGATGTCACCAGTGCTGGCAAAACGCGTCCCTGGTTCAACCGTGAGTGCACCGATACTGTTAAACAAAAAGAATCGGCGTACCGCGCTTGGATCAGGGCCCGAGCACGGCCCGATCCTGGCTTGTATCGCCTAAAAGCAGCGTACAACAAAGCCACTAGGGAATGCAAAAGGGCTTACATCAGAGCGAATGCCCAGCGCATTGCACGGATTGGGCAAGAACTCATTTCGCATCATACGGGTAGCCGTAGCTACTGGCGACTAGCCAAGGCCGTGCAATCCAACTTCTGCGAGCCTTAGCTGCCTCCCTTGAAATGTCCTGATGGATCGCTGGCCCACGAGCCGCAAGAGAAAGCAAACTTGCTTGTAGAACTCTTTGCGGCTAACTCCCGAATCGACGACGAGCTGTGTGTGAGTGTGCGCGTTCTATGCAAAAAAATCTCCGTTCCTTCCCCTTCCCTCTCTTCAGAACATAGCGTTACCACTACAGAATAGCCTAAGTATCCTGGGTATGGACACCAGCCGAGATCTCAACTCCAAGAATTACATCGAGTGCGTCATTTAAACCGCCTCCTGTAAACTCGGTGTACTGAACAGTGTGAGGCGGTACTTCACGCCCGAGCAGCTCTGTCTTCTTTATAAGACACAGGTTCGTGCCTGCGTGGAGTACTGCTCTCATCTTTGGGATGGCTCCGCACAGTACTTACTGGATGCACTCGATAGGTTGCAGCAGCAAGCAGTCCGTATCATCGGAAGCCCGGAGGCTACTAAGACCCTTGAGCCTTTACAGCTGCGAAGAGACATCGCCTCAATCGCCATCTTCTGTCGCCTTTATCATGGAGAGTTTTCTGAAGAGCTCTTTGAATTAATCTCACCCTCTACCTTTTTATCCAGAACGACACGTGCGGGACTAAAGTGCCACCCTTTCACAGTGAAATCTAAAGGGTCTCGAACCAAACGGTTCAGCACTTCATACTTTTGTCGCTCAATTAAAGTCTGGAACTCTTTGCCAGCGCATGTGTTCCTATCTAATTTTGATCCTGGGTCTTTTAAGCGGGGCGTGAAAAAGCATCTCACTAAGCCGCCATAGTGGAGGCCACCATACCAATAGTTTGGCTTTTGGAATGGTGTCCGCCACTTTTGAATTCCACTGACTGCTTACCATCAGACAAAGTGGAGTCACGTTGATAGGCTAATATAGAAAAAAAATAATTGCCGAGTCTTTCAGGCGTAGAATGAAAAAGCATCTGACGAAGCGACCTTTATTCACTGCTGACTGAAGATTATCAGGCAAGGAGCAGTCATTTTTGTAGATAAAATAAAAGAAATGACTTGATTACTTAATTAGTTACTATTTTAAAAGTTTTGATGGTTATTCTCAGCACTAATACATACCTACTACTGATAGCAATATACCTACATAATCAATATTTTGAAGCAATAATTTCGAACCCCTCTATAGTTAGTAGTTACTTATCTACAAACGTGATAAACATTACCCCACTTAATCTGTTTACGGTCAGCTCTTTTAGGAGCTCTTAGCGTCGAGTTGCGGAGCTTTTTACTTTATCAATAAATTATAAACATTACTCCTCGGTTAGTTATAATCAGCACAAATATTTGAGGCTGTTACCCCCGGTTTCTGAAAGGCTGATCAACGAAAAATTAACTAATCACCTGTTAAATCTCATGTGAAGTGTCGGTTGGGTTGCTAAAAGCATGAATAATTAGTATAATTTGATCTAGTTAGTAATTAGATCAAATAAAACTTATTATCCATGCTTTTTGCATGCTTTCAGGTACTTTACATGAGATTTAACAGCTGATTAGTTAATTTTTCGTTGATCAGCCTTTCAGAAACTGGGGGTTAAAGTATCAGTATACGCTGTACCTACATTAAAGTAATTTCTAGTTTTAAGTATACTAATAATAATACACAGCAACTACACACAACGCCATCTAGACCCAAAGTAAGCATATACCTACATATTTTGGTTTTTATTTTTGCTTTGCTAGCATGGATGTCCTTCTTCTTTAAGCGTGTAGATGGCAATCATACTCTGTCAGACCATATGACCTCAGATACTACTATTGCACTAACTGTATCGTCGAACAATTATTGCAAGGAAGAGGTATGTTATGTTTGTAAAAGTAGTCGATGTTACTTATCAAGTAACCTTAAAGCCTAAACCTGCTTCTACAGATAGACCGCAAGGTTAAGCGCGATTTTCACCGTCATTTCGTGAATGGATTATCGTTTCCTGTAGCTCATTGAAATATCTTCGTGCCTGAAAAGTAAGATAGGTCTAGGTTATCTTTCAAATATCTATGAACAAAAATTTCACGCGATGTCAAAAGACTCAACGCTAATGTCTCAACTAAGTACTGGTTTTAAAAAAGAATCTAAATCATGCAGAATGATGATAACCATTTTTATAAATTCCTAACATTAAAGTGCTTATCTACACATTAAGTAAACCTTTGATCATGTTGTGTCTAAGTCTTCTACCCACTTGTGTACTCTATATCTCTCGCGAATTCGAATATACACCATTTAGTTTTATTTATTTATTTATAAGGATCTCTTACAAGAAATACATGTCACTTTCATCACATTTTAAAACATAAAAATAACAAGTCTCATGCTTCCTCAATTACAAGAGACCACAGCATGCAGGCATACAGCATCAGTACAGAAAAAAAAAACAGAATTCAAGTCAAATAAAAATGAAAATATAAAAAATACAATATTTGAAGACATGAAATAAATTAAACAATGACATAAACTTAAAAAATTTAATAATTAATAATTATTATAGGATAAAAATTGTTGCTACGAGGACAACCCTCGCAGATGCGTATTAATAGCTTTTTTGTATGTAGTTATAGAATTACTAAATATGTCTAGTTCTCAGTTTTATTGCTAAAACTATTAAAACTGTATATCTGTAACGGTTTTGTGACCCTCGGATAACATGCTATATCGCGTAAACGCATGTTGGTGTACCGACTAGTTATTACTCTATGTTTACATAAGTTTACCACGAGTTAATAGAAATTTGATAGCCGTAAAGGGCTCGACAATAAACTGGGCACTACTGGGCAATGGGCAAGCCCTTAGGGTACGCGGCTATGCAAGACGTATAGTTTTATCGATATGTCGTGGGTAGTGTAATGCAGTTTTATGACCGTAATCTAATTTTCTGGTGTGGTTACTATGACTTTACGAGATATGAAGCCTAAAATCAATATCTTTACGAATATATATTTGTATTATTTATTTTCACCATCTTGATACAGGGAATCTGCGTAACTATAACTAGAAAATAACTACTAGTTAAGTGTTCAGTATTTGGAGGTACTTTTCAATCGTTCGATTTTGTTTGTTTTAGAAAAAGAACGCTACGAGAATACATTTAAATTAGACTAATCGCCTACCGAAGTGTTTCCAGCCTATAAAAAGCACACTTGCGACTCTCCTATTTCGTATAGGTACTGCAGCACTAACAGGACAGAAAAAACTAATATATAGGTAGTTTTTCAAGTATTTGTTAACACCTTAGATGATAATTTGAATATTATGTACCTACTCAAAACAAAGTGTGTATTAGAACGGGTAGTACCTACTCAAATTTTACAAACTTTTTACAAAACAGTGTAACAAAAGACAAAGTGAGGGTAGTTGCCGAATCCCGAGCTTCAAGGCGAAGACGACGTCTGGCTACATCAGTCAGCCCGTGACCATGGTCGGTGTAATTCGACCGAAACGTCGGGCAAAGAGGTATGGCACCTTATAATAATTTTCTAAAACGAGTAGACCCGTTTCACAAATAAAGTTATGAGTACTCAATTCTTTTGTTCAAAAAAAAAGGAATCTCATACATTCATTTCTAAGTTACTCCACTGAATTAGTGATAATTTTGTAATATTCAGATATACGTATTTATTATTTTGTTCCTATTCTGCTCTTGCATGGAGTAGGTACATAATTTGAGATCTGTTTTTGGAGTACTTTGGGAATGACCCCGGGTAGGTACGCGTAGTGGATGTCCTGTCCCTTGTACATAAAGCCCAAACAAAGCTCGCTATCGCTTGCCTAATTAATAGCCTGCTTAGTAGGAAATTATCGTGCCTATGCAGGAGAGAATATCCATTCGATAACAGAAGATGGTGGACGTAGGTACTTTCACAAAATGTATGCAAATCCGAAGATAGACATGAACTTATGCTAATATTAATATCATAAAGCTAATAGAAATCTATCTGTTTTTATTTTTGTAGGTAGGTATTACACGAATGAAGTTGCCTGGGGTTCATACTAGTTCTTCTCAAAACGTCACATCGTTAGCGAAATAAGTAGGTGATATTTTTTTATCTTATTTTGACTTTCCTACATGTCCCTCACGTGATTTAAAACGAATGAATAAGTGCTTAAAGCTAGTCTGAAGCTCTACACTTTGTATACGAATCTAAAGTAGGTACGTAGCTGCCACTAAATATCTCATTCAATTTATTTTAAAAGCTCCACAAGTTACGTCTGTATGTATTGACTCGTTCATCATACGAGTACTGACCGTACTTCATTCATATATCTCTATCACATGTAACATTTTATATAGTCGTCCGTTTACCCGCGTTGTTTGCTAACTTGATTGGATTCGTGCCTTTTTTATTTACTTAAACCATCGCTATTTTAAGCGTTAGTATCGCAGAGCAGAACTTACATTTCCATTAAGCAATTAAATTGCGGCTAACTTTTTGTCAATCTATCGTAATGGTGACTAATTAAGTGATATTGAGGTTAGTTAACACAAACTGTTAGTTTTGAATTCCCTAACTATTATTTGAATCTATACTATTATATAAAGCGGAACAGTTTGAACGCGCTAATCTCTAAAATTACCAGTCGGATTTGAAAATTCTTTTTGCGTTCTCGAAAAAAGTTATAGACTATGTAACATCACGCTACTGGCGACGGGAGTAGAGTAGTAAGCAAAGAGGCGGGTGAAACCACGCCACAGAAAGCTATATTACTATAAATGTGACTATTTTGGCAGAGCACAGCGAAATTTCTGTACATTTTATGCAGCCTGCTTGGACATGTACTCGTACAGAAGAATTGACACATAACTATCTATATATTGCGTTGTATTCCTTGTGAGTAGTAGTGGCAAATAGAAGCAAACATTACCAACAGAGCCGCTTGTATCTACTACTATTGGCAAACAAAAAAAAATAGAGCTCGTTAAAAACCATTAACGACCACGTATGTCTGTTTAAAAAAAAGGAGCATTATTTTGACGTATTTGTTTGCCTAGTTAGCTTGCACCCTATGCGCAGACACTCAGAGCCGGTCGTGCGTCCATTAGTAATCTATCGCATGAAATAGAAAGCACTACTCGTGCGTTTACTAAATTTGAAACGATCTTAAAAGGTCTCTTATAGAGGCGCCTAACTTTCGCTAATACGTTTATTAAATAAGAAGATTTGGTGCAAAAAGTTTTGTGTAAAAACTTTTATCATTACACTAGCTTCCTGTTTTACCCGAGTCTTTTCTTACTGCTCTACTCCCGTCGCCGGTAGCGTAATGTTACATAGGTATAATCTTTCTGAAGAATTGGGCTATCATACGCAAATATAATTATTTAAATTCGACTGGTAGTTTCAGAGATTAGCGCGTACAAACAAACAAACAAACTCTTCCGTTTTATATAATAGTATATTACAGATATCTGAAAGTTTAAAAGTCATTGTTGTTTTAAATGCAGATAATTGTAAAAAAAAACTGAATTAATGTATTTGTTGTAACAAATGTTTAGTAGTTTCTTTTAAAATATTTGAATAATTCGGGCACAAAACCATCACGATAAAATACTACACTATAGAGAAAATGTTTTCCAAAGTAATATGTAGCGTAAATCATGCATTGTTTGGTTTTATTAAGCCTCATGGACGTTAAGATTTAGGTTAAGATTCTAAAGAAACATAACATTGTGTGTGTCGACTCATACCGGAGATTAGGTCATTCTATTTTGGACGAATTGTAAATGAGTTTTATGGACCAAAGATTGTTCTCGGAGAGATTCTTCGTGGTCGCATGGTGAACTAGCGCTTGAGCAGAAGCATTATTTAGGGCTTTGACGAGATTGCTAGTCAAGACTAGACAATTAGGTGCTTGTAGAGGTCTAACTCCAGGTAGTGCAAGTTTTACCTACGAAAATAAGACTCTCAAGTCAAATATTTTGTACCAACTTTAATGTAGGTACGTAATATTTTATCTCATAAAATACCTATGCTGGTAAGTATAATTTAAAGAATACTGTAGGTATTGTATTTGTAAATCACGCAAATAGACACCGCTAGACCAAATAAGCAGTAAAGATTAGAGCACCAAGGCAGTTTTATACCATAACTAGCGACCCGCCCCTGCTTCGCACAGGTATTATGCTGATACTAAATATACTTCAGAATGTCTTTTTAAACAACGTTCACAGCTTTTTCGTCATTAGACAATACAAACATGGTCATTGTTTACCCGGCCGTTACTGCCACAACCGCTATGTCTCTGCATTACATTAGAAACCTTTAAAATTACCAGTGTTGCTATATTTTGCACGTATTATTTTTTTTGTGGTTATTTGTGGTGAACGGTGTGGATATCACGATTATTAATTTCTAAGATATTAGTACTTTAAGCATCTGTTATTGTGATATTGTTTGTTTACCCAATAAAGTGAAAAAAAAAATTATACATATAATCCTTCCTCTTGAATTACTCTATCTATTAAAAAAAACGCATCAAAATCCGTTGCGTAATTTTAAAGATCTAAGCATACATAGGGACAGACAGCGAGAAGCGACTTTGTTTTATACTATGTATCTAGTGGTTTTGTATAGAACAATTTTAAATAGAAATGTCTAGGTACGCAAGTTTAAAGCATTAAATATACTTAATACAATATTGTTAAAATATTGTTCGATTTTGTCAACCGAATAACACGATATAGACTTAACGACTCATCACAGTTTACGATATGCTTGCATAACTTTGCTCAATGCGTTACCCGACTTATAAACTCCTAAGTGCTGTAGTAAATATATTTCATTTCTAAATTGAACCTATTACTAGATTTCATATTTAACATCTAATAATAAAATGAAATAGTCATTTGTATACACAGGTTTACTAACTAATCAAGATATAAAAAAAATTGTTTAATGTTACCTTTTGATTTCCATATACCAGGCAGCTTGAGCGCGTTCCAGTGAACGCCTTCAAGCGTTTTCAAGCGTCAAAAGTCGTTGAGGAGAAGGCAATGTCTTGCAATCATGACAACTCCCAATGTAGGTAGGTCGATTGTCTTAATCGCTACAGGCGGGTAGGAGACTGCCGTAAGATGGTATTTAGTACGGTGATAAATAGGTGATAGGTATTTAGTACACAGTTAATTTAGTTCGCCACTTACGATACCTACACTCATATTTATACTTTTTTTTTCCACTTGGAGTACTTTGTTATGAAATATTAAATGAATCATAAAGAAGGTACCCATTTACCGCGTCTACTAGGCGTGCAGTACAGTGTAAGAGTTCGTATAACCGTAAACAGTAATAACACCACGCACTATCCCATTAAACGACTTTATGCCACCACATCAAAAAAATAAATTCCGCCTACATTATCAGTAACCGCCACCCGTGTTTATGGTGCGTAACATGCAATAAAATTGGGGCTCCATCGTTTTGCAATCTCCCCATAGACCACCGTCTTGATGAACACCCTAAGACTTTATATTTGTCTATAAAAAATTTTATGTTGCACACATCTTGCTAGCTTGTTTGATGATGTAACTTTTGCTATACGAATGATGAGCTGCAAAGTATAGCTAGGGATATATATTGATATTGAACCCATGACGTGAAAAATCAACAGATTTTATTTATTAGCCTACCTCATACATATATTTATATATATTGCCTGATGGTAGGCAGTCAGTAGAGGCAAAATATCATAGCATACGTAAACGTACAGTGCCTCTATGATGGCGCCTATTTCACACGTAAAAGATCCAGGTTTAAAATTAGATGTAAATAATTTTGTCGTCGTCTAATTTTGAACCTAGTATAGTTTGATAATGCTCGGACGTAAAATACCTGGACCTAGTCTTAATAAATTATGTGTACTTATTCGCTGCGGCTGTTGTGTTCTGTGCCTGTATACTTACACAATTTTTGGCAATACGTTATTCAAAAATATTTTACCTTCTAACCGTTTTAAACTACACATGCAGTCTGTCTATATTTTTAGAGAAAATTAATGGCTTATAAATGCGAAAACTTGTGTGTTTATTTGTACTCACTCAGCGCCTAAACGGCTAAACCAATTTCGATAAAAGTTTTTGTCCCAAAAATCGCTCTGGTTACATTAATTTTCACGCGGGCTAAGCCGCAGGGCACAGCCAGTTTGATATAAAAGGTGACCCTTTTTAAATCTTTTAAACTTTCGTTAGTTCACAGATCTTCTCAGGTCCTATATAAATTCATTAACAACACCACCCATAAAACAATAAAGTGTGCATTATTGATCTACGATGTGACCTTCCATCGCTATCGCGTCGCGTCGCATCGCCCGCATGTGTGTCGGGGGGCCGTGGGTAGACAACTTCGTCACGTACCGTCGCCTGGTCAGCGAAAGTAATGACTCGTAAAGCTACTGAACGGTGTAAAATAGACGGACACAGGTAAAGGACCTCGGTTATCTATGGATATAAGTATTAGGTTGTATGTGTAGGCGGTAGGTCTGCAGTTTTCTTGCAGTTTTGATAGTGGTTAAGTTTTTGATAATTTAATGGTAATTAAATGAGTAGTAGTCTACGATCTAGATGAACCACCCAATTTTTGCCCGTGTCGTAAATAGTGATTATGGGATTAATCGGAAACGACAGTAACGTGTACTTGTGTTCCAAATAGTACCACGTCTAGCAATTCGTCTGAAAACGTGGTAAATAAGGAAGGAAAAATATTTTATTATTTATTATTATTTACTTGCAGCCAGTACCCGACCCCCTCATGTGCACTGGAATCAAATAGCAGACGTAATAGTAGTGGTAGTAGTAGTAGTTATGTTACTTTAACAACTTGTCTGCATTTTCTATAAACAAGGCTAATAGCCCCACACCCCATACACTAAAATATTTAATAACCTGAACTGAACAATTTACTTCTATCAAAACAAAATTTCTCAAGTGAATTACGAACAACTTCCCTATTCTTAGCCAATCTTTTTAAAATCTTTTTTCTATGATAAAGGGTCAGATTTAGATTAGGGGGTGTGTCAAACCCCCGTCGCGCAGCAAAATTAGGCAAGTCAGTCCCAAATTAAAAAAGAAATCAGCCGAAAGTTAATCCAAAAAGTTTTAATTACGTTTGTTTTGTCATCAAGCAATTCCACGTTAATTAATTTAAGAAAGAATGGTTATTTCTTTACGACAAAGAATTGAGTCTTCCTGGATTATCGTTAAATGTTTTATTTAGTACATTGGCAAGGCAACGGTTTGTTTATCTATTTAAATAATAAACTCGTATTGCTCGTGCGTTTACATGAATGTCTGGCATTTTATCTGATATTGTTTCAATAATACTCTTTGCTCGCTGGTAATATTAATATTAGTAATAAACTTTGGATTGCATAAGGAATACCTATCTAGAAGACAACACAGTTAGGATATTGGCATACTTTTAAGTCCGAATTCTATCAACATTTTTATTTACGCATGTCACTTTTAAGATAATAGAGGTGTAATAGATATCAACCCACGTTCTGCTGTTTATTTATTTTTTTATTGTCGACAGTGGCAGACTGCCCACGTGATGGAAAGTGGTAACTGTCGCTTATGGACTCTGTCGCTTATGGACTAGCATTGCGCCTGCAATAACACAGATGCTTCACAGAGACTGTGAAGCTGCCTACCGTGAAGGTAGTGGGGTAGGTGAAGCGATTAAGGGGGGCGCTTCAGATCTCGAAAAAGTAGACAGTCTGGTATCATACAAACATACAATTGGCGTTCACAAAGTACATCCAGACTCGAGATAAATATTAATGGATCACACAATTTTTGAACTTGAACTCACAATCCGGTACACAGCAGTCGTTTGCGCTCCCACTGCGCTACAGAGGCAGGTAAAATGCATGTTGCTTTTTAGTCAGTTCCTATTGCGTAGTAGTAGCGAATATATACCACGATGAATCCAGAATTCGATTTTGTGATCAAGTAAATTTTTTTTTTATTGAAAAGTGCTCTTTTGCGACGAGAAATGATGACTTTTTAGCGTTTGACAAAAAGTTGCATGATAGTGTGCATTAAATAGGCTGTAGCTTGCCATGCTTTTTCATACATACTTATATTTTTCTACCATGTGCAGAATCTTCACATAGAACAACATACATACAGCATTAAAATCATTTGATGCGAGCTTTAATACGCTTCTAAATTTCTGTGAAAATATTATACCATTATATTCTGTTATAGTTATATCATTACTCGAAATTAAACATGCCTAACATAATACTTTTGTGTGGGCATTAGTATCTTATGCTTTCAAATAACAGAGATATTTATTTAATTAGACTTTACTGTCATAAGTACCAAGCTATGTAAGATAAATACACAAACTGTTTATTTTAATAAATTTATCAAATATTTATTTGTTAATGCGAGAATTAGAGCTCGTGTAAGGCAAGAAATTTCAAGAGCCTTACGGCTTTTATTGTTTCCCTTACTTGTTTTACGATAATTTCTGTTGTATATACAAGTTATTTTTAACCGACTTTAAAAAGGAGGAGGTTATCAATTCGGGTCGTATGTTTTTTTTTTTTTTTTTTTTTTTTTTTTTTTGTATGTTTGTTACCTTATATCTCGGTCATTTATGAACCGATTTGAAAAATTTTTTTTTTATTTGAGAGGGTATACTCTGAAATTGGTCCCATTTTTTTATTATAAGAAATGGTTCAGTGGTTGTATGTTTGTTACAACTTAACTCCGTCATTTATAAACCAATTTGGAAAATTCTTCTTTTATTTGAAAGGGTATACTCCGAAATGGGGTCCCATGTTTTTTTTATAAAGAATAATTTAATATTTTGTAACAAATCGTTTGCAAGAAGTGAAGACGTGTAAAGCAACACGTCGATGTCTTTTGCGACGAATTATCTGACATTGACATGTCCATGCTACAAGTGCGAAGTGATTTTCAAAATTCATTTTTTGTTAGAAACGAAGTAGCCCTGGATGAGTGACCATATGCATTTTTTGTATATCTGAGCGATTGCTCGGTCAGTTAAATTATGATTTTTGATGATTCTTTATTGTTGGTAGATCATCACTTTTTTGTTTTGATTTGTGGTTTCTGGGATTCAGGGTTTAGCGATCGAGAAAGTGTTGACAAGGACCTTATATTTCTATTTACAATCTTACCTCTCGTCTCTACTTTCTTTCAAACGGCGCGGCGCTGTCTCATTTGCGCAGCACGTTTAGTAGGTCTACCCATATTGAATATATTTATACACAATTAATTCCCACTAAAAGTTTAAAAATAAAATTATTTTTAGAAAAAAAATGAAAACCGACTTCAAACAACACCTACATGTTCAATCCTTAACTAAAAAGTAGAAAATAATATTTTAATTACTTCATAGCAAAGAACATTAAAGGGGAATCAACGCAATCCTTGATACCTATAATACTTTACTATTTATAGTTTTTAATCAGTTATTTTGGAGTCGGTGCCAGCCAAGAAGGTTCATAATGACCTTCATAAAAATAACCTACCTACTAGCAAAAAAAACCTTCTTGATTAATCTATTAATACATGAATGAAAAATATAGATTTAATACAAGAAATCGAACGGAATCTGATAAGTGCGCGTCAAATTTTTTATGTATATCTGAACACAACTATCAATGACGTCTGCGTTCACGAGTATGACCGCGTTCGGGTAGTGCACTCAGGCATATCCCCCACGCGTGCAATTACCGCCCCGTGCACTACAAAAGTTGGTTGCAAAGACAGAATTAAAGATCCTTCTTGGCTGGCACCGACTCCAAAATAACTGATTAAAAACTATAAATAGTAAAGTATTATAGGTATCAAGGATTGCGTTGATTCCCCTTTAATGTTCTTTGCTATGAAGTAATTAAAATATTATTTTCTACTTTTTAGTTAAGGATTGAACATGTAGGTGTTGTTTGAAGTCGGTTTTCATTTTTTTTCTAAAAATAATTTTATAACCTAAAATTATTTCTGAATCAAGGTAATAGACGTCATATACAAAGAATATGACAACCTGATCGGGACGGTATGTTAGGTTATGAACTTGTCATGTAGACCACGGGTTACACCATGTTTTGGAATGGGATGATTAAATTGTCAATTATAAAGCCCAAAGCTCCATTGTCAATTCGTGTCTATCAACCGCACACATTAAAAATGTAGAACAGAAACTGACATTCTGTTTAAAATAAAGATTATTGCAGACCAAAAACTAACAGGTAGACCAATCTCTAATATAACATTTTTTATGGCTATTTGCATTGGTCTGGGTGTTTCTATGTACCTATGTATTTACAAAAAAAAGTAAATAAGTATGTTTATCCTCATTCTAGAACTCATATATATATAAATTTGGGTCTAGATGGAGTTATGTGAATGAGGTAATTTTTTTTTCATTTATTTAGGTAAGTATTATTACATGCAACGGTTGTGTCATCAACACCATTTACCACAGTTTAGTTATTTGTTCGAACTAAGAATAAAGGGCCCTAAAGATTTCTATCTTAACGTATAATTAGGGAACTATTTTAAAACAAACAACGCGCAAACAAGAGACACTCAGATATCTCAAGTTTACTAAGTATGAAGAGTTCTTAATTGCGCCTTTTACACCTCTCGTTCTTGTTTCTACTGTGAAGAGGTTCCGCTTTTACGCCCCAAACACCGACTTAACTCGTTTAGAATTTTGTGAGCACTTTTCAAGAAAATGCAACGTGTTTATACCTAAGTACTGTTTCAGAACTTTCTGCAGACGATATGCTATGGATTTTACCTTGTATTTACAGAAAGATAGAATTTTTTTAAATTATATATCTAATAATTAAAGCTTCTAAATTAAAAGTATTTACCATTAAAAACATTTTACTACCTACTAATTAAATATCTATCTGTAGGTATCTAAGCAGCAAAAGCAAATACATTAACTTTAATATTCTTAATAAAGATAACTTCAACAATAACTTTCACATTTATATGTAAAATACTGTTTAAAAAATTCAAATTTAATTGAATGTAAAAACATTGTCAGCAAATATGACCGTACCTTGTAGCACCGTTGACGTAGTTGCAAAGTTTTCTTAGCTTCGCTCTTTACCAAGCCCTTACAATAGTACCTAATTACTGATTATTAAAATAAAAGTATATATTTATCATATGTACCATTATCATTCGTGATAAACTAAACCCTTTTGTATTAGGTAGTAAAAAAAATGATGAAATCCCATTTCTTACAAATTGGAAAATTTGTTGATTGAAAATTCTAGTGATTTTATACTATTAAGTGTTTATAGTGCTTTACATAACTTTTCCCGATTCGAATCTGGACCCAACAAACCTTCAGAACCAATACAGACAAAGTACACAAGTCAGTTGTAACCATCCTATAAAGTACGCCTTGCACAGAAATTCATCACGAGACGTTGACTTTGAAGCAATTTGTGTCGTGTTGCGCTATCTGCCAATACAGGCGCTCTATAGCACATAATATATCTTCAATAGCTATACTACATAGAAGAAAACTCACTTATTGCATTATTTATAACTTTAACAGTTCAATTCTTGTATGGTTAGATTTTGGCAATTATTTACAAATATCTGCGTAGTGTAACGTACGAGTGACACTGGCATTACTCATATTTGAGTTCATGTGACCACGAACTTGAAGTCGGGAGCAAAAGAGGTCAACTATTTACCAGATAAAGAAGTGCAAGCGATTGCTACCACGTAAAATGTGCAATTTTTCCATCGTTTATGATATTACCTATAGTAAGAGCTCCGATTTGAATTATATTATGTTCATAGTCATGAATTCATGACATACAACCGTAAAACTTAATAGGTATTATGTTTCCTTGAATTGAGCATTTTATAACTTCAGAACAAGAGCATTTTATAACTGTGATTTATAAAATACGTAGTTTCTATTAGAAGTTATAGTATATAAAATATAATAATAATAATAATAATAAATCATATATTTTGACACAAAGTAATGTTACAGAAAGACCTACGAAGCCTCTGGTTTCCAAACTAGTAAAAACTGTGTCTCAGCAACCAGCGTCTTGAAAATGGTAGTACCTACTCGCACTAATATAGCTCTCTATTTGCAGAAAATTAACTAACACTTGTAATATTTATATCCCATAGTAAATTTAAAAAAAGATATAATGATTTATTGCAATGTCAATGTAACAGTACAGTACAGTTGGTGAACCAGAGGGGTTCACCAACTAATTACTGTTAAAACCATACAAAAATATTAAATATTTAAAAACGATCGTCGTATCGGCACGTCTGTTTAAATAAAAGACGGACCATTTCTTAAATGATTTAAAGCTCATATTCTGTACTTTCAAGCAAAGACGATTTTTTAAATTCAGTGAACGCTGTTATAATATTTCACTTTTACGAGCGAAGCGAGGCGGGTGTGCGTCTGCGCCCTGAAACTTGTTGTAATAGCCGCATTATCTTTCGCCATCTTTCGCAGTAATAGTTCATATGCACTTACCACTGTTCACATGGATTGCTTTATCGTAGGGTGGTAAAGATTTGTAATTTTATTGTTGTAACTTGTTGGCATGTCTGCCGCATGCTGAGTCAACTGGAGGGTAATATCACACAAAACTGATAGATACCCTAGTAGATATGAGGTCGTGCAAATCGAGTAGGAGACTGGCCGACAAGGTGCGACACTGTTATAAGTGGAATGAAGTGGTGTAAGAATGCATGCCTTTGATAAGTATTGGGAATGAAAAGATAAAATGACTTAGGTACTATTATAAAAAATCAGACTAACCAATCATGACTTCAAAAGCGTTCGATTCACGCATCGGCGGCAGCGTAAATATATGTATAAAAAAATTAACAGCGCTTCTGGTATTTAGTCAAAGAACTTAATTTTCTCAAAGTTTATCCTGTTTATAAATCTACTTGACGACCTCTGTGGTGCGGTGGTACTGTGTATGAACTACCACGCAGAGGTCGCGAGTTTGATTAACGCTCAGTATTTGTGTGCATGAACATGTCTATTTGCGTTGGTCTGGGTGTTTCTATGTATAATAATACGTATGTAAAAAAGCATTCTAGAACCCATCATAACACGTGCTATATAAATATGCTTACTTTGGGTCTAGATGGCATTGTGTGTAGTTGTTGTGATATTATATTATTATTATATTATATCTCACAACGAGATGTTTCCCGCCCACAACCAATAAAGTTCATAAACAAAAACAGCACAACTGTATAAAAACATCTAGTATTAGTCTATCTAGTACTTTATTATAACAAGTATTATTATGTTAATAGACCTGTAATGATAGTATATAAATAATAAAAAAATAAGACAAATCATCAGTGTAAACATGCTGAAAGACTAAAAAGCGAATAGACTAAATGTTCTCGTAACGCGCATCATAGGTTGGCAGGACATTAAATGACACAGCACAAAAGAAAAGATTTCAAGGCGTAGTTCTTTAGCATATTATGAACACAACCATAACTTATAAAAATAAAGATTAAAAACATCTTCTCAATATCATTTGCAGTTTTAATAAGTAAATAGGTATACCACTGAGTGTAAGATTGTCGTTCGTTACGGTTGTCAATTTATTATATTTAATCGCTGCTACACTCATCCAGTTACAAATATGGTAATCACAGGTAATTTGCTATAACAGGTACCAGTCTATAATTACATCGATTTGAATATGACTCATGTCATGAGAAGCCAATTAAAGAACATACTTGTATAAGAACAAATTAACCGAGTCAAGTTTAATGAGTTATAATTTTACTACACAATACAACTGCTAATGAGATAATGTTATAATTGCCGCTGGCGTATAACCTCGACTACGAATAAGCCACTCTATCATTCCCCTCAGCTCTCACTACTCTTGAAGAAAATGATGGGGTGGCCTCTTTCATAGCCGAGACGAAACGTCTCGCCATAATTAGAATACTTTAACTAAATTCATAAAAACGTAATTATCAACACAATCAGCATTTTTTTAACGCGAACCAATTATACCGTTTTAGAGATGCTGAAAAAAGTCGTAACTTGTAACATAAACTTTTTCAATTTTCACCTGCAGTTATACTCACGTTAAGTGAGAATGGCCTTTCGCCTTTCACAAGTAAATATATCTGGAAGGTTGACGACGCCCGCGGCGCAACGTAGCGACTTGATAAGGGCTCCTGCGGTATAAAATGCATGTAAACACCTCTTTTGCCGAGTGCTCGGGGACCAAATGTTGTCGACGGCTCTCCTCACAAATTTAGACATACCTACGTATTGCATAGCGTTATGACGTCTTTGAATTGAAAATTGTAATTTTATTTACGTTGTAAAATGTGCTTCAAGTCAGCTCCAAGTTTCGCTTGCGATTGAAGTTGTATATTTAGGTATCTTTGATACAAGCTTTAATACGATTTTGTGCTATAAGTGCAATGTTTGAAAGTAAAACCATTTTGTCGTCGCATGGAGGCACGACTCCGCCACTTCTAATTTAGACTAATGAACTTTAATAAAAAACCTTTTAGTCTGTTTCAGTTTTTCCGTAATCTTTGACGAACTTTTCTTTTGTTGTTCTACGGCTACTTTTTTAAACTTTCAAGACACTTCATAGTTAGACACGGGTAATCTTGTCATGTTGATTTTTATTCTTTTAACTGTTTTATTATTTTTTGTATATAAAGTTTCGTATGATTAAAAAAAATATGGCTATTTGAAGTTTAAACGATTAACGGTATGTCTCACAAATGGTACAATTGGCCGAATTCATACATAAATATTTACTCCGTAATGTATTAATAATTCAGAGAGACTAATTTACAAAATGTTTTATAAATAAAGTTAATATCAAATGAGATGTTCATACTATCAGCTAATCTAGTTACACTCCACATGTCTATGAGTCGTACAAAATTCAATCCGTTAAGAGTGCGCCTGGTAAACTTCACTCTACATCAGCGTAACTACGATGGCCGGCAATCATTCTAATGGGCTCGGCCGATCTCACAGACCGAATTAGTTCTTTTCAAACTACCCCCATCATTGAATTGAAAATGTCCAGACAGACTGCTATATCTATTATTCTGTTTTTAGTTTCATAACTAGTAAAAGATTGGTTTTAGGGATGAATGATCGCGATTCGTCTTGCGATCCGACTTTAACAAAATTAACAAAGATGAAAATAAGTTTATTTTTGTATACATTTCAATCACCTACGACTTAGTTGAGCTACTGTAATAGAGAGACTTGAGTTCAGTGCGAGAAAAGGTCTCATTTAAATACCTATCTCTAAAACTACGAACGCAGATTTCTGCGTTCGTAGTTTTCAAGAGTTAATTTTTAGTTAATAATTTTATTATAAGCTCGTAATAAAGGCATGTCTAGAAACGAGGTAGATTATACGATGTGTGTACAAATAATATATAGTATAAAACATTTTTTTTATATATTTGAAAATTGAAAGAAATGTTACAATAGCATTACAATTAAATCCATTTACATGGTTATAATAACAGTGGTTTGTATTGTAGAATTTATTTGTTAAAATAATCCTTAAGAATTTTCTAAAGAAATATCTTCAGAAATACACAATGTCAAATGTTCTTTACCGACTTCATACATTAAATTATAGAACTTGTACCAACCTATTAGATTATAAATTTCAAGAATACATGTTATAGGTATTTCTGATGACCTGAGCTAGCCGTCAATGTGACCTTAATACCATTAAATAGAAAGTCCATTAAACTTCTCAGAAACCACCATAAATTAGACATGTAAAAGTTCCAAAACATTTATTCTTAATTGGAACTCAATTACTGAGAACCTAGAATTAGAATGAAATGCAACACTCACGCTATTTTATTTAACACATAATGAAACAAATGAGCTTTGTATATAATAGGCATGCTTTTATCTTACGTCATATAGCTTTAATTAACACATCGCAACTTCAGTGAAGGGCGTAAGAAAACCATACCTCTTTGGAACGATGTCTTATTGGCACAAAGATTAATATCTCCGAACACCATTTCTCGTTTTGTAGCATTTTCAACAAAGTTGAACATGATCTTTGAAAGGCTGATCAAGTGAGCACTAAAAAAACTATATAGGTGTCAAATTTCTACAATTCGTTTGAGTAACTAGATGTACGACCAATTGCACACATTGATTTAATTATCTTGTCCTCTCTTGTCATTTAATGGACCTGTCAATCGTTAAGTAGTTTTTTTTGTTGCAGTATTTTTATTTGATTGGACAACTTTATATTGATTATTAAATGAAGTATATAATATGTTTGAGCAGAGCTAATGAAGCAGGGTGCAAATATCGCTCTGAGTAAATACAGTCTATACAGGGTAGAAAGCTGCTTGTGGTCATTGATATACGGCCTTGGTGCAAGATATATAAATATTGCATATTATATTATGTATATTGCAACTATTTATGTCATAAACCGTCTACTAAAAGACCAGTTAGATTCTGAAAATTTTGTTCTGACAAAATAGGTAAAAGAAATTCTTCGGTGTTTTGCACCGTATCGGTGAGAATACTGAAAGTACCAAAACACATTCGATGGTATGAAATTTAAAATTATTTTTGTATGATCCTACAGAAATTATAAAATAAATCCTTTATAATTATCTAATAAGGACCTTTATAAATGAGAAAACTTAGTTTAAAACATAGACATATAATCAGAGTCAATGAAGCAAGTGATTTCAACTTCCTTAATGGTCTTTAGAAGCTTAACTTGGCTATACCAAGTAATGTTGCCATAACGCACGATCACGTGTGTACCGATAAAAACTTCGTAGACGCTCCAGGGTATTAATTAAAAGGTAATAATTTACGACTAGAACGATACCTATACATTATATTATTGGTATATTAAATATCGGTTAAACGAGTTCTAATTTTCTAAACGGTAAGAATTTAGACACGCGGTGTAGTATAATTATGATAGAAAGCTGGTTAAAGCTAATGGTTCTGTATACTTTTAAATAATTAGCATGTCTATGGCAAGCTATTATGAAGATTGGTGGGTTATTAATTTAATAGTTATTTATTTCCAGCAAAGTAAAGGGCAGGACACACCGATCACAGAAAAATCTGGAGAAATGGGCAAACGCCACATAAAGTGGACCCGACCGACCGACGGCCTAATAAGATTGGCGGGCAACCGATATGGGCGACTCACGATTGGTTAAAGTAGCGATACATGGGGGAAGCCTATGTCCAGTAGTGAGCGACTTTCTCCTAAAAAGATGATGATGATGAATATTTGTCAGCAAAATATTCACCAGTCTCAGTATAAATCTAACAACTGAATACAAAAATAATAACACATAACTACTTTATTTAAAAAAAATATATAAATATTTTTCGATCACTGCGGATCACCAAAGTCTATTTTTCAAGTCAACAGCGCAATAATTACTATGTCATGAACAGCTTTGTATAATAATGGGGTATGAGCAGACAGCGCTGAGTGAAGGGTTCAAGGCTAACAGATTTTTTACCGATAACGTAACTCTAATGAAACTAGAACATAAAACATTAGTTTTTCTATCACATGATTTTTTGTAGCATTAGAATAAGGCATAAGATTAGTTACGCCCGTAAAGTTTTATTAGGTAGTGATCGCCGCTTTTAGATTACAAAAGCATACTTATTTGTGCTTGTAGTTTAGTTTATTTGTCGCTTTGAATATGTAAAAATAGGTAAAAACTACTTTCAGGAGAAGACGCAATTTCCAGAGTAAGGCCAAGTGGTGATTTCTTTATGAGTACTGAAAGCTCGCGTGCGTCACGAGAATACCTACTACTTATGCACTGTGGTTACGACTACAAACTTAAGTTTTAAGATAATATGATAAGTCTATAAGAGCGTAAAATCTAACAAAATAAAGTTGTGACTACTTTCCTAATTTTCATTTCACACTAAATATAAAAAAAATTAAAAACTTTATTTAAATCACAGAATTAATAATAATATAAGAATAACAATAATATATATATATATATATATATATATATATATATATATATATATATGATAATAATAGTCTTATATTATTATCTGTCTAAATAGATTCCAAAACCAGCAAAAACGGTAAGCTTTACGTACTTTAAATCTATTGATTTTAAAGCCCAACTATAAATTTTATACAATTTATCTCGTTATTTATAACAGCGTTTTGCTATAGATTTTAATTTAATAAAACTATTTATTGTGAAATACTGTATATATAATTTTATTTATTATCTAGTCCACTCAATTTGTAATTCAACAAACTGGCCAACTTTCTGTTTATTAGGTTATGTAACGTAGGTAACGTATAGCGTATTGAATGGTTGACAGTAATGTATTTTGTTGATTTTAAGTACCTACTTTATAGTCTATTTTGCACATTCAACAACCTGTCAGGCAAGGTTAAACGTTTAGTTAACGCTTACTTTAGTACTTACATTAGGAACAATCTAAGCCATAGGAAAAAGGATAGGGAATTAGTTTTAGAAGTAGTTGAGCTACACATTTACAAATTAACGATACGATGAAATAGTCATCCTAAATTATGCCCGAAAAATCAAATCGTATATAAAAATATGTAATATATTGTTTCTTTACATGGCAGATAGTATAAAGTCGCTGTTTTTCCTGTCCTACTATAACAGAATATAGTAGAGAAAAGTCGATAATTTCAACGATTTGTAAGTAATCTGAGCGTAAAAAGCATAGTTTGAAATAAAAATTAAATCGAAAATTGACTGTATTCAATTTTATTGTCAGAAAATACAGCTCATAAATCAAGTGTGCAGTGGTTCTACTTTAAGTCGTATCATATGAAAAATGTAAATATACATGTATGTCTATGTCTGAACAATTTCAACTGCGTCCGCTTCGTTAATGCAATTCGCTTTAAGAATTTCAGTTCAGACGAAAATTCGTATCTCGATCTCATTTCAGGCTCGCTAACTTTCCAAACTGCATAGCTATTTGCCTAACCAACGACTCTTTACTTCTATGTGTGTTTCGCTTTAATTAGATAGCAAGAATTGTTGTTAAAGCTTGTAGCGAGTGCTACTGTAACTTGAAACGTTTTTAAAAATAACATGCTATTTTATGCTATTAAAAAAACGGTAAAAAAACGTTACCGTATAAGTCAGCTTCGATATTATCAACGAATAACAAATTTTGTTAAGTGACAACGATATTAATAACTATCAGTAAAACAAAACGTGATGTTCGCTGTACCATTTTTTTTATTGTTTGTGAAGGCTACGTAACTAAAAGTAACAGTTTCTGTAACTGTTACTTTATTAATAGCACATAATAATATAGCATGACTATATCGACTATATCGAGCAGATGGACTACGTCATAAGGCGCTAGCCTCTTCTCTTTATTTATACCAATTACCAGTGTAATATTCAGGCCTTCGAATGATTCATAAAGTTTCTGATCAAAAGAAACACTAATCTAATCACGCATCGAATTTACAGACACGGCATTCGTTACTCAAAAACTGATGTTTGGTAACAATAGCATTACCTCGTCAGTTATTAAATTGAAGCAGTTATAGCTTAAAAAACGCGATATTATAACGTGTGTTAAAAATGCTATCGTTATAAAGTTATTCTCATCACTAGCTATAGGTACGATTATCTTGCTACTTCAAGCTATAACGGTCGTCTTAATGCTTGGTCTTGTATGCATAGTCTTATGGACGCTTGAGGCGACTCCAACACGATATAATTACACTTTCATTGCGATAGAAACCGTAGTTACGAAATTAAATTGAAACAATGAGTTTTGGTAGTTATATCTAGTCAAATTGCAGTTCGAGATAGGGTTTTGTATCGTCTTATAGGAACAGTATTCTAGAAGGCATTGTATTTTAATTGAATACTTGTGTAGGTACTGAAACAGTAATTCTAGTCTAAACAATAGATCCGCTGTGATGACAATACAAGGATTTGTTAGAAGTAAATTGTTGATTATTTATCAATTTGCTAACAAAGGTGTCCCGTTTTCGTTAGATTTTCATTCGTAATTACTTTACTTTATACATGAATAAAATCTCTATCATAATCGTCTACCAGTGAGGAAACCTTGATTTAAAGAATAAAATGTAAATGTATAGATACCTGTTAGTCGTAATAAAAAACCTTTCGACTGCGCTACGAGCGAAGTGTTGTTTTTATATTTGCAAAGCGTCCGTCACACAGGATTAAATTTATTTTCAAATGAAGAAGCTGCCTGTTTTAAAATTAATAAGCAGTTTCACAACGGGTAACGGTCCCAAAATACATAAGAAACTTTTCTCAAATGATTTTAGACTATGTGGCGACTAATGTCATAAACACAACATACTTTAGTGTATAGTTAGCACCTTAATAACAATAAAATAAAACCCAATCATTCAAGAGAAAGGTTTCACATGCGATTTAACGTTAAGAACGTGTAGCAATCTGTTGATACGTGGGTCCACATGCCAGCTATTGTAATTATCATTAAACTTTATCTGTACAGCTTCGTGTAGGACGTGTAGGTGTCTATTTATTTATTTATAATTTCATAAAGGAGCACACAGATATTTTAGTAACACTGATTTAGAGATAGAAATAAGAGTTATAATTGTTTAATATCGCATGTAATATAATCGAGGCTAAAAACTTCTTCGCTTACAAAGAAGTCATCGATGGCTTTGCTTCAGGAGATTGGATATCTCCCATTGTCTTAGATAACGGACAGCGCTACACACTAGCAGCAGTACCGTACCTGCGCCCTTCGTAAAATATCACATAACTGTGTGCACTAATTCGCCTGCATATTGTAGTGACTATATCATAAATTTCCCTTTGGGAGAAGCTTATGTTCTGCAGTGATCTTCAGGCGATGGTGTGATTTCTCTTCAACGCCGCTATCAGTAGTATAATTTCACATTATAATTGTTGAGACAAATTTACGTTATTTCTGCTTCTTAGCGTTTCGATAGAAAATTATATTTATGACCAAATTTATATTGATAGATCTGTTTTATATACCTGCTCTTCTGTAGTTTTATTTATTAATTATTTTATTGGCTCACAAAACACGATACAAACATAAAGAAACACAGTAAATATATAAAATAGAAATCTAGTTTGTAACTCAACGTAATAATATGTGTGCACAGATGCTCCAAATATTAAATGTAGGTTAATTTGCTGACATTTTGTAAACTTTGACGTTCATAAGTGTTAATTTAATTAACTTAAATGAATAAACATATATTTCATTTCATTTCATTACATTTCATTTCAATTACCTAGTTGTGATAATACAAAAATATTTTATGTCCTTTATTAACCGGAATTAGAACTGCTGATACATGGAAAACGTCTAATTTTACTTTTGAATTTACTGAGGCTACTATTAAATATATCTAAGGTAGAATGTCTTTAAGCTGAACAAATCTGTTTTCTAATATTTAATAAAACCAACAGTTTATGAGTGCTTTGTGGCTGAAGTATTTAGTAGTCTCATCTATTCAACGCTCTATACACCTGGGTGACATGATTAAAATATTTTATTACTACACGCGAAATACACACGCTGTAGACAAATATGTCATTTGGTTTTATATTTTTATTTGTTTTTGGTTAACAGTGTAAAGGACTCCTTTGAGAATAATATGTTTAGATGCATTAGTATACACAGATAAGAATTGAATTATACAATAAATATACAGTTTGTAATAATAATATAAAATAATAATAATATAATAAATTATAAACTTTAATTTAACATCATTTACTGTACATCTATTTCTGTTATTTTTAAGTCTTTGGAGTGTTAAAGTTCTGTGTTTGCAAGAACTTTATCCCTTTTTATCTGGGTTTACATGAGCCCGTAAGCAGTATGCGATCAAAGATGTGGGCGTGATTTTTTTGCTAAAATACGAAAGTTTTGTCTTATTTCATGAGTCATTTTTCCTTAGGTGTAAAACAACCAAAGTTAACTAACTTTGTTTATTAACATAAAAAGCTAGAATATTAGTATAGAATATTAGATAGAATATTAGTATCACAGCTATTACTTCAATAATCAAGTATGATATAAATAGAAAACATAAATACCTACATAAAACAGTTTCCTTTGCGGTCTTACGACCGTCTCGGTACGTTGTCTCGTAAAAATAATTTAGTGTTCACGTTGTCATTAGCGCTAGTCGTAGACGGTGTCGCCATCTGCCGGTGCCAGCAATGTCGACGCCCTAATGTACTCCAAACATACGCTAGTTAATATACCAGCTTTGATTACTGTTATTAAGTGAAAATTCACCGTTTATTTCTCCTTACCAGCTATACAAATCTATATCTATACTATTATATAAAGCGTCAGATTTTGTTTGTTTAAACGCGCTAATCGCTGAAACTACTAGTATTTTTTTTATTTCAACTGTATCTTTAGTATCAAAAACGTTACTTATGCAGTATTTTTGCTCTAAGGAATAAAATGTAATACAGTGTATCTTTTTTATTACTTTCCTGTCACTGACACTGAGATTTGTATTTGTGGTACCTTTAAATTTTTTAAACTCTGACTACATATAACTAGTTTCTGTTCAATTCAAACTGCCTTAACATATCGGTGAAGCTCTAAAAATAAGTTTTTGTTGTTACCCGCCACGGGGAGCGTAACAAAACGACGTGTCCGATCCAATGCCGCTGCACACACATGCTTGCAAAAAAACGAAGAGAGGGACTGAAAATACCTTTTAACCTTTTCAGACATGTTTATACGTGATATTAAAAATAAAATGATTTTAGAACGACGAGCTACGTGTTTTCCATTTGAGCCAATAATTAGCTGAAAATGTGTCGATTGGTGTAGTAATATTGTTTTGTGAGTCACTCAAATAGACTGCTCGTTAAAAGTAGAATTATAATAATAATTCGTTTATTACCATAAAAGTTCACATAAATAAACACATTTAGATAATACAACAGTACGATTCACACAAATGTTAAGTTGGGCTCTGGCACACGAGGTAAGATAACTTGTGTTTTGGGTACCAGGGCTCTCGCACACGTTTTGGGACATAGTTGTATACCTACTTAAATGTTACAATAATGATTACTTAGATACTTAATAGTGAAAGTGCATGCGTGCGTGAGTTCGTGCGTGCGTGTGTGCGTGCGTGCGTGCGTGAGTGCGTGCGTGCGTGCGTGCGTGTGTGCGTGCGGACGTGCGTGCGTGCGTGCGTGCGTGCGTGCGTGCGTGCGTGCGTACGTGCGTGCGTGCGTGCGTGCGTGCGTGCGTGCGTGCGTGCGTTTTGTTGGCAAGATTGTAAAGGTGAGCACCACGCAGTTAATGCCTGCAGTTAATATTATTTCATCAATAATATGTTCTATCGTTTAACATTGTGGTTAATATAAATGTGTGGTTTAAGGTCAGATGGTACGAAGTTTATGACAAAGAATGGTTAGAACTATAAATTTTAAAAATCTTGCTAATTCTCTTTATGTTGAAATACTTATACAAATGTTGTGCTAGTTTAATCTATAATGATAAAAGTATTACCTATTTACCACATGCTTATACTTGTACATTTTTTTTGTAACTATTGAAATCAGATTGCTACTATTTCCAAATAATATTTATCTATAAGAAATCGTGTCCCATTTCCTACCATACCTATGATTACCCCAAAAGAAAACATCCCCAAAAGCTAATAATTACACCATCCGTCACTCGGTTTCGTTTTCATTTTGACGATTGCCAGTCACGGCGCTGTCATTAATATCCAGCTAAGATGACCATTACACAAGTAAAGCCTTATTGCCGGGATTGTTCTCGGCAAAAGACGTTTTATCGTTCACTGTCCCCCTGGAGTAATAAACACAATATCTTCCTTCTCAAGTGTTATTGGCTAAACAGTATTATGTAGTTTGGATGATACTATTATTTAGTAGATAGGCTATATCTTGTGTTTTTCGAATAATTGATCTGAATCTGCATATACTTACATAGATTTGAAGTTTCACAGCTTGAAAGCTAAATGTTGTAGATTTTTAAGCTCTAACATGTATTCTATTGTATTTAGTCTCGATTGTATTATTGTACGTAGTGTTATATCGTGTCAGTAAGATAGCGATAGACGGCTGCAGATTACCTAGAGCTTTATAGCTATAGCCAAAAATTACGTGTAGGTGAGAAAATATGACTAAACCCCAGTTTCTGAAAGGCTGATCAATGAAAAATTAACTAATCATCTGTTAAATCTTATGTAAAGTACCGATTGGGTTGCTAAAAGCATGAATAAATGAATCCATGCTTTTAGCATGCTTTTAGGTACTTCACATGCTTGAAGCAGTGGTGTAGGTTGCCGTTGGCTTATAAAATTACGGAACTATTTGTTTTCTATAATTGTTTGCTTTGTATTGTTACTTAGCCTCCTGACTGAAACTGAAAAAGTAACCTTTCTAGAAATTTATCGTGCCATACCTCAGGATATGTGGCATAGTAGGCTATTTGAGTGTTTTGCGAAAATTTCAAGTACTTTTGACTCTACAATGAATTTGGCAGACATTATTTGCTTTAAAAGAGACTACAATCGGTCGACGTGTTGAAGTCACTTGCATATTTATTTGTTCTACATTTATTAGTAAAACATTACATACAAATAAAATGACATTGAAAACGTTCTACTTGGTTCTTCTACGTTAATAACACAGTTTACGACGGAGTGACGTGCGCTATTAGTTTTATGTCCTACGTTTAAAGTTTATTAGCGGGTATACAATTCACAGGTTATTTCACACATGGCCAAGTCTAGACGAACAAAATGTCTTCGTATTAAGGAGAATTCTACTCACGTTACAATAAAAACGAAACAACAGGGAAACGTCTATTATACAAGCAAATTGTTTTCATAAAAAAACTGTTTTACGATGTAAAATTTTACTTTTATTACCTGCGCTCGTTTTACTAATAAACCTTAATAAAAGAACTTTATACGAACAATAACCAATTTGCGTAAGAAAACACCGCTCTTCAATATCACCCATTGACATAAATAAATCATTATTTTTTTCGCGTGGCTTACGGTGCCGTAGTCGAATTTCAAAACGAATTTTCATTGTAATGTGCCACAAAAGAAAAATGCGAGCTCTGGATCTACCATGCTTTGTTAAAAATTAATTTGATACCTTTATCTCAAATTTCTTGAGGATATTTTTATGGAAGTTCGTAAAAGCTACTTACCGAGTGAATTTTTATCCCTGATTAATAATTAATATTTCCCCTTGTTATTGAAGCTTAGACAAGAAACGTCGATACGGTACTATAGTGATAAAATATTTTGATGAAACGGTATTTCAGTTTTAATATCAAAGTTCAGTATAAAAAGAACCTGCTGTTATTTGTATAAAGCGAAAGAGTTTGTTTATTTGAACGCGCTAATCTCAGGAACTACCGGTCGGATTTGAATCCAGTTCTTGAGGAAGGTTATAGGGTATGTAATATCACGCTACTGGCAACGGGAGTAGAGCAGTAACTAAACATGTAACCTATCGCGGATAAACCGCTGCGGAAACCTAGTTATATAATATATCATTATCATCATACCAGCACGTTATTATCTTACTGCAGGGAAAGGCCTCTTCTCATATAGAGAAGGCATGATCATTGATCTGCGCTCAAGGTGGATCAATGATCATGCCTTCTCGGCGGAGGGTCAATTTCAGATTATTTTAATAAAATAATATATCATACATATTATATCATACCTACATAGACTTTATTTGGTTCACAGTGTAGTTCCGGACAACAAACAGAGAGATGAATCTGAGACGTTTATTTACATTTTAAATCAAGTATAGGTTCAGTTCTAATACTCTAAAAGTATTTCACAAATTATTCAACTTTTATGTGTAATATCTGTAATATGATAGTTATTTGACTGCACCGTTGGTCTAGTGGTTAGTGTAACTGACTGCGACGCCGTGTGTCGTGGGTTCGATTCCCGCGGAAGGCAAATATTTGTGTGATGAACATTTGTATTTGTCTTTAGTCTGGGTGTTTCCTATGTATTCTAAGTATGTATTTACAAAAAAAAAAAAGTATGTATATGTATTATATTTCAGTTATCTAGTACCCATAACACAAGCTCTGCTTAGCTTGGGACTCGACGGCAGTGTGTGATAGTGTCCACATATTATTATTATTATTATTATTTATTAATTTGTTAATCGTATAACAATTAAAGTGAAGTAAATTTTTTGGTTAATTAGGCGACTGGGATCACAAGGAACTGGAACCGCGGTCCTAGTCGCCAAATAACATTTTTGAATGTGTCTACTGGGACCACAAACCAAGTGGCGTAAAATTAACCGTCGCCAGAAAAACTGGTGCAAATTTAATCTTTATAGTAATTACTAATATTAATTAAAAGTTTAAATACGTACGTGACAGTTTAAGTAAGTACATACGAAAATACCAAAATTACGCAAATCGCATCACAATTAAGGTCAAGGGGTCTTTAGCTTTAGAACAGGTAGTTGAATCGCAAATTGTTTTTTTTTTACATTGATAAACAAATTATATATTTTTGATAGATACAATATTTAGAACTTATTATATTTTAGCTTTTAATACTCTAACTGTGATTTTAAATACCAAATTTTATAGCTTTTAATACTCTTAAGACTGTGATTTAAAATACAACATTTTATTATATTGTAGCTTTTAATGCTGCTTTTAGCTGTTGATTATTTACTATACTTTCTGTTATAAATAAATGACTTTAATACCGATCTTTGAGTTTAATTTCGAATGTATTTGCTGCTGACTGTACAAGGATTGAATATAAACAATACATTTTTTAATCATATTTTAAGTGGTGCCAGTCGACCAAAAGAATATCAATAACTGACCCCGCGGTCCCACTTTTAGAACGGGTCCAGTTGCCTCCTTACTCAATTTTTTAAAGTAAGAAGCTTTTAAATCAAATCTATTATGAAACGAGGAGATATAGGTGATATAGATAGTAGGACTGCATAAAATGACATAATAATACATATTATGTATGTGATTAAAGTAGGTATTCTTCATAATCACACCTCACGTACTAAAAATAACTTTAAGCTTAATTTACACCGCCGCGGAATGGAGTGGAAGCGACTTTTTGCAACCAAATTGTACATAGCATAATAATAATTAACTTTATGTCAATTGTATAATATACAAACTAAATACGAGTAAAAAAAAGTCACGCGTCTACCGGGAAATTCTCGCGCATTCTCGAGAAAAATTCGCTAGCTGGCAAAATTGACGCTTCCAGTACATTCCTTTCCACGGCAGGTGTAAATTGAACTTTAGGTACTACGGTCTCCAAATCAGGCGGCAAGCGTGATGGCCATGCTAAACACCTCCTATTGGCAGTGGCCGATATCTTGTAGTGGATGTGTTCAGGCTGAAAATAAAAATGATGAAGCTCATTTTGGTAGTCTTCTAACAGTATGAAAAGAGTAATTTTAAAAATCGTAAATAAGAAGCTAGCTTACATACATAGCTTCACGCTTTTTTTATCCCTGAAGGGGAAGGCAGAGGTGATAACCACCCACGTTTCGTCATTTTTATTTTGGGTCTCATGTAACAGGGGGCAAGCCTGTCGCCATATAACGGGCACAATAGTATTACCCGGAGTCTCTAACTCCAGGCTAGTACTGAGAATTTCCCGACAGGAAAACCCAATATCACTTTACTCGACCTAGGAACTGAATCCGAGACCGCTGCGTGGTAATCCGTACACAGTACCACCAAACGACAGAGGCAGTGAAAAAGCTATCAAATTAATAAAAAATTTTGGTATTAAATTTCCACGAGTTTCAAGTTAAACCAAAGAGCCTAACAAAGCGATCTTCGAAATTACTTTCAAATCACTTGTTATCGATAAAATCGTGATTGAAATTATACTTGTTCTGTAAAATATCGTACGTTCACTTCGTTTTTAGTTCAATCGTTCGGTCTTCTTTGGAAGTTTAAAATTTCTATCGATGCAACGTCGCGATAGAGTCAAGAATTTCCAACTAATAATTTCTACTCGTGTGCCCGGGGTCTAATGAATTTTACGTGACGTCATAACACAAACTTTTGTTTAAATGATGGGTAATATAGTTTGTCTGACGTTGGAGTTTTGGGAAGTACCTAGTTTATATCATAAACTTTTCCTTTTCTACTACATTATAGTATAATTTAAAAGCTCTAGAAATTATACATATTACCAAATAATGAAACAAACTTGAAAATTAAATAAATAATGGAACAAACCAGTAAATAAATGTTGGATTTGTAACAGAAACTATAGCCTTTTATAAAACTTTTAATAATGTTTGATAAAAATAGCTGCTGTTTAAATTGTATTGCAATGTTTTACGATATTATCAATGAGAATTGACAAACTGAAGGTCGAATTGCAATACCAGTAACGTATATTCGAAAATATAGAAAAAATATATATACTCATTAGTAACTTTATTCAGTTACGTATTTTTTGTTTGGAATAGTATTTACTACTACATTATAAAATATGCGTCCGTATTACGCAAATTACCTAAACCATTTTTCATGTGATACCGCAAGATCCCCGCAGACGCCACGCTGTCGCGCTGCAGTCGCACCGCTCGCTGCTGTTGGCGGGACGGCAGGTGCAACTGTCAGCTGTCCGGAAACTCGCCGTTTGCTAATTATTTTTTTAAAGCTTTGATAAAGGGTTCGCTTGTATTTTTAGTTACAATGTTTTCGAATTTTCGAGAACCAATTTCGTGGTTAATAAACTTTAAAATTAATTGTTTTTCAAAATTAAAATTGTTAAGTACAGACATTTTATTTTTCCTCCAGTTATTGTTAGTTATTGGAGACTGACACAAAATACAACACTAATATTTTTTTATCCCATAATTTTTTGCCTCACTTGGGCATTAATGGACACAATAACTAGAGTCGTACACTCTTTCTTCTTCACTGATGTCCAAGGTTCATAATGTTACCTTGTTATTGAATAACCAATAATGTATCCAGTGACGTTAATAGATAACACAAGTATGGTCCACAACAAAAATTAAATGCAAATAAAGCGTGGTGTATTTTATAAACAATACATCGTGTATCTTTACAGTCGAGCGGCAGGCCCAGTCGAGTGCAGCGCCGCCTGGCGGCAAGATAAACGGTTATTTACAAGCTTTTGAAAAGCTCTCCGCTCCCGCCGAGATAAGAAATTTACTTAAATTACCTACTTAGCATCCGCAATGATCGCTTACTTTATACTCTAATGGGGGAAACGAGTTGCTATTATTTTTATAAGCATTTCTTGTATTCACGATTCCATATAATGATTGTTTATAGTGAAATTATCCTTAATGGTAGGCGTAGCAAGTAATAGGCTTTATAAATTATTTTACAAAATAGTAAATGCTCGATAGAGAGTTGGGAACAGTGAGATTTTATGCACAAATAGAAATGGTCCACCTGGGGTAGCGTCTGTCTTCTACAAAAGGCCATAAGTACAACTTTAAATAGACAGTTTTCCTTTTTTAATAGATGAAGTTAGGTTAGGCGGTGGCTATCATTAGGTAGTTATATTACCGATTCACGGTGACCTGAGGCCCTAGACAAGTGGCAAATATTTCTATTCTATTCAAAGAATAGATAAAAAAATGTATTGGATTGACATAAGCTAACGCCAATGCATATGTCATTCTCATACATTTTTTATCTATTCTGTGAATAGAATAGAAATCTTTGACACTTGTCTAGGACCTCTGTTTACGTTCATAGACAACAAAAAATAAAAGTTGTATTTTTAAATAAATACAGTAACTTTAGTTTTGTAAATTAAAAAAATAAAGTAGAAATTAATAAAAAAATCCTATTTTTTCATGATAAATTTGCTAATAAAGTACTTGTATATATTTTATCAATATGTTAATGTTGTCAAAGTATGTTAAATCTCAAAAAAAAACATGGTTTTGACAGTGAAGCTTTATTCAAAACCAGACATTAAACTTTCATCATGACAATAAAAATCTTTGTTTAAAGTTATGTAATGGCCAATTGCGGTTTATGATCGATGCAATAATACGCGAATGTAATTCTTTTGTTTCGTACTACGTGATCGGTATAAATATTGGACGCTACAATGTAACACCTATCGGGGTATTGGAGCGACCTCTTTTCGTCAATCTGAAGTACCTACTGTAATTATTTGCATTATTTTTAATGTATGCGTTTACCGCTTTCTTTGTGAAAAAAGGTAAAGTTTGTTTAAAAAGCATAAAGAGTATATTGACGTTATAATAAATCAACTTGACGTTCTTTTTTAAATTGCTTTGTTTTTTTTTTAATTGCCATGGTGCCAATATAAGTATCTTGATAAATTTGTGGCAGCTTCTGTAGATATTAAGTATTGAATACTTACTTTAACAGTAGTTTGGCACGACGCGACGGTAGCCTGCACTATTTACTGTTTATATTGAAACTTTTTTTGGAATAACTGAAACGATATAATTTATACTTTTGGCAGTTTGGCAATACTGTTGTAAACGAGCCTCGATACAAGACCATTAACTGAAAAAATACTAATATATTGCCCTTTAGATACTATGAAATATATGTACGTGCCCGACGCCTCATAAAGGGATTTCGCCTGATATTTATGATATATAAAACAAACGGAGTTTGAGGTTTGAGAAATTAAAAGTAGTCGTTTGTTAAATCTCATTTTTATTTAACCTGTGATTGTCTTTATCTTATCTAAACTAATATAAATAGAGAAAAGATTTGATTTTTTGTTTATCCATTTGTTTTCTACTGAAGAGCGAAATGCTTGGAGCTGACGAATTCACACAGATGAATATCTGTATTAATTTGACTATATTTTATGTAGATTATTTTTATTTTTCAATTAATGCGAGGCTATATCACGCATTATAACTTGACTGCTCTGAAGTTACTCTTCTTTTACAAATTATAGCAACTGAGATAATGTCAAGTATTTTTGGCATTAATTTTTTGGTGATTTTATAACGCGGAAGAGTTTATTTGTTTGTTTGTTTGAACGCGCTAATCTCTGGCACTACCAGTATATGAATAATTCTTCTCGCGTATGATAATGATAACCCAGTTCCTGAGGAAGGTTATAGGCTATATGACGTCACGCTATTGGCGACGTAGTAAGCAAAGACGCGGGTAAAACCGCGCCGCGGGAAGCTAGTATTATAGGTGTTTATTGTGAAAACAATTTTTTTAAACAGAAGCGAAGCGAGGGCGGACGTCTAGTCTAAAATAATTTCAGCCCTAAAACATCCAGTGCTGCCATACTGAATAAAGGGGTGTTTCATAATTTCCATAAATGACACACGGAATGACGATTGCAGTCATGGCGGTCTTACCACAACACATCAATTTCTATTTAATATAATTATATATAATTTGTACTAATAGTTAGGTAAATAGATTTACTATTGTCAATAAATGAAAATAATGTTTAATTCTAAATTCTGTATTTTAAAATATAAATATTTAAAAATAACTATATGTTTTAGAGTTAATATTTACAACGCTATCTAATAAACAGCACAAATATAACTGCCCCTTTATTACAATGAAAATATGCGTGACTATGCCAGACGTCTCATATAGGGCTTTTGTCAGACAACGTCTCTCATATGTTGACGATACACCGTAAATGATAAATATTGTCCCGCAGTAAGCGGATGAGCGATTAAGGTCGAAATATTTTCTTTAGCAGAAATACCCGTTAAGGATAACCGGTGTGTGTAGACGGCTCAGGATCGGTCAATATAGCTCTCTATTTTAGGAGTCTACTTGTAAAACAGTCACATTTAAATTAATAAGGCACATTTAAATTAACTTGTTAATGGAATAATTTCTACGTGTTTTGGAAAACGGTCTCACTAATGTGCATTTGCTGTAAATATTTTTCGAAATTAGTTACATATCCATTATGAATTCGCCGTAATATAACTGCAATGAAACTTTAATACTATGGTTACAATATCAATCGCTTGTCAAAGAAAGTCCGCTACGCTTACAATAAAACAAAATCCTTTCGTTGGATAGTACGGGTACCGCATAGCTCTCTATTTTAGGAGTCTACTTGTAAAACAGTCACATTTAAATTATTAAGGCACATTTAAATTAACTTGATATGGAATAATTTCTACGTGTTTTGAAAACGGTCTCACTAATGACAGTGCATTTGCTGTAAATATTTTTCGAAATTAGTTACTTAACCATTATGAATTCGCCGTAATATAACTGCAATGAAACTTTAATACTATGGTTACAATATCAATCGCTTGTCAAAGAAAGTCCGCTACGCTTACAATAAAACAAAATCCTTACGTTGGATAGTACGGGTACCGCTTAAGTGATATTAGCAGATAGTCGCCGAGCCGGACAATGGTAGACGAGTCTGCCTCGCCACTAGAGCAAACACAATATCGGATGTATAACGTCAGATTATACGCGTATAGTACACTATGTAATACAATGAAATTGATACATATAGTATACTTTTATGTAGGGACAGTTTTGGGTAGCGTGAAGACTATACTACTGAATGATGTGTCTATTTGACTATTTTACTTGAAACTTAAGTGTCACCCAGAAACATTAAACCTCTAGACTCCACGTAGAGTGACCAACACAAGTTTTCCTTTCAATTTGGAGTTTTTTAAAACGGAGCATCAAATCATCTCACAAACTCGTCATAACACCACCATGTTACCAGTTTGTCACGATAGCTCTTGGGAAGGTATCCACCACTCCTGAACACCAATGGCAGCTTAGCATCAGGTAGAATAAAGTAATTTTAAATCAATTATAAAATAAAAGAAAAACAAAAAATAAGACTATTTTAACCGTTGCGTTGCAACATTTAGTTTATATCATACACTACAAAATTTAGTTTAGATTTCGTTAGCGACCATACTATTTCTCAACGTCAAAAATTTAATGCAAATAAATACTTGGTAGGCAGCGAAATGTTTTAACGTATGTATCTCGTGGCATTGTTCGGGTCGGTTCCGTCGTCGGACGTACACGTATCGCCCTGTCACGTATCGGCGCCGGCGCTGCACCCCAGCGTACTATTAACAAACTCATCGCCATATTGAGCTGTTAGTCGATATATTCTGTATGGGTAGTGCTTTAGACATATTAATATCATCAGATCAAATTTTCCACTGTCGTTGTTTAGCTGGTGATGTAGTCGAGCTGTTTCGAATCGAGATCTTCCTTATTAGAATGAAGGGCCCGGTTGAGATGGATAAAAGTAGAGAAACGACTTGTCGACTGTTCATTTCATAATTTGCTATCATCCAAATCTTAATATTTTGTAGATATATTTTTATTTGATAGTTATTTACTTTATTCAGAGTACCTTGTAGTGACGTGATTGTGTGGTTTAAAAAGCGCTTAGTCTTCCAGAGGACAAAAGAGAACAAGAGCGATCTCCTTCTACCTGGTGGACCAGCATAGTCAAGGCTAAAAAATTCTAAACTAAATATAATAATAATAAAATAATAAATAATCTTTATTTCTCCTCACAATACAATCAGTTACAAGTTGGGTAAAATTTTTTATACATTTTGTAACAGTTTGTGATTGGTGTGTATAATTTTCTGGTAATGACTAATCAGGACAGCATTAAAAGCTAATTGTCAGTAATACTTTATGTAGCTTGAGAGATAGAAAAATACTTACAAATTATCATGTGAATAAATATTTCAATAACAATAAATTCAAATCAGAAATGTTGAAAATAGCCGCCCATATTTCGTTTTCCACACGGAAATTGAGCGGTTGCAGCCGAGTATTGTACCAGTACGACTGTCTAGCTACTATCCTCTACACTCGAAAATGTTTCAGTTACTAACATTACAAATACTTTTATCGAGTGACGAGCTCTAAAGTCAAGTGCCAATTTCTTTTACAGCAGCATATTTTCCTTTTTCTGTTAGTAAATGTATTATTGTTGAATAAAATGAAAATGGCTTCGTCAAATAGATTTTACGTGGGTACTTGTAAAGTGGCTTTCCATTTTAAAGCTTTAGAAACAAGATACAGTTATTTGAAAAATTCATTTGCATTTTATGTTATATGCGGCCACATTTAGAGATATAAAAGCGATTCATAAATGTAACTGAATCCTCTATAAAATCCGTTGGTGGGTATGCACTTAGTTTAGCTTATAGTGTGGTCTCCGATATAGAATTAAAACCACTGTGTTTGTCTGGTATGTATCGAAAGAAACGACTTACAGAATACTATTAAACGGATGGCAATATAACCAGAAAACTATCTTACTGAGGTCATCGACACGCCTGCAATAACTGGTGACTATAGCAAACTTTTTTCTTTGTGATAGGCCCGTGTAGCGGTGGACAACGTGATATAGCCTATATGAATTTGGTTACTCGATTGATTCAAAGTTATTAGGTAATAAGATACAGATTCATATACATTTGTTATAAACTTATAAATGACGAAAACGGTTGCTTACTTATATGCACAATAAAACCAGGCACATTTTTGCGTCAGAATTATACGTTTTAAAATAAAATATAATATAAGGCCAAAAGTTACTAGAACATTTCAATATTTTCGTTACAAATTGTTTACCTATTTACAGTAACATCTTTCAAAGCTTTAGAAATAAACATGAATGTCGTTTTCTATCACAAATATGTACTAAAACGATGTGTCGTTTTCCCACAAGAACTTCTTCAAAGAACCCGACGTCTGAGCTTTAATATTATTTTTTTCGCTGCGAGAATTCATTTCGTATCTAACTATAAAACTCTAATTTCGATGTCATAGTATAATGGATTGGAACGTCTGAGAGCTCGTAGCAAAATTTAATATTATGTTCGACGATATCTAAGGTAAGGAGAGGTACAGTACGATTGTCGTGGGATTGCGAATTGTGAAAAAGTCACGAATCCGAGCATTGTCTAGACAAGAGATGACGGGAGCGCGTCGGCCGTCCGCAAGAGAACACTAAGCCCGTGTTATTAGATTTTGATGAGTTGTTGACGACCATTTTAAAACTTTTCGTACACTTATATGTACGTCTTTTTTATTCGGTATCATCCAACTTTTACAATCAATTTGCAGTTTTATACTCGACTTGATATGACTTTGAACTACTATTATGACGTCTCAGTCGAACTGTTGATTTGTTCAATGCACTACAAATCAATCGTAAAGTTTTAACTGGCTATTTTTATGGACATAAAAACAGTTGCAGAATAGAGAATGTTATTCTTCTGCGTCCATATACATTGCGTGCTTTAAAGACCATAGCATACCATAGCAATTCGTATGCGATTTTATGACAATTATCGTACTGTCAAATATTTATATATAAAATTAATATTATAAATATTTGACAGTACGAGTAATATACTGTATTTCAGAAAATTCACATCAATTCGATGACGTTGCAATTCTAATATACTCGTAGTATCACACCTTAAATTCTCGATAAAATTCACGAGTCTTTAAAATACGATTAGCATAAATCTGCATAGTCAAAAATATATCTTGTATGACTTGAGATTTACTCGTTATTTCCAATTTTGTTTATCTAACCAATTTCAAATGATGATTAATATAAATTGATTGATTTTTACTCAAAATATCAATATTATCCTAATGGAAAGTTTCTAAACCATAAAGAAATAACAATGATAAGTGATTGACCACATAATATAATAATCGATTAAATAATAAAAAACTAGTGTTTTACAAGTACATCTGTGTAGAGCAACCATAAAACTAATCCATCAGTTTCAATCAATTGGCCTCGTGTAATCACATTGTAAACGCACACAAGGACAAATCATATCAAAGTAAAAGCGCTCCAACAGATTAGCCGGCGGTATGACAGGATACGCCAAAGCGAACCCATAAAACTTTCCCTCGTCCATGAAAAGTGAGCTTAGTCACGAAGGGATCATTAATTCTATATAACTTGGCCAACGCCAACCTATTGCTGCTTCAGGCTACGAGCTTATAAGCCTGTAATCGGACGGACGCGACCGGATTTTTTGAACTACCCTTTTCCTTTGAAACCAATTTTTGTTTCGTGTGAGCAGCCATTAATCCGTTAAACGTCATTATTGAAAACTAAATTATAACATAGATATTGGTTCTAAGAGCCTGTTATCACGGAACGAGTATCGACAACTTTTGATACTGAACTTTTAGTTTGACAACTTCGACGGCAAGTCTGCGACTTCACTAAAAATAATAAAATACATTGTTTTGGATTTTCTTTTACAGTCCATTGCGCTATCTCTACGACTTTGTCAAACAGTATTATCGAAACTACCTCTAGAAATACGAAAAACTAATGTACTTTAAACGAAGTAAGTAAATTATCTTTTTATATAGAAATGATGTACAACATCATTTCTATATAAAAAGATAATTTACTTCCTTAGTACACGAGAGTCGAGAGGTAAAAATATTACTTCGCGATGAAAACTTTTAGAAGGTAAAGTTCCGACAACGTCAGTCACCTTTTATTAGTTATTAATTATTATAGTGAACTTTGCACCAAGTTAATGATCTATAAGGCTTTTTTAATCTAATAGTTATAGGTGCCATATATTGTCTATTAATGTCAGTACAGTTAAATCACCTACTTACTCTATAACTTCGCGTCGTAGTGTTGTTCACACAAGCAAAATGTACTAAACTCTACGAACTTTGACATAAAAGAAGTTGTGTATATTTTATTCAGTATTTGAAATAAATAAAGTGAAGCTATTAACAACCTTCTGTGTTTATCGAAGTGTGGTAGACGTCACAAAACAAAAACAGAAACCAGCCATCTGACGTTTTCTGCGATTGTACTCGTAGTTGGGCACGTCTGGCTCCCGAATATGTTAGGCGAATAAAATAAACAGCGAACATACTAATATGCATTTGTGTAGTGTGCACCTATATGTTGGAACCACTGAAGTTAAACTATAAGTTTTAAAAGCTTATGAATAAGTGAGTATGCCCCGTCTGCCGCATCAATACCACCGGTGGCTGAATGCCAAATGCTATTCGTGACACTTTCCACTTTCACCGTTTTTTCCATCCGCACACTGTGAATATTTCGTGCAGCTAATTTCCGCATGACTTTGAGTAATTTTTCAACAAAAAATTTTAGAGTTGTCGTCACTATACCTCGTTCAAAGCGATGTTGTTTGACGTCTGTATTTTTTTGCGAAATCTGAACAAATGCTTTGCAAGTGTAATTTGCATTAACGTTTATTCTCATTTTTTTATTAATATAATATGCATATATTGCAATAATTTTACATTTGCATTAAATTTAACTACAAAAGTTTTGATGTTCATCGTTGTAATATTTGTAATCCTATTTCTTATTATATTAATTAATTCGTGACGGTAAGTAAGCTCTGATACAGAATGTCGAACGAATGAATTATTTTGTTTCACAATAAAATAAATCCACGTTACATAAAAAAATGAATTTCTATACAACAATAGGGTACTAAAAACTTAATTACTAAAGTAAATGTGCAAAGACATTCTTCAAGCAAATAAATAATGATACTGAATCACGAAATACTAAATGAAAATCTTCTTACATTTTGCTCGTAGACAACAAACGAGCCGTGTATATCAGCATTTATCGGAACCGAAGTTAACATGTTTGGGGCAAAAGTGTCGGGGCCATTACCTGGGAGATGTCGGAGCCAACGAAGTCAGGCACTTACTTGCCTGCCTTACCTGACTTACTGTCGCAACCCCACTCTCCGAGTCGTCTGCCAGGCGATTGCCATTAAACCGATCTAAATACACTCAAATGTTGAATATGCCGAATTCTTACGACAACAATTTTAAAAGATGTCGAGCCGTTTGATATAGCGGAGTCTTAGAATTGATGGAAATAGTTCGAAGTTTTAAATGTACACTTGAGAATGTTAATAGAAATTTGAGGTTCGTTATTTAGTGAGAGATTGTTTTAGTTGTGTGTATTTATTTATTTTCAAGTGTTTTAAGTATTCACAATAAAATTGTTTATGAGCGTTTGATGAAGTGTATATTTATTTCTGACACAAGCAGGAATTAATGGAGAAAATAGTGTCATGAAATTGTATATTATTGATTAATGGGTGCCAGTTTTTGCAACTAACAAAGAGATTTTGTTTGAAATAATAATTAGACTAGATATCAAGAAACGACTATTGTATAGTTACAAATCTAAAGGAAACAATAAAAAATATTATGGATTTTGGAGTTAGCTTGTGAGAAATCGAGCCTTCTAGAACTTGCTTACAAAAAATTTTAGGCACTGCCTTCCATTCATAAAAACGCATTCATAAAAACATACTCGTACTGGCGCTTACAGATAGAATACTGACGAGGTTATGGTATGAGCAACACGAAAGTATAAGTAAGAGAAAAAGTTAAGGGTTGAAGTGGTCTCTTACTTTATAGTTAGAGACTATATGGATAGCGCAATCATAACATTAGAGACTGATCTTAACCTGGTTATAAATTAAGAGATTTAAAATAAAATGTATACATACATCGAGAAAACACACAATAGGTGTAACCAAGAGACAATTTTCTAAATTAACTTTATTACTATAATACTATTTCAATATAATATCAATGTAAGGTCACGTTCATAAAGGCCAAAGGTCAATAAATACTCTCGAAAGAAAGAATGGTAGCACGATACCACTGCAATTTCAATATCGCGAACCCAATTATAAAGGGATTGAATTCTAATAGAATTCGGTTTCAATTTTGAGGCTTAGAAACTAATAGTAATGGAGACGATGCACAGATTAAATAGCACACAAAATTTAATGGACGCATTATTTGTTTAAATTAGAAATGTGAACTGAATTCATTATTATAGACTTGATTCATTGTTATTAGCCGTAACAAATTTGGAAGGCATATTAAAAAATATATTTTATTCAATACGTGGTTAATTTAAAAACTAAACCCCTGAATTTTACACAATGATATTGCTAAATGAAATAATATTATAAAGATTTACTCAGGAAAAATCTATGTACGATTATGTTCCAGGTTGTCAGTCTTCTGGACCATTATTTGACTTTTTTTTTAAATTTCGAAGCTCCATTACTCCTGAAGTTTAGCCAGACCAGATATTTATATTCTACAGATATTAAGCATTTTTTCTTCATAACTACAAACAAACTCGGTCAAATAAAGTGGCACAATAAATTACGAAGCTTAAGCGCGGATAACGAGCCCAACAACAAGTAACCAACTTTTAGAAAATAAATAATAATAATAATATCACAACAACTACACACAACGCCATCTAGACCTAAGCAGTAGTAAGCATATTTTAAATAGCTTGTGTTATGGGTTCTAGATACGGATATACATTAAATACTCTTTTTTTTGTAAATACATACATATTATACACAGAAACACCCAGACCAATGCAAATAGACATGTTCATGCACACAAATATTTGCACTGAGCGGGAACTGAACCCGCGACCTCTGCGTGGCAGTCCATACACAGTACCACCGAACTACAGAGATTATAGAGATAGTAAATGCAATAATAGGTAGTAAGATAATAACGAGAAATAACACTTGGAAAAGTATCGCCACTTATTGATCTTCATCGTCATCCATCGGTTGCTCGCTACACTCACCAGGTTGCCAGTCCACAGTACAAAATTAATTATTTATATCTATACTTAGGTATGGATAGCTTTATCGCTTAACCTTTAGCAAATGAAACCAACCAACAGTCGCAGTTTAATAAAACATTACAAATAAAGTACCAGAGTAACATAAAGACTAAAGAGCTTCTTTACAATTTATGTATCGCAAGCTAGAGTACTCCAATACAAGTGTTCTGGTCAAGATTAAGTAACAACAAAGTGGATCACAGTACACGACAAGCTTTGGTAGCGTAGGTACAATGTCGGCGACAGGTACTTACTTTGTTACTATATATACGTTTATAGGTATGATTGCTTTAGTTAAACTATATGTTCAGTAACTTTGTATCCAACTTGTCGTTTACTACTAAAATTTATTGTTGTGTGAAGTAAAAGTTGTATGTTGTGTTTTTGTGTTTATCGACGTCTAGTATTAAATGCATTGGTTTTAAAATATAGGCATACTAGAAATAGTACTTTAAATGAAATTTTACCATATCCTGATGTTTACAATGTCAGTTAGCGGAATGTATTTTATGTTTTAGATCTAAGACAAATAAAATGAAACTTATCAGTCATTACTGTACAGCTATTAGTCCTATTCTATCTTCACTATCTTCAGTGGCAAAAAGAAGTAAAATGTGAGTTCCGATTTAGCATTTTGAATAAACCATAGTATTCAAAATGCATAAGAACAATACAAATACTTTTCAAGAAGATGTTGTGTCTAATGCTTCTGTTTCATAATGTGCTCAATAATTTTCATTGACTGTTATACTAACTAAACTTTCAAAGATTGAAACACTAACTGTAACCTGGGCGTGGAAGCACAAAAAAGCTGATTAAAGCGTCAATGTAACCGTAATTAATACTAACAAATATAATCAGAAATACTTTTATACTACCTAATTTTACATTTTCCTTTTAAACTCTAAGCAATAAAAGACTTTAAATACCGCACAATAACATGCTATATTTGTTTTTTAAATGTTTCACTGATGATTAGTGTCATTGAAATAAAACTATCAAACAATATAGCAACTATAGCAAATGATTCGCGTGGGAAGTTGAGTTTTTCAAAGTTTATGAATAAATAAGAGGTGCTCAGTCTGGCGCAAACGATCGATAAGCGTTAAGCGCTACATGAAAATAACCTTTACTTTGCCAATAAACTTTGAAAGATTGTATGACAGAAACCCACGGTACAAGTTTGCTTCATATATTTGCAAACATGTCTACTATTTTGTGAGTTATTGTTTTCGTTGTCTGCTGAGAATGAAAGTTCAGATAAATTATACTTGTATAAACAGACATTTTGTTTAACATATCGCTTCTATTTAAATAAAATTTATGTAATAATAATGTAAGTCTTATAACTCTTTCTATTATTATTATTAAGTTCAGTAGGTTCTATAACCACATCAATTTCTTCTGTACTGACTATAATTTCTAGTTCAATAGTTCTGTCAAATAAAAAAAAAAGTATAGTTCAATGAGAATATTATACTTAACAAACCAAGTTGTAGGTGTATAAATAGAACATGTTTCATTTTTAGAATTTGTAAATCATTCCATCTTTTAATATTTCACATAACATGGTGAAGTCAAATCAATTAACTCAAGACAGTTTTTGGTAAAAACGTAGACATAAAAATGATGTACGAAGTTATACTGCAGTTCAGGAAAATTATTCCTATTGCGGTTTTACATATTTTAAATTAGTTTAAGAGTTACGAATGCAATGAAGTTGATGCCACTTGACAGTATTTATAAGGAGAGTCACGGTGAACCACAAATCGTGTCAGCAAAGTGGTTGTAGCTAATGAATTTCTTGTGGTCAAAAGTTTTACTATTTTCTTGGAACTTGATACTAGATTAAACTGGCCGAGTGTTTCAGCGGTTATGGTGGTCGCTTCAACATTGCCTGTACGCCGAGTGTAGGGATTGTCGCTACCTAACGTAGTATTATGTCTAATGTTGTATAGGTTACATCAAAACATAACAAATGACCTTGAATGAAGACCAAGTTTGTTACGTCTGTCTCGTTTAAAGTTTTCATAGAACTATGAATCAAATTACAATTTGCAGTCGAGCTACATAGTTATAGTGAGTTATATTAATTAACATTTAATTCTTCAATTCCTTTCACACGAAAATGTACTAATTTCTTTGGCTTATCAAAGGTTCGTGACGGGAGCGAGTAAAAACCATGAAATTAAAAAGTGCATACTACAAATAGCTTTAATCTTTTTCTACTGAAATCGTGGCTCGCCAGGCTTTCGTAGAATTATATTACGTGTTCGTTTAATATTTTGCAGCGTTACTTAATGTTTAAGTACTTTTGCATAATAAATTGATAAAAATATATATGTATTTTTTTAAATTTAGATTAAGCTTAATAGCTAAGTCTAAATTTGAATGCTTAATAGGAGAGTCCGTAAGTGACGGCTATAACTTAAGGTTAAGTAAAAACCGAGCTAAGAATATTAAGGTGTGAAGTGTGAGCTTTTGTATAGTAGTGATAATTTTCATTATTTTTTGTCTTGATTATAATCATAATCATTTCAATTATACCTTAGAATAAGTCGTATAGTATGTTCACATGTTGCCTTTACCTTTTGTAGCAATATGCAAATTGAGGCAGGCTGTAAAGCACACATTTTACTTTTTAATTTTCTTTACAACATAGAAAGCTGTAAGTAATTAAGTATCTATAGAGTTAAGTGTATTGCCTGCGTCACTTTGCATGCTACTTGAAACTGTAACTTACAAAAATTGTAATAACCTGGCGATTAAAAAGAGTGGCCTGAGTTTCTTGCCAGTTCTTCTCATGGCTCTACTTCGTCAGCGAACTGGCTGTAGGTTAATTTGCTGACATTTTGTAAACTTTGACGTTCATAAGTGTTAATTTAATTAACTTAAATGAATAAACATATATTTCATTTCATTTCATTTCATTATTTCATTTCATTTCATTTCATTTCGTTGTCTTTCGTATTTGTTATGAATATGAAAATGGGGAAAATAACCACCAGCCTCCATAACAGAAAAACTCAAAACTGTGTAAGTAGTTATAAGAAGACCTGACTTTAGAACAGTCTTAATTTTTTTTATAAGACTTATATTTTATTTCAATGTGCCAAGAACTATGCTTTTTCATTTTTGCTGTTGAGTGAGTTTCCATCGAATTCTATCTGGACAGCGATCGTCTTACCTATTACCACATGCCAGTGAGTGGTTTATTTGTTGGTGTGATCGTTGCCCGCAGGTAAACCTCTTATTCTTTTGTACGTCTAGTTCGGCTAGATTAATCATCTAGCTTAACTCGGCCCAGCAGCACAGAAGTTTCCTGGGACCTTCGCAGACTTCGCAGGGCGACCTCGGTTTGCCGAGTATTTGTGCCCGATTTGTTATCAATGCCTCGCATTCCAGGAATACGTGGGTGACACAAGTGAGTGATTAATGATTATTTATGTATCCTGCAACACTTCAGCAACATTGTTATGGTGGAACATGATAGACTATTTGAGTTTACTACCTCTATATAGCGCATTTCTGAAATACTCATTTGGGTATGTGGCAAATTTATTTTATTGAATGAATTTTAATTTGGACCGTCTAATTTCATCCGAATCATGCAATATCATGCCAAATATGTACATTTTTTTTTTTAATTACCTATTATATTTAGCCTATTTAAAATATACTTTAATAAGTTAAAACGACTATTACGGTAGCCGTTCACACAAAGACAAGAAGCACTGTTGAACATCTAATGCCCATTTCCGTATCTTTCGCCCACAAGTTAGACCTATAAGTAAACTTACTTTTGAAACAACCTATGACACGATGCGCATAGCAATAATCATGACCATAACAACTTATTCTTACGTCATAAGTTCGTAATGTCAGTCCTTTATTATTTAATGTTTTAGATTTTTTAGTTAAGCTATATCAACCAGGTGTTTTAAAACTCGCCTCAAGACATTTACATTGAAATAATTCACCTTTCTTATAAAAAAATATCTTTGAAAGCCGGCCACTTGAACTCGTTATATTTACGTAAAGAATCGAGTCAGACAAGTGTGTCTAAACCCTTATCGTGGTGGTGTTAATGGAGTGCGAATTTTGAGAGTAATTCTTATTTGATGTCATTTGACGTCACGTGACACGAGCACTAAAATGTGAACAGAATTTAGACTTGGAACTTTAGACACTAAAGTTAGCTTAGACGCTAATAGAATAGATTCATCAATGTATTGGATTGATATATTATAAACTAACGCTGATTAATCTGGTATATTCTATTAGCTTTTATGCCACTGTCCAGGCCCTCTGAAGAGACAAGACAGAGTGATTTATCATTGATGATGTTGCCGTTTTAATTGACTAAGTTCGAAATTTGAATTTAAGTATCATAGAAAATGTAGATAGTGTATCTGATACTAATGTTTATCGTGTTTTTTGTTCCGTGTCCTTAATTTAAAGTCAGAACATTATAAGCGCAAATATACGGTGGCATTTTATAAGAACAAAATATAGGATCATAATCATAGACAGACCGTAGATACTGTGTAAACAGGACGCAACATGAGTAAATTGATATTTTTACAAGCAAACAAAAATAGAAAATTATATCTATACATCGATTTATTTTTATAGAAAAATTTGTCATCACAAAAAACACTCTTTACCAAATGTACCAGACGAGAATACAAGTCACAACAAAATATTAGATAGAGAATCACAACCAAACAGAAATACACAAGCGAAATGAAATCGTAACAAATATGAACTGCACAATATATGACGTCAAAGTACACTAAAGATAAGACCCAGACGTTTCAAACTAATGCACAACACACGTAGCATATTTAAACATAGGAAAATGATAAAACTGGTACATGCAAGGAGACATTATTCTTCTGCTAGTTTATTTCTCTGTTGTAACAAACTTTTAAAATAAAATTTATCAAAGGCAGAGAGTAGGTACCTACTTTTGTAAAGAGTGGTGCTTTTTAATTAAATATTAAATACATTTTAGTAGGTGTTAGTTTTTTTACATTTGTGAAGCTCCTGATTATATTGTTATAGATTAGGTAGAGGCATAGAAAAAAGACGTCGAAACTAGTATCTACATTTCTTTATTGTTACCAAGTTTATTTTTTGTAATAATGTACAAAATCTACAATATTGTTTAGTCGATTATGGATTTTTTTGTCTGTGTAAAGCACGGAGGTTTCTAAAGTGTATGTTGATGATGACACTAGATAGTGATGAAAATTAGATTTTAATAAAAGTAGTGGCTCACAAGAAATGGCGTTCTATAGTCACTGCTTACGCCATTAATGGGAAACAGACGTGAACTTATGCATGTAGGTTTATGTATAACATTAGTAATAAGAGCCTCATTTCCCAATATTTTTACCACAGTATGTTTTGGTCTTACTAAACCAAAATAATAAAACATTTCATCGAGGTAAAGTAAAGCATTTACACATACACAAAATAATAATATACGCGTATTTATTTGCACGAAAACCTTAAGATACCTCGGAAGGTAGATCGTCGCCCGCAGACGACGGGAATTGAACATTCGGTATGTCAAACAGTTAGACAAGATTTCAGACGCATTGTTTAAGTTATTCTGGGCATCCGACCGTTCGCGAAACCTGAAAACTACTACTAGGGCTGCCACTGTTTATATTACTTGTTAACTTACAGAAATTTTTGTTTTCGTTTTCTGTAAAATGTAAAATGTTAGTAGGTAGGTTTCTCTTCAAGAAAGGAGTTAAAAGGTTTTTAACAGGGTCGGCAACGCTCTAGTGATGCTCCTGGTGTTGCAAGCGTCCATAGGCTACGGTAACTGCTTACCATCAGACGGGCCGTATGCTTGTTTGCCACCTTAGTCGTATAAAAAAAAGGTATAAAATTTTAAAAGTAATTTAATAACAATATTTATGACCGAAAATAATCGCGTACCCATCTGGTACGCGATTATTTTCGGTCATAAATACGAGTATTATGAGCATCATTCTAGTTAGGCTAAACCTGAACATTGTATTGGTGTTTGTATACTGGCTTCCCGCAGCGCAGTTTCACCCGCGTCTTTGGTTTCTGCTATGCTCCCATCGCCAGTAGGGTACACATAGCCTCTAACCTTCCTCAAGAACTTGGCTATCATACGCAAACATAATTATTCAAATCAGACCGGTAGTTCCAGTGATTAGCGCGTTCAAACAAACAAACAATTAATCTCTTCTGCTTTATATACATATCTAGTCTTCCGCGGCGCGGTTTCACGCGCGTCTTTCTTTACTGCTCTGGTCCCGTCTCCGGTACCGTAATATTACATAGCCTATCACCTTTCTCGAGAACTGGGCTATCATACGCAAAAGAAGAACAAGAATTTTTCAAATACGTCTGGTAGTTCCAGAGATTAGTGCGTTTAAACAAACAAACTCTACCGCTTTATATAATAATATAGATAGTATAGATATATTGTTTGTATGTGGATGTCTAGAATTTATTTTAGCGATAAGAAAGTACCTAATAATCGTAATAATACTAGCCTGTTGCGTTATGTGTAGGTAACTGTGTTTTTAAGACTAGTTATAGGTTGAATATTATTACAATGGTAATAACTACGCTATTAGTTAACACTCATAGTCATTAATAATTTTAATTTCATGGTTATTATAACAGTCATTATATATACTCAACATTGAATGCAAAAACATAGCAAATATACGAGCAATCAATCTTGTTTAAAAACAATAACCAATACTGACGTGCACAAATTGCAATGTTGCCTCATTATTAATATTATAAATGCAAAAGTTTGTTTGTATGCATGTATGTATGTATGTGTGTGTTTGTGTGTGTTTCTTAGTACTCAGCGCTAAACGGATGAATCTATTTTAATTTGGTGCTTGCGACGGACATAGGCTGCTTTTTATTCCCAAAATCACTCTGGTTCCTGAGTTATAACAATTTCCGGACGGAGCCGCTGAGGGCAGCTAGTTATTAATATTTGTCTCTAAACAGTAAGCAAAGTCTCTGATTTCATCTATCTGTTTCTTCGCTAACTTCTAAATTACGCAAATAATTTTAATAAGGTTTTCTATCAGTCAGAGAATGCCTTCTGGCAGGAGGTATGTCTATGTATGCATACAATTTATTTGTATATATATCAATTTTTGTATGTTTGTCCTCTATGGGTACCGAAACTGTTGATCAGATTGTGATGAAACTTTGGTAGGGTATTCTGGGGATGCCCGCGATGCTTCCTGACTCAAAAAATAATAGTCTTTTCTTTTTTTTTACTTTACGTGGCATTGCAATGCATGCCGGGTGCAACTTATAGTTAATAAAAGCCAATAATTTAAAAGATTTGTAATCATTTCGTAAAAGCATATCGTAAAAAACATATACCCACGTGTGAATCCGTGCGGGTCGCTAGTTATTAATATTTGTTAGTGTTTTAAAATGTAAAGTATTACATATTTGTTTTTGCAATACATTGGTGAGTCAACCCGCTACACAGCAGTTGACCTCGTCAGTTTACGAGCAATGATTCATCGTTAAGTCACAACAAAAAGTACTTGGACTGAATTTCGTATGACGTTTCATTAATAAACGATTGCGAGACTGTGGCAGTTGTTGTTACTAAACGATGAAATGATGTAAGTACATCAAGAAGATTAATTAACATTTGACTCATAATTAAAGTAGAAGAAAAAGTACATCTAAAACCTTACTGTAATAGGTAGAATATATCCTACTATCCTATTAATATTATAAATGCAAAAGTTTGTGTGTGTAAATGTTTGTTACCACTTAGCGCCTAAACGACTGAACCGATTTCAAACATAAACAATACATAAAAGATACATTTATATCCGAGCATTCACCGTTTTTACAAGTAATCGTAGATTGGGATCAATTTTTAAGTTTAACACTGCTAATTATAGATAACTTTGTCGTATAGTGACGCTCCTTTAATCTATTTTTGAAGCATTTTAGTGATCTAACATTCACATAATCTTCCGAATGATAGCGGTCAAACAGTCGTCATTGTAAGGATAAGCAGAATCGTCCTGTGATAAAACTGTCACTATTGTTATTTCCAACTTATAACCTATTAAATGGCGATTAAAACAAATACGAATTCTAACTAATATTAAGATGTTGTCGGTTGGCAACCCTACAAGTCTATGAATCGTTATGCGGACGGTGTAGTGCCCAGGTTCGTTACTCGGTGTTGCAAACAATCGTAGTGTTCTACCGATTGCGGCTCCCCCGCGACCCTTGATTGCAGCAATTTTTAATTCGACACCACACTACTGCAAGTTATTCAATTTTGTCACAGATTTATGATCGTTCTATAATTATTGTTTATTTTTGTAAATACTAATGTGGAGTCTATATTGATTATAATGAGTACTAAAATAGTTGTACATGTATGATTTGTAGTGATTAGGCTATTCCTGCTATGATCGAAAAATATTTTCTTAGAGAAAACATTGGCATTTTATTTTATTTTGTTTATTTGTAATAAGCATAAAAGAAAGACAGTGACAATGGTCATCCAGTTAGCGCCTGTTGTTTTTACGTTTTAGCCCTTTACGGTAAAAGTTTGAGAGTATAAAATCTTTGCTTAAAATAAAAAAATGTGTTGTGTATTATTCAAAGAAAATAATTTTCAATAAATGTATGAAGAACTGTTTTGGACTTAGACAACATTTTCTATACAGTTATTTAGTAAGTATTTCTGTGTACGTTTGAGCGGAGAGCTCGAGTATATTTGTTATTCTCAAGATTTTCCTTTCAATGTTTGTAAAAACAAGTCTTTGAAGATAGAAAAAGATTGTCTGCGTTTTGTTCAAAGGAATAAATACGAGTATAAGTCTTAGTATAAACATACAAACATAAAGGATATAATTGTACTGGCGGTGAACACAAAGCTGAACTTGTATTAAAAATGTTTGTACCTAAGTACATTTCTTTCTGTATATAGAACCGTCACTTGAAATATTATGCAGTGCGAATTTAGAAATAAATGTAACCCTTTTTTATTCCTTACTTACTTATAACTTTTTTTAAATACAATTAGTTTAACGGATACTTTCGGAATACAAATAACAAGAACTCAAACACTTTTGTATTTATAAATTCGCTGACAATGTTTTAGTAATGAGAGAACTGGTAAAAAGTATGAATAGCTCGTAATTCAAACTAATATTATAAACTTGATTTTGTGTATGTTTGTCTGTGTCGATTTAACTCAAGATCTACGTAAACGGTTTAAAAAAATCTTTCACCTTTAAAAAGCTGCAAATGGGACGGGTAACATAGCCAATATTTTATTATATTTATCATGTTTTCAGTCATTTTCAAAATTGAATTATTTTAAGCGCCTTTGTTAATCTGAATGATGCAATACGTCACTATTGCTATGATATTTGTTGTGAGGCCGAATGAAACTTTTATACCAAAAAGCGAAGGCGGACTAGTCTAGTCGTTAGATAAATCTAATTTAATCTATACTAACTTTTAAATTGATAACTATTAGTGTATAAATATGAAAGCTTTTTGTAATATCGCATGAAATCACAGCGGCGAATATTAACGTTATAAATTAGAACGTTATACGCGCCTGCCCACTCAAATAACCGTTACACGGTACAAAGACTCTTTCGAACACTTGCGCTCAAAACTTACGGTCTTGTACTGTCTTATTCATTTTTCTTTATCTGCAAAAATAAGCGCAATGTGCGCTTATATTGTGTTCGCAACGCTCTTATGAATACAGTCTTACTGACAATAGAGGATTTACAACAAATTGAAAGGGAAAAATGTTGAAAATAAAAACTGTAGTACCTAGTTTTATATAAAGTGGCAAATAAACTTACGACTCATGACGCTATGTGGTTAACGTAATCTATAAAATATTTTAAAGACATTTTAAGAAAACACCGTTGCCGACAGGAACTCTTCCTGTTTGTTGCGTCTATTATCCTATGAAAATGTATTCTAAGAATAGAAATATATGATCTCATAGAGCTTTTTTCGGGTAGAACTCGAACCTACGATACTTGGCGTTACTATAGTGTTACCGTTATTTCGTCAAGTTATTTATTTACCTAGCAACACTGCAATTGCATATTGCTGTTTGTATTATGACGACATGAATGGTGACGTCACCGAAGTTATATAGTTGACGTCAACAGTTGGATAAAACCGTTTCAAGGTAGTACAGAGAAAGGGCAATAATGGTGCTATGTTAAACTGTTCCTTAGTGTTATCTGTTTAAAAGTTCTCTCAAGGTGTTTTCTGACCGCGAGCATTCACTTGTAATGTAACGTTACAGATCCGAGCATTACATTGGGGAGAGAGGCGAACCGAGCATTACAGTAAACAAATTAATGATATATTGTGTAATATTTTAAATTTGGAATGTTATTTATTACAAGCGAATGCTCGGCAGTTAGTGAGGCAGTTTGTAATCGAATCTGTAAACGTTACAGGTGAATTTTTGCAGTGAGGGAGCATCTTCGTTAACTCTAGAATACGTTATATAGAAAGCGAAAAAAATATCCATTGCTTTAAAGAGGTCAGAGGGCCTAGATAAGTGGCATAAATGCTAATAGAATAGAATATATTAAAAATGCATGGGATTGACATAAGCTAACGCCAACATTATCGTTAGGTTATGTCAATCCCATACATTTTAGCCTCTGATTAGTTTCTCTCTGGAGTATGATGAGTGGGTAGATGATTTAGTTGATTTAGGTTACACAGATTTTACTGTCTGTAATGATGTTGTGGTTTTATAGACATGATGAGGTTAAGTAATGTGAATTTTAAAATAATAATTTCTACTACGAACACATAAACGAAAAAATTACCACAATTTATAATCATTGTTTTATAGAAAACTGTTAAACATAATAAGGAGATTGAATTCAATATCTATTTACTTATACGATCGTGTAGATCGCTGAAAACAGTTCGTATTAAGGCGAATAAGCGTCGTAGTCTCGTAGAACTAATGGTATTGAGTCTACAGGCTACGAACTACGAGCTACGGGCTTCTATGGCTAGACATCTGAAAGCATCAGCCGCAACCACCAATGCTACGATGCATACTTATTGCTTGATTTTCTTCAGAACAGTTTCAATTGTACTATCCCATTAGTGGTATTCGATTGCCGACGTGCTTACGATAAAGCAAATTGTTTTTTTTTTGTACTCGATACGTATTAAAACCTTCTTTCAATATACTAATACGTGCATGTGTTTGTAATGAGGATCAACACGTACTGCAGTAAGCTAATAAGGTTTTATTATTGGATTATATTCATTGAATTAATATTATGAATATAAATGGATAAACTATTCGTTTATTTATTAAATTAAAGTGAACATAAAAGTTGATGATTGTTAATTTTACGAGTATCAAAACTCATAAAACTAACCTTATGACTTTATGACGTTTGCATTTTTAGATTCTGGCAGACTTAATTGTTTCAGACCTACCACCTCGTACACCTTATTCGTACTAGTTAGATTAAGCTGTGTTGGTCAGTCTTAAAACCTATGTAAAAGAAGGTGAAGCGCTTTTGGTTATAGTAATGACTTCACTATAAAATATTGCGATTTCATTTAATCAATAAAACACTGCATACAATTATTTCATCTATTCATCTCAAGAAAATATAAGTCAGTGTTGTGAAAGACGTATTTCAATAAGAAATCTTAATTTACCCTACCTTTCTCGTCATAATAAACTCGTCTGATTTAAGAAGCTAAACACACCCAATTATAACAAAACAGACATAATTAGACAAAATACATAAAAGTAAAGGATTTCGATTTTAATTGAAATACGAAAAGGAAGAAAATTGTATGAGCAAATATTTATTTCAATTAACGATCCCTTACTGAAGGGGTGTGCAATTGACACGAAAAGAAGCCGATGACATCTGAGAAAAAGGGTTGGTTCTTAAAGGAAAGTAACATTTTATTGAGAGGCTACTTAGAGTGGTACTTAGCCCTTTAAAGCCGCTTCTAATTAACACCGTCGAGTGACTAATTGAGTATTTACTCAACATTACAATCGTGTAACGAACTCCTATTCAAATTGTTTGTACTTGGTTAAGAGCTTAGAAGAAAACAAAGACGAACTTGTGTTTGGTATTTGTCGCATAAGTACTTTTGAAATCAAAATAAGGTGTAAAAGAGGTTCTTTATGTTTCTATCGAGAAGTAATTCAAGTGTGTTAATAAAATACTTAGTGAACAAAGATATATTCATAAGACGTGCTTTATTGTACTGGTAATCTAAATATAAACTTATACATCAAAGAATTAGTTCATGAATTTTAGAATGTCATTGTTTAGCATTTTTTAAAAGAACGTCATAAATCGTAGTAATAGTATGTAATGTAAAATGTAATAATAATAAAAATTTGAATATTTTAGTAACCGATGTACTTTTATTAAACATTTATTTTATCTCTGAAAATAAAATACATGCTACATATTAATATACAAAAACAGTATATTTTACATTATATTTACGACACGTGGCAAAGCTCTTTATTGATAAAAGTATCATAAAATTGTGTTACCCGAAGCTACTGGTCGCTAAAGGAGGGAGAATCGCAATAAAGGATGCGTAATACATTTTCTTTGTGGATTTTCGCTCTTGACCGCACATGGAATATTTAAAAGTGCCTCGGTCCTTTCCAATGGAATTGAACAACCATCCGTGTGAATACGGTTTGGGTGGGTTTGCATATTTATAAATAAAATATCATAATGTATACTGTTGGCGTTATATACATATTCGGCCAATACATTGTTTTGGAATTTATCTACGTTTTTTATTGTTTTTCGTTGTGATAGATATTTGGAATTTGTTAAATAAGACAATTCGTTTAATGGTAGACAGTTAAGTAGTACATAAAGAAGACGAATAGATTCACATTAAAATTAACAGGTTTTCTTACGTTCTACAAAAAAGTAGACTAACAAAAATGTCTTATCAACTAACTGCATTGAGGCGTTCAACGTAGTGTGTTGTAAATTAAAAGCAAGCTGTAACTGCCTGGAAAAAAAAGGCTTGGAGAATATTCATCATATGACGTCCACTGATTACCTTGGTCTCACCATCCGTCAGTAATCTTACTGAATACTAATTTACTTTTGTTTCTTTAATAAATTTATTAAAAATAAATACTTAAAACTTTGTAAGAGAGATTTTAATCCTGCAAATGATATAAAGGGATCACTTAATCCTCAATCGCCGGTGGAGGTGAAGATCTTGACGTAATTCCGTCTTGAGTGCAAGTAAACAGAGGCAAATGAGTATGCCATGGTAATTATACGACAAGCGGGGCTCAGGCGAACTCTTGAATCGTAATCGGTGCAACCCAACCCTTAAGAGAGGTCGTTTTTTTGTGAAATGGAGAACGTCAACTCTTACTAATTATGAGCTTACGTTTGAGTTTCTTTGTACGAAGCCTTTTGAGTGTGTAAATGAGGAATGTAAAAATTAAGATAACTGTTATTACTATGGCTCTTTTTTATACGCCTAAAGAGAAAACAAGTGTACTGCTCGCCTGATGGTAAGCAGTTACCGTAGCCTACGCTTGGAACACCAGAAGCATCTTTTGCGCATTGCCGATTCTTTTAAATAACTTTTAACAATTTTCTTGAAGAACTCCATTTTGTAGTCTTTTGGAAACACCTCGGGGAAAGTTTATTCCACAACCCTATCGTGAGTGAGAAAAAGATTCTCTGAAACATTAGGTACGGTGCGGGACCCAAGTGGTATCTCTACTACGCTTTGTATTCTATTGCGTTTGTCTTGACTAAAAAATCTATCATTAAACGAAAGCTACACTATTACCGAGTGAGTTGTAGTAAATATAACAAGAAAATTCTAACAAGGCTTTCCATATGAAGGTAGGCCTATAGATAGTGTGGATTACAATAGCAGACGGTTGGCTTGTTGCCACATCACTACGTTTACTTTAGTAGAATTGGCAGTCATATGTATGCCCCATATAGACTTCACAATACTGCTATTTGGAACAGACGGCGCCAGTATTTACCTTTATAGTGTATATAATTTGGAATCCTCTGTAATAATTTGCTTTATTAGGTATATTTAAAGTTTGTAAATGTTCTTTTTTCAACATCACCCGCAGTCGAGACAAGGTATGTATCGTAGTGTACTTTACAGATATATAATTAACACAAAATACACCCAAAATCGAATCGCGAGAGCCTGAATCTCACACGTGTCCATCTGGATAGAAAGGGAGCGATCAATTCAAAGAGTAAGAGTTCTTTTGTCTTAACCTATTAGCAATAACTTATCATTATCTAGTATCAAACCCTTTTCACAACAATTTTGGAGATGTTACAAACATTAAAATTAAATTACCGGACATAAAGTTTGTGGCGTAGAAAACAGTTACTTTTGTAAGCAATTCGAAACGTGTCAATGGTTGGTTGGAGTTATCTGCGATTAGTTCACCTGCCAAACCTGTTATTGTAAACTCATGCATGTAATCGCAGGATTTCCCGACCAGCAGGCTAGAAGACGATTTAACTAATACGTCAAAAGGGATGGTAACAGTGACTTACAAAAGTTTGTAGCAGGTATGATACTATTGATACTTACATATATTATGTAAACTAGCTGTGCCCGCGACTTCGTCCCCGTGGAATAGTGATTTTAGGCAGCATTTTTTGGATATATCTTTTGGTTTGTTTTGAATTATAAACATCTTCGTTTAGGTGAATAAGAAAAATCTTTACAGTAAATGCTTCTCTATCTACGATATTAGACGTATAGTCAATCGCGGATCAAAGCCATACAGGCTGCTAGGATTACTTACACGTGGCAAATCCACATAAAGCTGACCATGCGAAAATCAGTTAATATTTAGATCCACACTCATTAATTGTCATCGCGAAACATAGGCTCACTGGAAACTGAACTCGTTTAAAACTAAACGGGAAATTGTTTGGAATGAAAGGAATCCGAGGAATAAAAACGCTATAAGTTTTTTTTTTATATTAGCCTGCCAAAGTGCCTCTACTCTGGCTGATGGTAAGCAGTCAGTGGAATTCAGAAGTAGTGGACACCATTCCAAAAGCCAAACTACTGGTATGGTGGCCTCCACTATGGCGGCTTAGTGAGATGCTTCTTCACGCCTCGCTTAAAAGTCCCAGGATGAAAGTTAGGTGGGAACACATGCGCTGGTAAAGAGTTCCAGGCTTTAATTGAGCGACAAAAGTATAAAGTGCTGAACCGTTTGGTTCGAGACCCTTTAGATTGCACTGTGAAAGGGTAGCACTTCAGTCCCGCACGTGTCGTTCTGGATAAAAAGGGAGAGGGTAGAATTAATTTAAAGAGCTGTTGAGAAGACTCTTCGTGGTAAAGGCGATAGAAGACGGCCGTTGAGGAGGCGATGTCTCTTCGCAGCTGTAAAGGCTCAGGGGTCTTTGGCCTCCGGGCTTCCATGATACGGACTGCTAGCAAAAGGCCCCCGTACCGTCTCGAAAATGGTCGCCGGGTCCCACTATCCGGTCACCAACCTGCACGACGAACCACTTCGAGATTATGCGCAACCTGGTGGGGCAGTCTCTTTTTTTTTGGTTAGGTCTAATTGGGCCCTTGTACAATGCCGCGGGCGGCCAGCGGCACCACCGTTTATACGGGTCTCCCTGGCCGGCGGGTTGACCCACACCACCCACACAATGACTCCGCGGATACTCAGCTGGTCCCACACATGCTGCGAGGTCAACGCCATCTAGACCCAAAGTAAGCATATTATATGCTTCTATTATGGGTTCTAGAATACGGATAAACATACTCAAATACTTTTATTTTTGTAAATAGATACATATTATACATATAAACACCCAGACCAATGCAAATAGACATGTTCATGCTACAAATATTTGCACTGAGCGGGAAACGAAACCCGCGACCTCACAGTCCATACACAGTACCACCGAAATACAGAGGCAGTCGATTTCCCCCTGACTTTCCCCTCCCTTTCCCCTGACTTCTCCCTAACTACCCCCGCACTTTCCCCACACTTCTCACTTCTCCCTTCCTTTCCTCTTCCCCCCCTCCCTTCCCCCTCCCTCCAAATTTCAAGTCGCCAACTTCAAAAGCAAAGATGTTTCCATACAATATTTCATCCCTTATTTCACTCCTATAAATCCACCACAGTAAAAAAAAAAATTTGAGCGTATTTTTTAATAAAATAAAAGTATTCCAAAACAAAATTTCAAAGCTGTAACTTAAAAATGAAGACGTTTAATACAATCGATTTCATCCCTTTTCATACACTTAAGGGTTGAATTTTTAATAACCCTTTCTTTGTACACTTCTAGACATTAAGACAAACACACCCTCCAAATTTCAAGTCGCCACAACCAGCGGTTTAGGCTTTACGTTGTCTGTCAGTCAGTCAGTCAGTCAGTCAGAACAAAGCCTTTTATAATATGTATGGATGTATGGATTAGACGTATAGCCATCAGGGATCAAAGCATATAGGCTGCTAGTAATGCTAACACGTGATAGAGCCACATAAAGCTGACCGAAAAACAGCTAATACTTAGATCCACACCCACAACTTTTAGTGTCTTACCTTTACTTTAATTACTTAATTAATTAATTACTTTAATTAGTCATCGCAAAACATAGGCTCACTGGAAACTGGACTCGTTTAAAACTAAATGAAAGACTGTTTAGAATGACAGGAGTCCGAGGAATAAAAACACTATCTATCTTCTGAATTCCACTGACTGCTTACCATCAGCCAGAGTAGAGGCACTTTGGCAGGCTAATATAAAAAAAAAAAACTTACAGCGTTTTTATTCCTCGGATTCCTTTCATTCCAAACAATTTCCCGTTTAGTTTTAAACGAGTTCAGTTTCCAGTGAGCCTATGTTTCGCGATGACAATTAATGAGTGTAGATCTAAATATTAACTGTTTTTCGCATGGTCAGCTTTATGTGGATTTGCCACGTGTAAGTAATCCTAGCAGCCTGTATGGCTTTGATCCGCGATGGCTATACGTCTAATATCGTAGATAGAGAAGCATTTACTGTAAAGATTTTTCTTATTCACCTAAACGAAGATGTTTATAATTCAAAACAAACCAAAAGATATATCCAAAAAATGCTGCCCAAAATCACTATTCTACGCGGACGAAGTCGCGGGCACAGCTAGTACTTAAATATAAGAGCTCTCTGGATTACACAGGGGCACAGTCGGATTTTTAAGTTCACTTTGTACAGTTTACGTTAGCTGTTTTAAAACGATTCAACAATTCTATTAGTTTGAAAATCATTAAAATATAATAATTACAATGCCGGTGAGATATATTAATTCTAGTTTGTTGTTTGTTAGACTCAGCGTCTAAACGGTTGAAGCGATTTCGATGAAAATTGGTATGTAGATTAGATAGATTCGGTGCGTGACGAACATAAGTTTTTTTATTTCGAAAATTGGTCTGGTTCCGAGTTATATTAATGAAACACATGTCATTTTCCGCGCTAGCGAAGCCGCAGGCAGCTAGTTAAATATAATTATCTCTAAAATCTTTAAGAAAAGTCGCCGTTTTCTTTTAAAGCATGTAACGGATTTCGACGCGTTGTTAACTATTTTTCAGACAATTTCTTTCGAGTGGTTTATAGTATAGACGTTACATGCATGTTTAATAGTGTCTATAAAATTATTTTTAGAAAAAAAATGAAAACCGACTTCAAACAACACCTACATGTTCAATCCTTAACTAAAAAGTAGAAAATAATATTTTAATTACTTCATATCAAAGAACATTAAAGGGGAATCAACGCAATCCTTGATACCTATAATACTTTACTATTTATAGTTTTTAATCAGTTATTTTGGAGTCGGTGCCAGCCAAGAAGGATCTTTAATTCTGTCTTTGCAACCAACTTTTGTAGTGCACGGGGCGGTAATTGCCCGCGTGGGGGATATGCCTGAGTGCACTACCCGAACGCGGTCATACTCGTGAACGCAGACGTCATTGATAGTTGTGTTCAGATATACATAAAAAATTTGACGCGCACTTATCAGATTCCGTTCGATTTCTTGTATTAAATCTATATTTTTCATTCATGTATTAATAGATTAATCAAGAAGGTTTTTTTTTGCTAGTAGGTAGGTTATTTTTATGAAGGTCATTATGAACCTTCTTGGCTGGCACCGACTCCAAAATAACTGATTAAAAACTATAAATAAGTATTATAGGTATCAAGGATTGCGTTGATTCCCCTTTAATGTTCTTTGCTATGAAGTAATTAAAATATTATTTTCTACTTTTTAGTTAAGGATTGAACATGTAGGTGTTGTTTGAAGTCGGTTTTCATTTTTTTTCTAAAAATAATTTTATTTTTAAACTTTTAGTGGGAATTAATTGTGTATAAATATATTCAATATGGGTAGACCTACTAAACGTGCTGCGCAAATGAGACAGCGCCGCGCCGTTTGAAAGAAAGTAGAGACGAGAGGTAAGATTGTAAATAGAAATATAAGGTCCTTGTCAACACTTTCTCGATCGCTAAACCCTGAATCCCAGAAACCACAAATCAAAACAAAAAAGTGATGATCTACCAACAATAAAGAATCATCAAAAATCATAATTTAACTGACCGAGCAATCGCTCAGATATACAAAAAATGCATATGGTCACTCATCCAGGGCTACTTCGTTTCTAACAAAAAATGAATTTTGAAAATCACTTCGCACTTGTAGCATGGACATGTCAATGTCAGATAATTCGTCGCAAAAGACATCGACGTGTTGCTTTACACGTCTTCACTTCTTGCAAACGATTTGTTACAAAATATTAAATTATTCTTTATAAAAAAAACATGGGACCCCATTTCGGAGTATACCCTTTCAAATAAAAGAAGAATTTTCCAAATTGGTTTATAAATGACGGAGTTAAGTTGTAACAAACATACAACCACTGAACCATTTCTTATAATAAAAAAATGGGACCAATTTCAGAGTATACCCTCTCAAATAAAAAAAAAATTTTTCAAATCGGTTCATAAATGACCGAGATATGAGGTAACAAACATACAAAAAAAAAAAAAAAAAAAACATACGACCCGAATTGATAACCTCCTCCTTTTTGAAGTCGGTTAAAAATGTCTTCAAATGACAGAAACCAACAAACAAAATTATACTGTATCTGTAAAAAAAATATAATATAAAATAAAAATATGAATTAAAAATAAAATTAAATAGGTAAGTATAATACCTATAGAATATGAATTATAAATAAAATTAAATAAGTATTATATTTATTTAATTTTATTTATAATTCATATTCTTCTTTTATATTATAATTTTATTATTGAGTTTAATTCTAATTTGCCAAGCTATATGCATTCTTCAAAACAATATACGTGATTATATCCTTAGGTATTCATATCCTTAAGTATAAAAATTACATTTTGTTTGTTTTGTTATTGTGTTAATAATTTGACTTGACTATACTTGTGGTCTAGCGCGTAAGATAAAAGCTTTATCACTAACATTTATCAGAGTTTTATGAGTTCGGTTACCATGAAAACAAATATTTGTATGATCCCACAAACATTTATTCCAAGAGCCTGCATTTACATTGCATCTGTTAAATGGAGGTTTGTTTACCGAATAAGGTGCTACGTAAATCTTCTAATACAGCATGGATGGGCAGCTACATAAGGCTGCTGTCGCCACTATGATCGAAAATTGCCGGGCCTAGCCACTATAGCAAGAATTCCCCTATATGTAGTGTTAGGAGTTGGGAGACCTTTGCTCAGCAGAAAAAGGCTTTCGGCTAAAATTATGATAAAATGATACATACTACATAAAAAGAATTCTACAGATATACATACTACTCGTAACTCGTACAAGATCTCATTCGTTACCGTTAATATGACTTCCTGCGAAACATCAACGCCTCTATTTTAAAGTTACCTAATAAAATAATTGTTTTTCAGTCTTCGAATCAACCGAATAAAAGGTGCTTCGGCGAGTATCGCTGCCCTAAGTGTAAGCGTACCTGGATGAGTGCTAATTCCTGGTCGGGTTATAGTCAGAAGTGCACTTCTTGTAACATTGATGTTATGCCTCATACCCAGGTAATAAGATAACGTATTATTTCATAACATTCTAAACATAGCATAGGTAATTTGAATTAGGTATAACCCACGAGTTTGTAATAAATTGATGCTTAAAAAAGCCCTCAGTTTAGTGTTGGTTCATCTCAAACTGCTGTAACTGTACTAGAATCTGGTCATTGACATTATGAAAGGTCATCCTGATGTTCAGAAATGTCATTTATTTAATCCAAATAAATATGTAGGTAAATGAGTTTGATGTTGACTTTAATGATATGAAAGAAAGTTATTGCAAAACGAAAACAGCATTATACAACGCAGTAACGCTTAGGGCAGTCTGCTCCTGAAGAGTGCGGTGTTTAAAGTTTATTGTTTGTTGAAAGTAAGAAAGACTGTGTTTTCAGTAACCGGAGTGTCAGAGTGCCGGGGGCCTAATTTCCTCCCTTTCCCTTTTCTTCACCTTACTCAATACTTTCACTTAACCCACTTCCTTCACGGTAGGTAGCTGCTTCGCAGAGTCCCTGGAATTGCAGGAGCAATACTAGGGACTCTAAGTCGTCCATGAGCGACAGTTACCACTTACCATCACGTGGGCTGTTTGCTCGTCTGCCAGTGTCAGCAATAATAAAAAAAGCCATTTTGGATAGCATACCTACCTACATCAAATGATGCATGAATGTTTACAACTTTATTGATCTATAAAACTAAATAATGTACCAACTATTTAGTCATGCATATAAATTCAACTGCTACTTAAAATTTGTATGTATTATTGCAGAAGCCACTTGAGAAACCAGAAGGGCTGGACGTCGGTGACCCATCTAGATCACACCCTCAAGATCTTTGTGCAAAATGTAGAGCTTTGGGCCATTTCTGTGGGCAGTCGTACCTGTAACAACGTTCATTCATTTTTGCGTAACAACGTCAATCATTGTCGTGTTCAACTGATTGTGTTAAAGAAAATAAAAAAAATACATAAATACAATACATTTAAAATGAGTTTTATTTTATTGTAATGTTAATTCTTATTGTCATATAAATTAATAATAATAATTTATTAAAATTCTCACCACAACACATATATTACATAATAATTATTACATATTAACTTATATATTCAATCTGTACATAGGAATGTAGGTATACATATTGTGGGAGACTGGTGCCTAAACTAAGCTTGAGGCTTGTATTTCAGGACACCACAAATACCAACCAATTAAATTTGTTGTGTCTCTAAAGTAAATTTTTATTTATAGAATCACTTCGTAGTCCGTGTATATCTGTCTGTCTGTTAGTCTATCAAGACCATTTATCAAGAATATCATTATCTAAGAATATAATGTAGGTATTATATAAACTAGCTGTGATCCACGACTTCGCCCGCGCCTAAGCAGTGTTTGTCTTCCACAGAAACTAGACCGATTTTCGGGATAAAAAGCAGCCTATGAAATCGGTTGAGCCGTTTAGGCGCTGAGTGGTAACAAACACACACACATGCATACACACACACAAACTTGCATTTATAATATTAATAGGATGAGAAAGCATATATTGATGTAATTAAAAAAACGCGTAGTCCGGTCAGCCGGACGACGGTAAATTTATTTTAACCGTGGTTCGGTAACCGTACTATCCAACCGTACCATGGATAAAAAGGGAAACTGAACTCAGCAAAGTAATGACGTGGTGATGATAAATCATTATCTAGCGATAGTAATCGAGAAAACACTACCCACATACCCGTCACTGTGACATTCGTAAGAAAGATTAACAGCGAAGAACCCTTACGAGAAGTCGGTATACTACATAGGCATAGGACATAGGCCTCCGTCGTATCGTAGGACTGCAATGCTGATCATGACATAGTTGTTGCAAGCGAACAGTTGACAGTCATCCAATGATTGTCAGCCATACGTCTACCGAGACCATCCATCGGTAGCAAAATTTGTGTACGTCACAATGGCTGGTTGTCTGTGACGTTGGTCTATAACAGTTGATTCGAAAATTGCTACATAATTGATTATATTTGCTACATATAATAAATAATTGCTACATAGGATATATATTCAAAAATAAAAATTTTTTTGACTAGCAATTCTGACGTTTGGTTGGCTGGTCACTAGTTTAAAGTCAAGCATGCAGAGTTTTCCGAAATGTATTGCGTCAATAATTGCTACATATTTACTTCATTTATCTAATTTAGTTGTAACTTCAAACATATGTTAAATAAAGGATGTAGCAATTATTTAAATTATCCCAAGGAAAAGTGCCTGATAAAATAATAAAGGCAAATAGTTGCAGTGTTTGTACGGTAGTAGATCCACGCTGATTTCAGCATGAATGGGCCGGATCGTCCGGGGAAGTACTACCCTCTCATAGAAGATCGACTTAAGAGTAGTAGTATCTGTACTACTGCGTTTCGTTCGGTGAGTGAGAGCGCCGAAGGCCCAATTTCCTCCCTTTCCTCTTTCCTCACTTCCCTCATTCCCTTCCCCTAACCCAATTCCCAGCCGCCATAGTGGAGGCCACCATACCAGCAGTTTAAGACGATGGCTTTTGGTATAGTGGCCGCCACTTCTGGATTCCACTAACTGCTTACCATCAGGCGGGGTGGAGTCACTTTGGTAGGCTATAATAAAAAAATAAAAAAAAAAGTCTTCACTCAACGATATAGTTACTTTAGGAGGCAGGCGTTTTAAATTGTTAAATGGCATGTTATGTTATGAGTAGGTAAGTAGATAATAAGCACATTAAAAGGATATCGTAAATAAAAACAAAATGTGGGTCGTTAATAATATTACAATTATTAACGACTGGCCTGTTGGTCTAGTGGTTAGTGACCCTGACTGCTAAGCCGGAGGTCGTGGGTTCGATTCCCACCCAGGACAAACCTTTGTGTGATGAGCATGATTGTTTGTTCTGTGTCTGGGTGTAATTTATCTATAATATGTATGTATTTACAAAAAAAAAATGTATATGAGTAGTTTATCAGTTGTTTAGTACCCATAACACAAGCAAATATAATTGCTTAATTTGGGGCTAGATGGCGCCGTGTGAACGTGGTAGAATATTATTAATATTATTATTATTAATTTACTTAAAAAATATTTAATTATTAATTTACCTTATTTTTCCGCATATATTATACAATGTGGAATTAGCTTCTTTTTACTCTTCGTAATTTTTTTCGATTCATCATCATAACATTTCCATTGTGAATTTCGTCTGCAATGAGCTTTGTAGTGACCAATTAGTGTTTCATATTTATACTGGAAGCTCGAATTCTGTTATTATCAGTAAATGAAACTCAGATCCTTGTAACAAAAGAGATGTTGGTGAATCATCTATTGAAATAAATTGATTGGAATGAAATTCAAATGCTATAAGATCTCGCAAAGACACTAAATGATTTAACACCTGTTACACAGTTCTTGAGCATTAATTAAAGTATTTGCGGCTTCTTGTAAATCATAAATGGCTGAATTTATATCAACGTGTAGAACAGGTATCTTACGCTGAACTTTATTGATTGCATTATCTGATTCTGTACAATGTTCACTTTTATCTGCACTTTATATACAATCTATTAAAATGCGTTCAAATATACTGTGATTTCAATATGATATCTGCACTAGCAATGACTAAGAATAATTGTAATAATGATACTTATTTTATTGTTCAGGGTAGGTACATATTTTTTTAACGCAAGAATCGCATTACTTACGCTGTTACCAGGGACCAAACGATTAAACCGACACCTACTTAACTAAGTATTTGCCTTTATTATTTTATCAGGCATTTTTCTATGGGATAATTTAAATAATTGCTACATCCTTTATTTAACATATGTTTGAAGTTACAACTAAATTAGATAAATGAAGTAAATATGTAGCAATTATTGACGCAATACATTTCGGGAAACTCTGCATGCTTGACTTTAAACTAGGAGGTGACCAGCCAACCAAACGTCAGGATTGCTGGTCAAAAAAAATAACTTATTTCTGAATATATATTCTATGTAGCAATTATTTAGTATATGTAGCAAATATAAGCAATTATGTAGCAATTTTCGAATCAACTCTCATAGACTAACGCCACAGACAACCAGCCATTCTGACGCACACCAAAATTTGAGGGAACGTATTGTCGAACAATGTACATGTTTTGGCTAAAATGATTATGTATATTGTACATCTATTTAATTTAGGCACCTACATTTTATTTTAAAAACTAGCTTTCCGCGACGCGGTTTCAGCCGCGTCTTTTCTTTCTGCTGTGCTCCCGTCATCAGTAGCGTGATGTTACATAGCCTATATCCTTCCTCCTTCCTCCTTCCTCCATACGCAAAAAGAATTATTATAATCTGACTGGATTCAGAGATAAGCGCGTTCAAATAAACAAACAAACTTTTCCGCTTTATATATCAGTATAGATAACTTGCTATCAATATCAGAACTAGATGCTATGCAAAACAAAGAGAGATACAGACAGTTCACTAATTAATATCTGTTTCCACAGCGACCGCAAATGTCCGTTATAGGGTTGGAATTATTTCTTAAGAGTATCTCCGGCCTCGGACAAGACGTAGGGTGACTTCCTCTGACCGCTGACCAACAAGGGTCTCTCGCAACTAATTAGGCTCTTGTATTCTCAGAAAATCTCAAAAAGGATATTGTTTACCCTCTATTTTATAATTTATATGTTTATTGTAGACAGAATAAGTTACAAAGAACCCCTTTGCATAGACCCTGGGTAATTTAGCCAAAGTGAATTGAACCCGAACTGTATTAAAAAGTTGTGTACAAAAGAAACAATGTAACATACTCTTCTCATTTTACTGTACAACTTTTATCTAAATTTTAGCAGTTTTTATTTTGAAACTAGCTTTTTGCGGCGCGGTATCACCCACGCCTTTGTTTACTGCTGTTCTCCCGTCGTCAGTAGCGTGATGTTACATAACCTATAACCTTCGTCAAGAAACGGGCTATCATACGCAAAAAGATTTTTTTAAACATTTTGATAGTTGCAGAGATTAGTGCGTCCAACCAAACAAACAAACAAATAAACTTCTTTTTTTCTTTCGCTTTAAATAATAGCGTAGATAGAAAAGTATAAAATAAATTTGTGTGAGAGTTGTTCCAATCTATTCAGCTTGTTGGTATCATACAACATACTAAGGATAAATTGTTGGTAAAATTCAAATTAAACTAGGACTAAATAAATATTCTTACCCGAGTTACGACTGTTTGCAACCAGTTTTTGCCAGCCGCCCGTTGTCAGTCGACAAAGATTGCGCTTTAGGAGGGGACAGTCCTCCAGGAATGGACTATTATTTTACTGTACTTACGTATGTAGGTTCATGATCATCTGATCTTACTGCAATCGTGCATTGTATCGGTACTATTCAGTATAATCCATATATATATTCTCCCACTACCACTGAAACTGACGATATTTCAAACAAACTTGCGACTTTTATTTTTCCACATAAAAAGAGTAGTTTCTAAATATAAAAAAGTGTGCCTAACTAGTTTTAGTAAAGTAAATTTATGCGAGTTTCGAGTCGATAAGTTTTAAAAACATGATTTTCCATACAAACTTGCAGCCACTATTTCACCTCCTTGTAAGGGTTGATTAAAAATAATGAAATTAATTTCAATTTGACTATTTTCTAGTAATTTGGAAATCCTACTATCAAAACTATAGAAGTTTCATACAAATTTTGCCACCCCTTTTTACCCCCCTTAGGGAATGAATTTCGCAAAATCCCGTCTTAGTGAGCACCTTATATGTCCTTTTTTGAACTTGCATGCAAAATTTGAGACTCCTAGCATTTGTAGTTTCTATGATTTCGTGATAAGTGAAGTTAGATACAGCACCTTCTACAAATATAGAAATATTTTGTTAGACTATTTGTACTGAAGACTGTATCTAATTAGTAAATGGGAATGTTTACGCAATAAATAAGCAGTTTTGCAGGTGGTAGTAGTAGCTAAGCCTAATTTGAATGAAGGGTGAATCCATTCATTAGCGACGCATTTACATAATCGCCGGGGGCTGATTAAATTTGTACCAACTGGCGGGATCACTTGCCTGTATCTTGTTAACAGTCTTAATAAACATTCACTAACTTAAGATTTAGAATAAAGTAAATAAATAACGTCACATATGTTTAGATTTAGAGCTTAACATCAGTTCGTAAAGAGGAGCCGTACTTGCTTTAAATCTCTGCAACAAACACTGGCCGTTTTTTGATTTTTAGGTACTTAATACCTAAATTTCAATCTCGTTTTTTTCTGTCGTGATATAGGGGTTGGTTTTAATAGAAACAATGTATTAAAGTATTTTAGTATATATATTCGTATTCTAGAACCAATAACACAAGCTTTAAACTTTGGGTCTAGGTGGCGTTGTGTGTTGTTGTTGTAGTGAGATTTTAATATTATTGTGTTTTGTTTAATTACTTACTTTCCGCGGAGCGGTTTCACCCGCGTCTTTTCTTACTGCTCTGCTACCGTCGCCAATAGCGTGATGTTACATAGCCTGTAACCTTCCTCTAAATCAATCTCCTTCCTGAAATCCAACTGGTAGTTCCAGAGATTAGCGCGTTCAAACAAACAAACTCTTTTGCCATAAATAGTAGTATAGATATAGATGTCGAAGACCAAACTACTCTACCGCCAGTCTTGTTTACTTTCTTTAGATGGAATGTAAGTCTCATAAATTGTTGCAAAAAGCAAAATTCTAAAACAATATTGTCTAACAGGTTGCAATCCAGTCTGTCAGAGAATCGACTGGATTGCAACCTGTCCGGTTGCTTTTCGGGAGATACGGGTACGCGCCCCCGGCACCTCGAGCCTTCATTATCGTACACCTATACATCCGCGATATGAAGTCCCCGTCTTTCCTTCCCTCTCCTGACTATAGTGGTAGGGTCTAACCTAGACCCGCACGGGTTGGTACCACAATTCTACCTATTTCGGCCGTAATAGCAGCTCAGCTGTGTTTCGTACGAAGGGGGAAACAGCCGTTCCTGTGTTCCTATTTCCTTTCCCAATTGGGTGGCGAAGTTTTGGTGATGCTTGAGACGTGCGGTGGTAAAAGTCTTGGCCTGTTCGTTGAGCGTGACGAGTTGACGCGGGGTCCAGGGAGACCCGATGGGAATGGTTATCCGTCGGCCACCTGCCAGTCAGTAGGGGACCCGAACCCGTGTGTATCCCGCACGGGAGGCTGTCCCGCCAGCTGGCGAAAATCCCGTCTCATAGCCGTTGTGCCGGAATGGGAGACCGGAGTGGATCCCGGCGGTTGTGAGCGGGGGGGCATCGGGGGCCCTTCCGTGCCCCGCGTCAGCTTTTCACTCAACTCACGGATTGGTCGGGTCCAACACACCGCTCTTTCTTTGGGTATCACCTTGACTTCGCCTCCCAAATTACACCTCACCCCCACTCTCTCTACAAACCATGGCCACAAGAAAGAGAAAGAGCAACGTATCTACGGCGGACACCAAATCCACATTTACAATGGATTTCTGCAATATCAGGGGTCTTCACAGTAATCTCGACGCCGTCCATCAACACCTTGAGTCGGCGCGGCCTGCCTTGCTCTTTTTAACGGAGACGCAGATATGTACCCCGGACGATATATCGTACCTTAAATACCCCGGCTACGAGTTGGAACATGCTTTCCACCGGAAGGCTGGGGTGTGCGTTTTCGTACGGGGTGATATCTGCTGTCGCCGCCTTCGGGCCCTCGAACGCCGGGACCTATCATTATTATGGCTGCGGGTAGACCATGGGGGTCTTACCCGAATCTACTTGTGCCTTTACAGGTCTCCGGCCAGTGATATGGGAGTCACCCAAATAACCGAGAACGTCCAAGGGGGGATTGACCAAATATTGGAACAGCATCCGTCTGCGGAGGTGGTGGTCCTAGGTGATTTCAACGTTCACCATAAAGAATGGCTGGGGTCCCGGACCACTGACCTCCCGGGCAGAACTGTCTTCAATATGGCCTCGGCCTATGGCCTCTCTCAACTGGTAATGCAGCCCACCCGCATTCCAGACGTAGAGGGTCATGAACCTTCTTTGTTGGATCTTCTGCTGACTACTCACCCAAACGGCTATGGGGTAGTGGTCGATGCTCCACTCGGATCATCTGACCACTGCCTTATCCGTAGTAAGTCAAAGTCAAAGTCAAAGTCAAAGTCAAAGCATTTATTTCATTTAGATCATAAAGTATGATGCTTATGAAAAGTCAACATTACATTTTGTCAGCCAATTGACCTACAGCCAGTTCGCTGACGAGGTAGAGCTGTGAGAAGAACTGGCAAGAAACTCACGCCACTCTTTTCAATCGCCAGATAATTACAGTTATTTGAATGAGTTACAATTTAAACACTCAACGCAACCAAAGAACCATACAAAGTAATTATTACAAATTAACTAATTAATATAATACTAAGATTAAAGAAAGAAAACAAGGAATTCAATTATTTAGTTTCAACTAGTATGGTAATTTGACTACGTATTTTAATTAAACTGGTAAATGCACCCCCTGGTCACATTGAACGACAAGGTAATACTGGATTGAATATTAAATGTAAGCCATGCCAAGATTGACCAGTCATCCCAAGTAGCACCCGTTCACGAGCATGACGCACGGGCCAGCCATCATCACCCTCGCCATATTAGAGGGAAGGTGATGACCCGGCCAATACGACACCACAAGCAATGACATTTTAGTGAGCATGACAATGCAGGGCATGGGTGGTAAAAGAACCCTAATAAAATGTATTATGCCTTACGAACTCGTAATGATCATGGTATGCATCCACTTCACATTAAACTTTTACTACAATAGTCAACATAATTACAATAATAGTCAATATAATTACTATAATAATAATCAATATACTGAATGATAATAATAGTCAATATAAGTACAATAAAAAAAATATCAATATACTTAATGATAATAATAGTCAATATAGCTACAACAATAATAATCAATATAACATTAATCTTGCATTAAACGAGCAACTATACCCATGCTGCTTTATCGTTTAAATAATCATTAATAGTATAATAACCCTTTAGAATAAGGCGGTTTTTAACAGCTTGTTTGAATTTTTGTAGGGGTAGATTCATAATGTCAATGGGTAATTTGTTATAGAAACGTACACCTAGACCCGCAAATGAGTTGTTTACTTTATGTAGGCGATAATATGTACCAACTAATTTATGTTTACCTCGAGTATTCACAGAGTGCATGTCACAGTTTCTGGAATACAAGTCTATATTTTTCTTGATAAACATAATATTGGCGAAGATATACTGAGACGCCACCGTCAGAATACCTATTTCTTTAAAAATCTCTCTTAGTGAAACCCTAGGGCCCAAATTGTAAATAGATCGCACTGCTCGTTTTTGAATTATAAAAATTGACTCAATATCCGCAGACTTGCCCCAGAGCAGTATACCATATGACATCACGCTATGGAAATAGCTGAAATAGACAAGTCTAGCTGTTTCTATGTCGGTAAACTGTCTTACCTTTCTTATCGCAAAGGCTGCGGAACTGAGTTTACCAGCAAGACACGATATTTGGGTACCCCATTGAAGCTTGTTATCTAAAGTTAAACCCAAAAAAACTGTAGACTCAACAAAGCTCAAAGTTTCATTATTTAAACTTATATTAATAGCTAGGCTTTTAGTATTGGGCATAGTAAATTTAACACATTTAGTTTTCTTTGAATTAAGCAGTAGGTTATTCGCACTAAACCAGTCCAGAACTTTCACTAGTGAGCTATTCACTTTATCAATGTTAGTTTCCTTACGATCCACTTTAAATAAAAGTGATGTGTCATCAGCGAACAGTACAATGTCGCAAAAATTCTGAATATGGAATGGCAAATCATTGATATAAATCAGAAAAAGAAAAGGGCCTAAAATGGAACCCTGTGGCACGCCCATAGCTACAGGTAATCCGGTAGACCTACTTCCGTTTATATCAACATATTGTATTCTATTGCTTAAGTAAGTGGCAACTAGATTGAGTGCAGCATCCCTAATACCATAATGACTGAGTTTTCGTAGAAGCGTATTGTGTTCGACGCAATCAAAGGCTTTTGAAAGGTCACAGAAGACACCAATAGCATCCATCGAATTTTCCCAGGCACTATAAATATGCTTAATCAATGTAATACCTGCATCTATTGTAGAACGACCTTTAGTAAAGCCATATTGCTCTTTGTGTAACAATTTATTTGAGACAAAGTGACTTTCTAATTGCTGCAAAATTATTTTCTCAAACACTTTGCTAATAGCTGGCAATATGGAAATCGGTCTAAAGTTAGTTGCGTCACTTTTTGATCCATTTTTGAATAAAGGTATTACTTTACTGTGTTTCATCAGATCAGGAAACACGCCTGTGTCCACACATCTATTAAATATTGTGGCAAGGTGTGGAGCTATACTAGATATTATATTATTAATTAGATTCGTTGAAATACCCCATAAGTCAGCAGTTCTTTTTGAGTTAAGTGACTTAAACACTTTTATCACATCATTGGGGTTAATATACTTGAAACTAAATAAAACGCTGCACTCTCCCACGCTAACCCTAGCTAAAGTTTCGGCTTTGACTGGGCAAGAATCTAAGGACCTGGTTGCATTAACAGGTATGTTTATAAATAAATTATTAAATGTTTGTGCTACATCTAAATTATCTGAAATAATTTTATTATTTACGTTAAGTTCAAAGTTAGTATCCCGCAATGTGGTTCGTCCAGTTTCATTGTTAATGATACTCCAAGTTGTTTTGATTTTATTGTCAGATTCTTTAATTTTATTACTTATGTATAAAGATTTGGCTGTGGTACAAGCCTTTTTAAAAATTTTTGAATAATTCCTAACGTAATCTACAAAGTTCGGATTTGTATTATATTTTTTCATACCATATAGTTCAAACAGTTTAGTTCTACTTTTATAGATGCCTGTAGTTGCCCAGTCACAAAATTTAATTTTAATATTTTTATTGAAAGTCTTGGGTTTAAAAATATTTTCATATTCTACCTTAATTAAATTAAACAAAGATAGGTAGAGGCTGTCAGGATCGTCGCGACTAAGATCTATATTGGTAACTTTAGTACTAATGTTCTCGCTAAAGTGTTTCAGGCGTTCAGAGGTCACTGGCCTACATGTGATCTTATAATTAACTTTAGGTATTTTAATTACAGGCAATTCAACCTTTTGCCCATAGTGATCAGATGTTAAATCATTCAATATAGAACTATTTAAAGACTGACAGTTGCAGAAAATATTATCTAGGCATGTAGCAGAATGAGTAGTAACTCTAGTAGGTTCATAGAATAAATAATGTAAGTCAAATGAGGTAAACAAGCTAATTAATCTACTACATATAGCTGATTCCTCAAGTAAGTTTACATTAAAATCACCACACACAACCACATGCCTGTTACAAATGCTCAAGCGTTTCAGTACATCTTCCATTACAGTTTCAAACAAGGTGAAGTCACTCTGTGGCGGTCTGTATACACACACAACAACATGTTGCTCAAGCTCCACACAAGATATTTCAATTGTGCGCTCAATGGAAAGCTGTACTATATCCTTACGCTCCTTATATTTTATACTATTACAAACATATACTAAAGAGCCACCATGTATAGCTTTCTTCCTAGCAAATGCACTACCAATACTGTAGTACTCATTGTTCATTATAAGTTGGTCACATTTCAGCCAATGTTCAGTGACACAGAAAATATGAATATTAAGTAATCTTAAAAATAATTCTATTTCTAGTTCCTTGCCGGATAAGCCCTGAATATTTTGGTGAACCAAGTTCAAATAAAATGACTCCTTATCCTTTGTCTCATCTACTAGTTTAAACTATTAGATGTATTGATATCAGTAGTTTCACTACTTTGTCCTACTAAATTCTTCAATACCCTACAGGTATCTGTGTCAGTAAATAAATTATATGCTAACAATTTAGCAATTTGTTTTTTGTAAAATGTTGGCAGATACATAGTATCTTTTGTCAATAAAAATTTACTAATAAATATATTTATGTCAAAAAATGTCATGAAGTCACTAAGGCGACTTGTACTATTATAAATTAATAAATTCAATTTTTCAATATGCTTATTTTGTATATCTGATAAAGCATATGAATATGGTAAAGCACAAAAAATAAATTTACACCCTAAACTATCATAAAGTGAAGTCATTACTTCAGTTAACTGCAATATGTCTTTTTTTGTAGCATATAAACTGTTACCATATAAAACTATAACTGTTGATTCTTTGTTAAATCTAGTATTTTTGATATTACTAATTATACTACTTAATTTGGCTCCTGGCGAACAGATATTTGTGATTGGATGCTCATAGTTACTATTAATTAAACTGCCTAAACCTATTCCAATCTGATCAGTGTACATAATTACATTTTTAACAGTAAGTTTTTTATGATAATAACAAGAAGAGGTGTGACAGGGGACTGAACTACTATGAGTAAGCGACTGAAGCTCTGAATCTCTATTGGCAGATTCAGTAACAGACACAAGTGACACTTTACTGATCGGTGTAGGCTGTGAACATGATGAGCACGACATAATCTTGCTAAGGGTAATGACCTGTTCTAAGTTCTCTTTACCGACCCTTGCAATTTCATCATATTTCATAATATACTCACGTGTTTCCTTCTCATGATCAAAAATAACCCTAGTTAGCTGTGACTGTAAATCAGAAATTTGTGTCTCTAGCTCCTGTGTATGTTTCTCATACATAAGCCTACTGCTTTCTACCTGTTCGCTATAGTTTTCTAGCTCTGAAAGTAATGTCACACGCTCTGTTATCAATGTACCATTAATTTGTGATAATTTTTTTATGTTTGTTGATTTTTTTATGTTTGCCTTAAGATTTTTTATTAATTTCCTTAATTTGTAATGCTTCTTAGATTTATTTTTACTATTGGTAATAAAAGATTTTTTACATGTACACTTCAGAATATCTGGTATACCTATTTTACCACCTATGAGGTCAGAAAAGAGATTCTGAGTAGCAGTACTGTTGAGAGCCAGTATTGTGTCTTCTAGTGAAACTATTTTTAAGCAGGCCTTATTCAGGCTTGATTCCAATTCTGTAATGCGACTCAGAGAACTTAAATATGTATCTTGACAGTTGCCGAAAGACTCCACTTCAAATTGTAGTTTCTCATTTTGATCTAGAACATCCAGGTACTTTGTATGAAGTGAGGATAGTTCTACCTTCAACTCAGCTACTCTATTGTTGACAACATTTATTTCTTCTTCACACTCAGTGCGCTCCTTCAGCAGCAAACTGTTATCCTCCTTGTATTTTTTCAGCTCCAGTAGTGCTAACTTGAGCTGGGTTTCAGTTTCCTTGGACTTTGCTTTACGGGTCATGATATGTTGAGCATTCATTGTACACTTGAGGCCTTCAATATCTTCAAACACCTTAAAAGAAATAAGATAGCTGAGCGGTGTAAAGATAACAAGAAAATGTGGCAGGGGAGAGAAAAAAAAAGGGATACAACGATACAAAGTGAAAAAAAGAAAAAAAAAGTTAGATTAATCAATATTAGGAAAAATTAAAAGTTCAAGTAAGGTGAATATTTCTAATGGGAGGGTAAACTAATAATTTTAAAATTTGCAACAAGTGTGGGAAATAAAAGTTAGAATATGCTGAATTCTTCAGGACTTATAGCTATGATAAGATTATTGTACAATGTATTGTAATATTTGCTTGTAATAAAATAGTATTTAGAAATATAATCAAAACATTGTCAAGTAAATGTTATAATTATGTAGCCTGATGAACGGTAATATGGCCAAATATTTACTGATCCGGTACAAGATAAGTGAGTGCAATTGCTGTGGAGTTATAATAAGGTTAATAAGTAAAATACTCCCCAGGTTTACACGATGGTACTTCAAATTTCATCCGTTGGTAATGTTGGTGTCACAGCGACGGCCTATCATCAGTTTGTGGTTATAATTTAAATGCAGCAAATACACGAATACTGTACGCGTCACTTATACTTAGTTATAACAATATGTAGTTGATAAAATTATAACTTATTATCTATAAATTATTTAAAATAAATAAAATAGTAAAGCCCCTGTTGTGAGACCCGATCGCTCTTCGGCAACCGGGTCTCGCAGAGTCTGGCGATATAGCTCAGCAGATTGGGATGGGCTTCGTGAATTTTTCGCGTCCTACCCATGGAAGCGGCTTTGCTTCTCCTCCGGAAATCCCGACACATGTGCGGACTGCATTACCGATACGGTGCTTCAGGGGATGGAATTATTCATCCCCAACGCAAAAATTCCGGTCGGCGGTCGCAGTCGCCCCTGGTTTAACAAAACCTGCAGGCAGGCGACGCACCTTAAGCAGTCCGCATATAGGGCCTGGAACAGTGCTAGGCAACGCCAGGACCCGCGGGTCAGGGAAGAGAAGCGTAAGTTCAATGCCGCTTCCAGATTCAACAAGAAGGTTATCGCTGAGGCCAAAGCAGAACACGTTGCCAGAATTGGCGAGAGGCTAGAAAGCTATCCTTCAGGGAGCCGTGCATTCTGGTCTCTCGCCAAGGCTGCTCAAGGCAACTTCTGTTCGTCCAATCTCCCGCCACTGCGCAAACAAGACGACATACTGGTCCATAGTGCAAAGGAAAAGGCTGACACTTTAGGCCAATTCTTTGCCTCAAACTCGACTCTAGACGACGGGGGAGTCACACCACCCAACATCTCGCGGTGTGAAAGCTCAATGCCGGAAATCCGCATCACTCAACGCGCGGTCAGGCGAGAGCTCAGGCTCCTAGATGTCAACAAGTCGAGTGGACCAGATGGCGTCCCCGCAGTGGTTCTGAAGACGTGCGCCCCTGAGTTGACTCCCGTTTTAACGCGCCTTTATCGTCTCTCATATACCGCTAATAGGGTTCCATCTTCGTGGAAGGTAGCTAACGTCCACCCGATCCCTAAAAAGGGTGACCGGTCGGACCCGTCAAACTACAGACCGATAGCGATAACATCCTTGCTGTCCAAGGTTCTGGAACGAGTTATCAACTCCCAACTCCTGAGGTACCTTGAGGAGCACCAGCTGATAAGCGACCGCCAGTACGGTTTCCGTAACGGTCGGTCAGCTGGTGATCTTCTCGTGTACCTCACACACCGTTGGGCAGAAGCCTTGGAGGGCAAGGGTGAAGCTCTGGCTGTCAGCCTTGATATTGCCAAGGCGTTTGACAGGGTCTGGCACAAAGCACTTCTATCGAAGCTACCATCCTATGGAATCCCCGAGGGACTCTGCAGATGGATCGCCAGCTTCCTGGATGGTCGGAGCATTAGGGTCGTTGTTGATGGTGCTTGCTCCGATACCATGATGGTTAATGCTGGCGTACCACAAGGCTCAGTGCTTTCCCCAACGCTGTTTATTCTGCATATCAATGACATGTTAACCATTGAGAACATGCATTGCTATGCAGATGACAGCACGGGTGACGCGCGGTACACTAGCCAACAGAATGTCCCTCGGAGCTCCGTGCATGAGAGACGGTTACAACTTGTGTCTGAAGTTGAGGGCTCTCTCGGGCGGGCTCTCGAATGGGGTGAGAAGAACTTAGTTCATTTCAACCCCACGAAGACACAAGTACGCGCGTTCACTGCGAAGAAGGACCCTTTTGTTATGGCGCCTCAGTTCCAAGGAGTTTCTCTCCGTATCTCCGATGACATTGGGATCCTCGGCGTTCAAATATCCAGCAAGGTCCAATTTGGGAGTCATTTGGAAGACAAAGCCAAACTGGCGAGCAAAAAGCTGGGCGTCCTGAACAGAGCCAGACGGTACTTTACGTCATCTCAACGGCTTGTGCTATACAAAGCACAAGTCCGACCGCACGTAGAGTACTGTTCTCACCTGTGGGCAGGAGCCCCCAAATACCAGCTCGACCCACTTGACTCCCTCCAACGGCGAGCTGTTCGAATCGTCGATGATCCCAATCTCACAGACAAATTGGAGTCACTGGAGCAGCGGAGGGACTTTGGCTCTCTATGCGTGCTCTATCGTATGTTCAACGGGGAGTGCTCTGAGGAACTGTTTGACTTGGTGCCATCGTCTCCTTTCTATCATCGCACCACTCGACATCGCAGCAAAGTTCATCCATACTACCTGGACACGATCTCGTCTAGCACGGTTCGTTTTCAGCGTTCATTTCTCCCACGTACGTGCAGGCTCTGGAACGAACTACCAGCTGCGGTGTTTCCCGAGCGCTATGACATGTCCTTCTTCAAACGAGGTTTAAAGAGAGCATTAATATCACGGTAGGCAGCGGCTTCGCAGAGCCCCTGGCATTGCAGAAGTCTATGAGCGACAGTTTCCACTTACCATCAGGTGGGCTGTTGGCTCGTCTGCGACTATAGGCAATAAAAAAAAAAAAAATAAAATAACAAGACACAATGTTAGTTCGTCGGTGACCATCTCTGACTATATGAATATTTTTTTTTTTCTATACTTCTTAGCAAGTAGGGACTTCCCCGTACACAGCAAATGATCAAACATAAGTTCAAAAACTGCCAACCAAAAAGCTGACGCTAAAGTGGGTTTAAGTGCTGTTCTGGTCGTAAGGGTTCTTAGGACTGTTATAAGAATGATGTTAACATGCGATTAAGCAGTAAAAAGCAATAAATTATTTATTACGAATACATTATAATATTACTGACATAAATGTATCATTATGCATATCAAGGAATTCATTGTTTTGTTTCCTTTTAATCAATTGCCATCATGTTAACTGATAACTTTTTCAGTATTCACTACAAGTAAAAAAAAAGAACGATCGATTCTTACGTTTTACAAAATAATAATTAATGATTATTATGATCCATACCCATACAAGCGACCCGCCCCGACTTCGCACGTGGATATTATTTTTTTTACGTGATGGTTACAAATTGTTAAATTTCTCGGCTTTTCTCTAGTATAGCTAATATGAAAGTATTATACATTTATATATGCATATAAACAATAAACCTTCCATAAGAAACTATCTGAATAATAGTAAAAATCTACATCTATTCTATTACGAGTATATTAAGCAGAAGAGTTTGTTTATTTGATTGTTTGTTTGCGCTAATCTATGGAACTACTAATCGGATTTGAATAATTCTTTTTGCGTACGATAGTCAAGTTTTTGAGGAAAGTTATAGACTATGTACCATCACGCTACTGGCGACGGGAGCAGAGCAGTTACCAAAGACGCGTGTGTAAATCCTTTCCGTATTTTAGAAGAAGTTAGTGAGGAAACTGACAGAAGGAACAAGTTAATTATGAACATATATTCCAAAGCAGACTGAAAATTAGACATGCCTATTACCAAGTTAGTCCACAGACGTATAACTTAGAGTTTAACGCAAAACTTTTCACCAGTAATAACGCTAGAAAGCGCTTCGGCTCTTATAAATATTACTTAATGTTCATCCCTACTTCCTCGGAGATTCAGTTGTTAAATAAATTGTGTTAATAGCATAACATACGCGTTTTTCTTCGAAGAAATAGACAAGTTATTATATTAGAGTTTTGCTAGCAACTAGTATATTAAATCCCACTTATCTATAGAGGGGAAATCTAGACTTTTTTGACAGCTTTTAAAACGATTTGTGCCTGAGACGGGAATGGTATCATTATTATACTACTAAAGTCCCTTTACTATGCATATAATCTTATTAAAAACTTTTCTGCTTCTAGAAGAGACAAACACTTATTGACCGCGTTTCTTATACATCGATATAGTTTGATGAATGTACTATTGCAACCAAGAAAATAACGACTGTGTTATTTGCTGAATATATTGTTGATATAGTAATTCAAGAACTTCTGAGATCATAGTTACCTTGCTGTCACATAGCATCGGGTAAAACTTTTAATTACTTGTACACTGTCTTTGCTACCATTCGCAATAACAAAAGCCAAATCGTACGTATTCTGCTTGACTCGGGACTACTAATAGGTTTAAATACAAGTATTTGCTAAATTAATTAATTATCGAACAAGTATTACTAACAATAAGGGGCACTTCACATCCCAAGGGAGTGATTTTACAAGAATTCTAAAGGGCTTGACCAGTTGACTGAGGATGTGGTGCAAGACGTAAGTAGGTAATAAATAGATTCGCTTACTCCAAAATATTATTTTCCGATTTAAATAATTAGGTACAGTTTCGTACTTCTGTTTTATTAGCAAAGTCGCTGGTTTATTACGCCTGCTTCTCCTCCAACTTTTTAAAATTTGGACGCCGCCGCCCACCCGGAAATTTTGATAGGTACGATATTCACATTAATTACGATTACTTGTGTTGCAATCAAACAGAAAATTTTTGCCTACTTTATTTAAAGATAATCGGCTTGACTTGTCAATTGCTTCAGTTTACTCTACGTCGTCTTTATTTTGTACATTGACCTATTTGTCACTATTATATTATCTAAATAAACATATAAAACAACACTTATTCTATGTGCATAAAATGTAAACATAGCGAAAGAAATAACAAGAAAAAAATATTAAATAAAACTACACTAAGTACCTACTAAGTTTATCACTTACACCACAGTCACAGGTGTCAGAAACAACACTTCCTTCGGACATTGAGGAGGTCTCGGGTCGGACCCGAGGGGTTGCGACCTGCGGGTCTTACTTGACCGCCCTGGCCCTGATGCATTCTATGAGGCAGTAATCTTGATGGGCCTATTTACATGATTTATCGAACTACTTATTTTAAACGAGTAATTAAGTTTACCTATACTGCTGAATAGTGCTGAACGGTTACGGCAAATCCCAAATTGTACACATTGGTCAATCATTATGACACTGAAAAACACACGTAGTAGTTGTTAAAATAAAGTACTAAATAGTTTAAGCAAAAAGATATGCTAATTCTGGATCGTAGAACATATGACAATAAAATAAACAATTGAAACTTGTGGCTTATTAAAAAAATCTTGGAACTTTTATCGGAATAATTTGCACGTGTCACACATACAGATAATTATATAATATCTGTTTACGACAGAAAGATAAATCTTTGCTGTAAAATATAAACATAGAGTAATAGACAAAAGCACAACAACACACGATGCCATCTAGACCCAAAGTAAGCATATTAAATGCTTGTGTTATAGGTTCTCGATTTTTTTTTGTGTAAATACTTACATATTATACATAGAAAAACCCAGACCATTGCAATGAGACATGTTCATGCACACAAATATTTGCACTGAGCGGGAATCGGACCCGCGGCCTCTGCGTGGCAGTCCAAATACACACAGTACTACCGAACCACATAGGCAGCTTTTAATAATAGTATAGATTAAAATGTGATTACAATAGCTTTTAGATTTGTCTAATTAAATTTCTTGTTACGAGTATGTGTGCTTATACATTATATTATGAATAAGTCTGCATCCTGCATCCATTGCTTTGGGCGGATTATTCCAAATATAATTATCATAAGTTAAACCGCACGCGAGTGATTCCGGCAAGTGCTCTGTGTTACGTAGCTCGCCCTCGGGACTAAACATTTGCTTTCATGAATACCTTACCATAACAGACGGCGCTGAACCGCACCGTAAAAGCAACAATGTAAATTTAATCTCAATTCCCATTGTAAGTAACGTAAGTTACATGTCTTATACCGACCGGAGTTCACATTTTTATCTCACTTTATTTAAACGGTGTGTTGTATTACATTTCGTTTGGCTGAATATTTAAATTGTAAATACAGTGATAGAGTGTAATCAATTTGCAGTCTCACTGAACGTTATGTTGGAAATTGAATAATCTTGTTTCTGATTACGCCGTGGCTGACACAAAAAGTTCATATTGTGTCAATTTAACTTCTAATCACTTTTTAAATACGTTACCGAGTCGTGCGGCCGATCAACGAATAAATTTGAATTTATTAACAAACTGATTTGTGCCCGCCCAGCGCTTACTATTGAAGGGGAAACAAATTGATTTTTTATAGAAATTTCATTCAACCATTATGCGAGATCTTAATGTGATGGAGCATTTATAAAATTCAATAAAAAGCCACATTATAAATTTAAACAACAGATACACGACTAGCAATAATAACAAAAGAATTCACTCGATGAGCATCTAAAAATATTTAATAATCGCAAGTAAAATTCTTTGAAGCTGCATCGTTTATAGAAATCGAATTTATTATTTAAACAAAGTGCTGTGAGATGCCGGAGGTTTAATGCACGCATTCCTCTGTTATTAAACGGTGGAGCTTGGCCGGGACCGACAAAGGACTCGTTCGAGCGTCGATTGATAATTAATATTGTTTTATTATAAGCTTCGTATCTCGACTAAGCAACGTCGAGCCAGAATTGTGACGCAACGATGCATGTCTAATTCTGTAATGTTATTAAATGTTTGGATACTAATTATAAGGGGATTTGTTCGAAATTCTTTTGTTTATCTACTGAATTTCTATTGCGTATTTTGTTTGTGTTATGTTTATTAGGACGTAAGACATAACAATACAATAACCTTTTTGAAATGCTCTTCAACTAACAATATCAAACCAAAATAAAACATTTGGTCACAAATTTTAATGACTACAAGCGACGGTCGCGCGCCCTACTTGAATAATGTATGCCTCCTGAAACTCTCAGGACAGATTTATGATTTTTTATTGAGCTTATAACTACTTATAAGTCACAATTAGGTACTGAAATTTAACAAAAGCTGTTTTGTTTTTTGCAAAATGCTTACAACATGCATCTTTACCTTTCTCTCGGTTCATAATGATCAATTGTAAGAGAGGTATATTGTAATAGTAAAAAAGGAATCTTTATTTAAATATTTATTTTAATAATCTTACAGCAAACATAAATTAGTACCTACTCCATTTAAATAAAGGAGAATAAATTTTACACATACTTAGACCTTAGATATTTATGTGAGTATAGCTTATCTGCATGCATTATACACAACAACGCTATCAGAATTGTTCATTTTGAAGCAATTATGTGAAGTTTATAGTGGTTGTGTGAAATTAATATGGTTGTGGTTTGGATCGTGTGAGGAGTCGTGCATTATGAATAAAGGTAGGACCGCGCCGTCTGAGCTTTAGGTTCGCGGTCACTTGATTGATTGTTACACTGCAACCCTATTTGTAATGTATATGATACACAAGTTGCTTAGAAGTTGCTGGTAACTTTCAGTTATAGAGAGAATGTTTTCTTTTAAATTATCTTTTGTTAAGTAAGTATAACATTCACTACGCATATGCTTACTTTAAGTCTGGATAGCGCTGTGTTGCTGTTGTGTTATAATTTACTAGCTGTTGCCCCCAGCAGCTTGCGTGAATGTCGGTTATATTGCATTTTCCATACAAACTTACATCCCCTATTTCAACCCCTTCGAGCCATTTTTTCGCAATAAATTATAGCCTATGTTGATTGTCAAGGTCTATTCTATCCCTACACCAAATTTCATCAAAATCGGCTTAGTGGTTAAGGCGTGAAAGCAAACAGACAGACAGAGTTACTTTCGCATTTAAAATATTGGTATGGAAGTATGGATTTGTATTCTAGAGAAATTTTTAAAAAGTTAAGCTAATGCAATACATGATTAGAATTATTGTAAAAGGGTAGAATGCTTATACATATACGGCCTGTATTAATAATTGATAAGTGTGGTGTATAAAGTAATTAATTTAAATCAATACATTAATCAAATGAAACATAAAGTTATTAGTAGTAGATAGTTAGTTTTTTAAGGTTTTTTTAGAAAAAACGTATTGCTTTGTAAATTTAGCGGTGGGTATCTCTAATTGATATCACAAAAACAGATCTAAGATGAACAATTCCTAACCGATGGATCGATAATAACATAATAAGAATACGAGCTTTAGTTATAGTAACTACCTACTTGAGAAACAAATAATTAATCCTTGCTTATTTTACTATCTTGCTACTTTTTACTAATTACATCTAATGGTGATACTAATACAACATAGGTTCTATGAATTTGATATTGAAATTTAGTTGCAACTGGAAGTGATAGCTTACGATACTTATTCGTTTATTATGTTTGCAATCGTTTAAATATATTTTAGACGCGTACGTCAACCTTATTGAAATCGCAACGAGTAGTATCGAGCTTGATTCAAAATAGATTTAGTATACGCATGACTGATGATGCAGTGACGCTAACGACTGATTCATACGACACGAGCCCGTGACGACATTTTTTAAAGGGTGAAATGACGGTCGCTATTAATCTCAAACCCTTGCAAAATGAATTTTTTGTTGGGTTAAGTGATTGTAGCAAGCTGCCTTTGTTTTGTGTTTAGATTATGATAAAATGGAAGAGATTGAATAGTACCAACTTTAGCGATGTTATATTTTGTATGATGTTATGTTAGCGTGTTAGGTTATTCTGTAGATACTGTAGTAAATTCTTTAGTACGGTAAAACAAAACATATATTTCGTCATTTAAAACTGTTAGAATTTACTTAACTTTTTTAATACCAATTTACGTCATTGCGATACTCTCTCGTCAAGATAAATAACCTTCGACCTTCTCATTCCCAGAGCAACATAAACATGTCCATATTGAACATTTGATTTAAAAGCCAGATGCTATCAAAATATTGAATGCATGACTACTATATTTCACACAATTCATAAGGGAATTTAAAATTGAATTTTGTGTGGTCTTTATAACTATTAACTTGCAGTATCTTTTATTTATTCTGTGCTATTAATTCCATAATAATGTAAAGTATTTAAATTTGAAACTGAAAAGCTACTTAACTTGATCACAGTAAAATAAGCGAGATAGTGGTGAATAGTGATAAGTAACAGGGAAGACATTTTTACATACATACATAACCTCACGCCTTGTCTCCCATTAATAGGATCCAGCAGCCATACCTCCTTTGCCTCTTGAACATTAATTAATCCTATACACACGATGGGTACGGCTGCTTGTAATTGTGTCCTTTGTCAAAACATCACCTATTTGGTTCAGCTAGGGCGACCTCTACCAACTTTTCCAGTCATTTCCGCTTCATAAATCTTTTTCGTTATCTTACTTACATCCATCCTTTCCACATGTCCAAACCACCTTAACATACTTCTTTAAATTTCAGTCACTATATCATCATGCACTCCACATTTATCTCTTATGACGCTATTCCTTCTCTATCTGATAGATTAATTCCACAGATGCTTCTCAGTGCTCTCATCTCTACTGCATTTTTCTCTCTGATCTTTGGACTTTAATCATCAGAATCGATTTTTCAATGGCGATGGAGACAATCCACTTGACGATAAGTGGTGACCGCCGCTCATGAACCTAGAAAACGCCAGGGGTATGCCACAATACCTAGGCAGTGGCGAACACTTTCGTTGCCCACAACATGAAAAAAAAAAAATTAATGTACCTACCTACGTAAAATTAAAGTTAAATCATATTTGAGGAAGTGCATGACGTAGTGCTTAAGAAATACCACAGTAGATTAATTACAGAGCTTAAACATCTCAGTCTTAAACATATCATTTGTTTTATTCCAAAAACTTAATTAAAACCAAAGTTGTACATCGACAAGTCCCTCGGAGTATTTTAACGTAAGTTCTCAAACAGTTTGCAGTTGGCAGGTGGTATAGCAACATTTGAATAGTCAGCTGATCTCACTTAATTTATCTGTAATGGGTTTAGAAGAGCTCAGAGGTTTGCAGTGATTGCCAGACTCCCTCGGGTGTGTTACGTGCGAACATAAACAAACTTACAAAAGTTGTTCTCGATGTTAACCGAGCTTAATTTTGATTGAGCGACATTATTTACGCGTTGATTGACAATGTATTTTTAGAACTGTGTAAATGAATATCTACGAAATGGTAGCTAACAAAAAATAAATGATAGGTACCTTTGTTGGGCAAGCTACGAAATAAAAGCAAATTTAAACTTTTAAGAATTCGATTATTTTTTATTTTATCATAACTTACTATTTTAGTATATCTTGAGTTGATATTTGTAATATGTAATATTGTTGAAATACAGGGTGAAGGTACTCTCACTTTTCAGATCCAAAACTATCCAAAACGCCAAATTAAACTACTTTACTTACATATCTTTCAAGAGTATCTAATAAAAGCCACATAAATATTCAAAAACACACAAAAAGTTCGGATTGGTATATAATAATATATTGGGTTTTTATATTAAACATCGTACCGATTCTCTGTCATCTACTTTTATAATATTTTTATTTTCAGTTACTTACTTGATAAATCATAACTCACAAGTTATATAAGATTAAATTACAACAAAATGTGATATTGGCTTTATTTTTATTTTCCCTTCTGATCAAGACGGTGGACAAATGTGTAAAAACTTTAAATATGTATAATTTTTTACTAAGTGTTAAATAAAATAACTGCTTTGCACACTAGGTCTCTTGTTTTCCGTTACACATTTTAAATTATATCAGTATTAATAAGTTGGACGTTGCCGAGGTGCACTCAACATCGACAAAGGGATTCTCAGCGAGACAGCTCTGGGGGAATTTGGCAGACAAAGTAAAATGCAAATTCTCATGTATTTCCAATTAGCGCCCGTCGTACCTACCCCCCTCACCTTTCTATCACTGCCTTGTAATATACTTATAATAACTCTTTGTAATGCAGACGACGCGTCCGCGGTTTCTGATACGGTAAAGTCTGTATTTGGTATTTGATAAGTAGGTAGATACCAAATGTTTCTTCCTACATTTTGAAAATAAGAAATATTGTTTTCAATTGGTACCTATACCTATTGTCAGGTAAAGTAACTTTGATCTCAGTAAACTCAATCGAATTAAATTAACAAGTTCCTACATTTCGTAAAAAACGTTTGCAAGAAAGGCTAAGTATCAATCATTAATCTCTAAATACTTAAGCTGGATTTTTATAAAATTCTTTTATAATGTTTGTTTTGGAAAATTCACCTTTTCTAAAACAAACTTAAAACATCTAAAATTTTCTGTAACCCAATTTACCTATCTCCTCAGGTTGTTCCGTATTCATTCTATGACGTCTCATCCTATTTCTTTTCTTTACACATCCTAAATTAGAATTCCTAACTGATCCGATTACATTATTTAAATAACGTTTCTATATTCAACCGACAAGCGTTCCTTACTCTATCTGTGGCAAATATTACCGAAAAAAGTATGGATAGCAAAACAATCTTTAACGTCATAAGTGAGACAAGGGAGAGAGGGAATTATTATTTATGCTATATTATTATTATTTGTGTCTATATTAAGAGTACAAATATATTTATTTTAGCTACATTTTATTGAGGATGAGGATTTAAAGATTGCACATGAGTTTATATTGCTTATCTTTTTAAAAAGACAAAAGCTTGTTATCGCATTTATATAAACCTTTCACACTAAAAAAGGTTTATATTTTATCATATACCTAGCATAACATAATAAAAGCATCATAAGCCCTTTTCTACTACAATATAGAATATTTAGAGGCTTGTGAGATTTGGCATTGTGAAAATTTTACTATGAAGTAAGAGTACACAACATGCATTGATTGTAGAGACTCTTTGACAAAAACCATCAATAATATTCAATATTTTAAATTACCATCAAAATTAAATCACTATTTTAAAAAATTAATGAAGAAATATTATATTTTCTATTCAAATAAGCAAAGAAATGTCGCGTATTTTAACTTCGTTTATTGAATTTTAATTTCATATTTTAAGGTAGCGACAGCGTCTGGACCGTTTTTGCTTCCTCTTTGTCTAGCCTTTATAAATAAAACATTTTATTTCTTAGATTGCCACTACGGTACTAGCAGCTCTCGGCTACTAATAGTGAGTCGCCTGCTACGAGCATAACTATACCCTCGTAATTCCATTCGTATTTCTTGAAAACAATAAAATTTATTTATTTGCTTCACAATCCGAAATCCTACATTAATTTCTACTATATTTTTGTTATGTTACATAGTTTAGGTTTCCAAACGATTGTTTTCTTTAATTTATTTTAGTCTTTAGTCTAAGATATACTTGGAAAATGCGATTTAAAAAAGTCTTCCTAATTCTTGTTTAGTGCCGAACTTTCAACCTCGTGTATAAAACCGGTACAGTAACCATTAGGTCATTACGACATTAAGCTAATGACTAATGAGGTGTACCTCAGATAAGATCTGGAGGATCCGACTGGCATAACTCGTAAATTGTTCTATAAGAAAAATATTTCAAATAGATTTTTTGTTTTAAACAAATGAAATATATGTTTAAGAAAATCTTATAAAAATAAATCTGAGGATTTTCTTCTGTCTGTTTACCTAAACCTTTTTAAACCAAAACAAAAAAAAAACAAATCACACAAATAATGTATCGCTTTTAAATATTGCTCAAAAACAAAAGGACAAACGTTGAGGATTTATGAGATAAGTATGTAATTATGTCGTAAAAATAAATTAGTAGCGAGCTAGTAAAAGATGGAAAAATATTAATTTCTTGAGAGATAAAAATGTGCATTAAAATTGATATTCGTATATTCTCAAGCGTGAATTACATTTAATAAATGTGAAATTAAAATGCTCGGTGTAGATATAACGGGTGCGGCGATTTGATACTACGAATGAAGAATCTGATAAAGAATGCGATAAAATGATGAATTAAAGCCGTATGATTTACTAATAGGACATGACGTCTTTTTTCTACGACTTTGGTGGCAAACACGAGCTGATGGTAAGTGGCAACCGTAACCTAAAAAGATGGCTGTGTTTTCTAAGCATTACGAAAGTAATAATGCTTAGAAAACACAACCAAATCGTCGCTGACCACGGAGAAGGGGATGAGGAAGGAAGAAGGAAAAAGAATCAGGACCGGAGAGGTTATTTGGGCTGCCGGCGCTCTCACTCACCGAGCGAAACTCATTAGTATGAATACTAATATTCTTAGGTCGATCTTTTAAAAGAGAAACAACAAAACAACAAACATATTGGATCTAGACCGAGCTTCTTTATGTAATTTATCTATATATTTAAGCAAGTTTATACAGATTGAATAACAAATCGATTATACGTGTTCAAAGTCAATCAAGAAGTTGAGACGCGCTGCGCCTCTCGTGTACTTCACCTAACTGTACTCTCTAACCCCCTCTAACTACATAATAATATATTATCCATTGCACTATAGTAATGTGCCTACTACATTTACAACGCCTCGGATGAGAAGTGACGTAAGTCGATTTATACAAATTATTTAATTTATTCACACACCATTGTGTGTTTAGAATTTACTAATCTATTGATGTGTCATAAGTGTGTTAAAAGAACTGACTAGATACTCTCAGGTTCTAGGTACTACCATTCAATCTAAGGACTGTAAGTAGGTACACTACTTAGATTTAATGGTATCGATGGTTTCAGCTCAAAGGGGCCAAATTAACCGGGCGTGGTTTATAAAAGGTTGTAATAATAATAATAATATAATAAAAAATTTCGACAACAAAATATAATGCTGCCAAAACAGTTGGTAAGTATCATAATTAAGTTGTCAAGCTGTACTATATACATTTTCACTCAGAAAAATCAAACACAGTCGTAATGTAGCTACCTTCAAACTACATATTTACACTTGTATCACTTTTGCTCAGAGGTACAGTTAGGTTGTTGACAATATGTTTCTCTGTTGTCACGGTCATTAAAATTTACGAAGGAGACGACACTTCAATTTAATTTCACGTTATTACAAAATGCTTTGGAAGCCCGCTACGTGCTTTGCTAAGAGAAAAATTGGCATTCCATAAATTATGAAACTGTACGTCCATTGCAGACGGCTTTGTACTAATTAAAGTGCAGACGTCCTCGTCTCAACTTTCATTAACAATATATTAAAATTCATAGTTAATGCCATTCGTTAGTTGTTGGCGTTTTGAATGTTCTTACAATACAGGTAGATACTTAACTTACTAAAAAATGTCAAAAGCACTGTGTTGTTATTAGAGTTCATAGTAAATAATACTGTACAATCATAATAAATACTTACTACCTATTATTTGATTTCAAAGTAAGATAGGTATATGTTCGTGGATGACAGAGTAAATTTTGAATATACTTTTCGTATTTGAAGAGATCAAATACGAAAAGTACCCAATATAAGTGTATCTGTCACCCGTGACACAAAGTTTAAAAGCAAAGGTTTATTTCTTTTTTTATTAGGAATTATCACCTAAAATAAAAAAAATCGCAAAATATTTATTTCTACATCTTATATCAGAAGGATAGCCAGAAAGACAATACAAGAAGCAGGTACTTTTACATTCACGAACGAGCCTCTTCAACACATAGTTGAGTTGCAACGTTGAGTGTGTGACATCACCCTTTTATAGGTTGACGAACTTCTAAGGATGTGTAGTGATGAGTACCTGTTGCACTTACCTTCAGTACTATTGATATTGTTGATTTTTGACGCACAGTTTGACTAAAGGTATAATGTATCCCACCTTCACTACCTTGTGATTATACATCAGCAGGTATAGTCAGGTCTCGTATAATAGCAGACTTTTATCATATTCACTGGTATGATAGAGCATTTTTGTAAACTTTTCAACACACAATTAATAATCGTCATCATCATCATAATATCAGCCGGGGGACGACCGATTGGAGGCTGCTTACTTATAGCGTGTTCCTACGGGTCGTGAACCTATTGGCAATATCCTACAGCACTGCATGATATTACTTGAATTTACCAATAAACTCCAGATAATCAAAACATACTTTTGAGTACAAATAACATTTATTTTATTCGGGATTGGAATGTATAACCATGGAGGATTGTGCGCGAGTGGCATACCTGCGCGCTTCGCTTTCGTGCGGTGGGTGCGAGCGCCCCTCTCAGTAGCACCGTGTATTCCAACTATTTCTCAATCCACACAAAATATAAACCTTACACAAAATATATTATTTCGTTGATTCAAGTCGCCGGATAAAACACTTAACCTGATTGACCCTCCGTTGGTATTTTTATTGCATTTACTTCTCCCGAGTTTTAGCCTCTTGAGGACACTTATGCGAACAATCTCTTTCTGCAAATAGAGAGAATTCTCATCATAAAAACGTTTTCTGTGTTTTATACGAATGCAAAAGGACCGATCTAACTCTACTTTAGTCTATTAATACCGGTGACATTGAGTACAAAGGGCGAAATCGGACGTTGCACTCTATTCTGCCATTGTGTCAACTGCAAGCCTGTCCGAACAAGCTTTTGTCATATTCATTTCATCATTCCTTATGTGATATCTGTCTGTCGACATACAACAAAGGCTCACTATTGAAATGAAATTTAACAGGTAATCAGTTAAATTTTCGTTGATTAGCCTTACAGTAACTGGGGGTAGGTAAGTCTTGTAATGTTTCATTATTGTGAGTGAAAAGATAATTAACTTTTTTTTTTTTTTTATACGACTAAGGTGACAAACAAGCATACGGCCCGCCTGATGGTAAGCAGTTACCGTAGCCTATGGACGCTTGCAACACCAGGAGCATCACTAGCGCGTTGTCGACCCTGTTAAAAACCTTTTAACTCCTTTCTTGAAAAAACTAACTAAACTAACCTTGGCTTATGTTTGAACATTAGATCAACACGATAAAAACTGTATTTTAAACATAATATAAGTTGCTTTCTATATAAACAAGAAGTGATTTCTTAATTAAGTGGCGCTTCGCGTACCTCTTAATATCAATTTAGACGACGGGAATAATATTCATCCGAAATTTACATTTGTACGAATCCAATATTCATGTCATTCTAATTTCTGCCTGTACACAGATTGAAACAATAAATTGTATTGTAACAGCAACATGTGGGTACACCCCATCCCACTAGTCGCCAGTTCGGCACAATCTCGACCCCCGCCACACATTACGCCAAAATTAAGACAGCTTGCGATGCCAATATGCAAATATAACCCCGACTTCCCCACCATATGCACGCATTACAGTCTGAACAAATATTATTTATACCGTAGTAACTTCGGAAAAAGTGCATCAAAATTTAAGTGTTTGATGAACAAAATTATTTTTGTTATAGACAATGGTACGCCTTTGAACATTACTGAATGCGTTCTACGGGTGGAAGCACCGATTTATTTAGTGAATGTAACTATTGCGTCTTTTTAGGTACCTACCTCAAAAGCTCGGTATCCCTTTGAATGGCTATATTCGTGAAATAAAAGCAAATCTGCATTTCCGTTCCGTATTTGGAGCTCGTTTGTATAAACAAACAGTGGAATCTCCAAGTTCCTTTCTATCCGTGATAAAATATCACAAGCCAGTCGGTACGCATTCTTTTGATTCTCCGGACCGAACCACCGGGTCGGAAAACATCCTTTCTGTTTAACGATACCTCCCTATCCGCACTAGACGACCGACAAATCAGGCAAATTGTTAAGATTTCCTAGAAACGCTATTGTTAATAAGAACGCTATCATAATGTAAAATGGAATAGCTCCGTGCTCCGTGCATGATCAAGTAGGTATATCTTTAATAAAGTTTTAATAAAAATCAACTCTCTAAAGGTTTCGCGAGGAGCAAGCCATTGCAATTTTCCAATACAGCCATCGGAGCTGTGGAACAGTCACTAGAGGTAGTCATCTTACAAGCTGAATTGATACTTCAGACACGCCGTGAAGCGCTATTCTCTTGAAAGCTTTTATATTATATTATCTAAGACCTTTCAACACGTGGTACAAACGTCTGTCGTTGCGATCTATGGATTTCGATTCTCGCCTCTCCTGGGTATAAAGTAAAGTGCTCGTACATGGTGCTGCGACGAGCTTAAGTAAATTTATAAAAACGTGCCATTCACACTATGCATAGCTAAACTTTGATACTTCACTTCATTTGTGAAGAATCTTTATTTACGTGTATGTCTTTATCCTATAGGTAGTTGTTTTTGCAAGCTGATTCACTAATCCCGGGTAAACTAAGTATACTACTTGGGTAGATACACGAGGATCAGGGCTTACCTTACCTGTTGGTGCGGCTTATGTACTTATATGTTTAATTCCTATTGCTGGATGAAAGAAGTTACACACTATGGAGCGACATTTATTCATCCGCTCTTATGCGTCTTTGAGCTCCTCTGTCAAATAATGTCTGTTTCATGACATAATAGGTATATTATGTAGATGTAATGCTGTACCTATTTTATATTACATGCTTAAAAAATACAGTTAAAATATCTTTTCATTTCTTCTTTTTGTGCTGTTGCAATAGTTAGACCTAAAAACCATGAAATAACACTGACTGGAGTAAACGAATGGGTTCGCAATGAAATGTGTCATAGTTTTCGTTATTTTACATGTCATCGTTGGGTTACGTTGAATATATTTAACGCAACCCAACACGGGCGTTCACAGTGCCTTCAGATTAGTTTAATGTGTTAAATCGCGTTAGGAGCGTCACTTTCTTACAAACAGCTAAGGGGGGCTATGGGCTCAGAGTCTCAGACAAAGGTTCCGCTTTAGCGATCTCTGGCTTGATATAAATCCACATTATGCAAGTAACAACGTTTTGGTTCACTGCCAGCAGACGCCGTCGTATATTCCGCCGTGTACTTATATGCATGCCATACGTTAATTCTGCGGTTTCAATGCTCTACACAATTATACAGAGTAGGTATACCTACCTACTTATTGCGACAACAATGCAGCTTTGGCTCATGATTTTTATTCTATTGCTGTTATTAACGTAGTCATAATGTACTTACTATTATATATATATTAGTTTGTCAGTTATTAAAACCGATAAGAAGTATAACCATGTACTAACCTGGTTAGGCTATCAAGTTATCATTAATGTCTGTTGAGTTTTAAGTTGTCGGTATGTAGGTCGGTTTACCTACATACCTACAACCTAATAGCTCCTCCACGTGCTGGCCCATTGTAGTGAACTATCGCGATGGCCCATCGTGTAGAGGAGCCATAAGACTCAACAGACATCACATGATAAGAACCAGATGGAGCATACGAAACGAAAGATAGAGATGGTTTATTGCTTTTTATATAGCTTACTATATTTTGAAGCTTACTTCAAGTATGTAAATGAATCATTGAAATCAAGGGCACGCCTAGCGCATTGTTTGGAGCAAGTGACCGTACCGGGATGTGTACTGGCGATAAGCACGTGTAGACGTAATTCTACCTGAGTAAATGCTTTGTCACACTGTTTATGTTGTGTAAACTATGTTTCTTAATAGCTATGAGCAAATTAAGTAACTACTACAGTTAGTGGTAATAGAATAGTATTACCTATTCGTTATGTGTCTGTTCGTTAAGTGCATAACTGTCGCAAACATTGATTGCTAGCTGCAGTAGGTATCCATAATTAAGACTTTAGGAGGGATCGAAGGGAAATAACCTGTGTTTACATATACTTGGGTAATATAAGTACGTATATGCGAAAAATATTAGTAAGCAGGTTAGTACCTATATAATTCATCTATCCTTGGTCATTTGTCAGAGTCCTACAAAAGATATCAAATAAATGGCCCTCATATCCGGGCTGATCTCACAATATAAGTACCTACCTACAACGATTTGAGTAGATTGTTAAGAAAGTAAGTAAATTTTCTTCCCGTATCAATTAGAGTCAAACCTTTTGTTGATCTTTCAATCCAAAAATAATTGTGCTTATTTATTCTACCGCGAAATCAAAGTAATTCAATCATATTTATTTGTTAATTTACTTTAAGTTACGCTGAATTATAAGTTTGCGATGCAACACGATCATCAGCGTACGATTTACATTAAAAAGCTATCGGGGCGAATCTAATAAAATTACCTAACAGTAAAGTTCTATCGTCCAACATGGGTGTAGAACTGCAGAATTGAAATTCAAATGCGTAGTCTCGAGCATATCTAATATAATTAAGACGCTTCGGTAATTGAGTAGATATCCACCCTCACAGACCGAAAACTTCTTCTAATAAAATCTGAATGAATCAGTAAGATTGTTCCAACAAGACGGTGAAATAATCATAATTGAATTAAGCATTGGTTCGTATTTTATTAACTGCTCTTTTCGGTAAATGGTAGATTATAACTGCGAATTATAACTACGTGTCATAATATTATAAAAGTACGTACCTACCTACCAAACGTAGCCGGCATCCAGCATGCCTTCTTAGGTAGGTGTTCCCCTTTTAAATTAAAACGCTTGTAATAATATTCTTAAAGACATAACTTGCAGTTTACATAGTATTACACTAAACCCTTATACCCACACAAGTCACCTACTCGTAATAAGTTAATAACATTACATAGCAAAATCAACTTGTTGCAAAATAGCTTTGTCAGTAAACATTAGTTTAAGATTAACGTTGTAACATAGATAACACATCACGTCGTAACGTCAACTTGTACTACAATATTATAATATAAATGCTATTAGAGGCACGAAACTTAATACGTTTTGTAGTGTATGTAAATTAGATATTTAGAATAGACGATAGCCCGCAAACATTGTGGGAATTAATGCGTTTGCCACGTCGCGTCGTATACGTCTCGGAGGGCGATGTATCGCCGTCTCGACAGTTCCCTGCTTACATTTAATTATGTTATATCGATTTTATAGCGTAAGTTGAAGTTAATGCCATCCATTTACTTACATAGGTAAATGGCACTATGTGCTAGGTAGTGCATAGTTAGTTTGCGCTAATCACTGCTCGTCGGTGTCGCGTCATATATAAATCAGCTCGAGTTTGTACCTGGGGTAAAGAAGATAAGATGTATCGGCCGGGGAAGATATTTGTGTCTCCGTGAGAAATAGCAAGGTCGGCTGTGCAGTTTCAAGGTATTGGTGAACTGCATTGATGTTAGAGTGGAGACCCTGATGTTGCAAAAATCCACTTCTAATGTGGATACGGGAGGCGCTGTGTAAAACTTTTCTTTATGTTTTCTGGCCATGATAGTAAAAGGGGTTTGAAGGTTGGGGAAGGTTGCTGGACTGACAGTATGAGGAACAATGCGCGATGTTTACCGCTTCGATAGTACAGGTTGTGTGGCTTGTAGGCACGGCGCACGGCAGGGCCCCCAGTCCTCTCCCAGCTCAGCAGACGGGTCCACTTCGGTCTCCTGCTCCGGCACGTCTACTGCGCTGAGCACTTTACACAGGCGGTGATTCAGCCTCCTGGGGTGGAGATATAGTGATCCCCAGGTTCGGGTTCAATCCTACAACCTGCGGGCGGCCAGCGGTCAGCCGTTTCACTGGGTCTCTCTGAGCGCCGCGCCTACATGTCGCACCTATATCGATCAAAGGCGGCTCAACACTCGCCGGTCCATCCACTGTCAACCCAACAACCCTCCTATGAGCTCTGAACACCTTAATTACTCGCAGGAATACAACATAAAGTTATTGACTGCGATCTTCTATAAGGTGGAGTACGTTTCCAACTACTCCGATGAATCGACATCAAATAACTTATATTAAAATTTGATGTCGATATATTACAAGTCGTGATACGTTTGGCGAATTGCAGGTGCCTTTAGCTGATTTCGTCGACTATTCCGATAAACTGGAAGCGAACTTGATGCGGAATTTCAGATCTTTTGTTGAGAACGATATTCATATAAAATTGTATGATGTTTTAAAATAGGTTGAGTTTAAAACACGAGCCTATGTTTGTTTCCCATTTCAGTTTCTATTGAAATTGTTTATTCGCATGAGAATCCATTACATAGTAAAATATAATATCAGAACTCTAAAAACATCTAAAAATAAAATAAGTAGAAAATATTTTTTTTTTTTTTTTGTTTAATAGGTATTATGCCTACCTATATTCCTTTTCAAATTAAAACTTATGTAAAACTAGCTGCGCTTCACGGCTTGCCCGCACGTAAAATATGTTTTGTTGAATCCCACGTGAACTAGGCCGATTTTCGGGATAAAAAGTAGCCTAAGTATGTCCGTCTCTGAATGTATTTACATACCAATTTTCATCGAAATCGATTCAGACGTTTAGGCGCTAAGTGGTAACAAACACACACACACAAACTTTCGCATTTATAATAATAATATGATTGTTACTAGTAGCTATATAAGTAAGTACTTCCTTTAAGTACCTACTGAGATAGATAATAAATTTTTTGCCCGACTGACGCAGTCATGGAGGGTAATGTTTTTCGAGCATATGGGTGTAGGTATGTATAATATAGGATATTTAAGTAGTTTTTGTTGTGACAACCCTGAGCCTCGACTGAGTTTCTGTGCGTAGGTATACGCAATTGCGGCATGTAATCGGAAAAAAGGAGTCGGACTACTGGTAGGTGCATAATAATACTGTGACATTGCCAAATAATGCGTAGGTACCTATGTAAGTGAATAAGCTTACCACTTACAATAATCTTTCCTTTTCTTTGGAGGCGGAGCAGTTTTTTATCACTATAATATATTACTTAATCAAAACATTCCTATCTTGACATAGGCCTTGTCAAACTTTCGCCGCCTTTACCGGTCGTGAGACTGTGAGACACCCCTTATCCATCGGTCGGTCTATAATTCTAAATATCTATCTCTCATGGCTTCAGACCGTTAAAAAGGCTGTCTGTGTTAATTTATCTGGAACAGAGTGCGAAACAACGAAACAGGTAAAAATAATACAGTAAGTTGTTTAAATACATACATTTTATGTCGGTTTATGTCACGTCAATAAAGTTTTAACAATAAACAACTTGTTTCTAGTATTTCTGATGTTGTGGTTACTCTGTTCGTTATCAGGTAGGCTGTAGGTAGGTATGCATTTTCACTCACGTCAGCAATCTGAAGACCATTCAATGGCCCTTCATTTTACTGTTCCGAGGCTCTCTTAAAATCACAATGAGTCTAAAACTTTGTTGAGGATTAAAATCTTCTGTCGATTCATGTTTTACAGCAAACACATCGTATTCTCATACCTAGATGAAACTGTCTCATCTTATTTATTCTTGTTCCCAATAGATCGAAATTGTCAAATGCTTTTATTGAGGACGTAGTACCTAGGGGGTGTATCCCACTATTTCCATGGAAATGCGAAATGGAAAAGTGGGACAAGCGTTTTATACAAATTATGTCCCATTATTTCCATTGCGGCAAAAAACCGCTAGTACCCGGCAAGAAACCGTAGTACCTTATTCCACCTAATCTGTTCATAAGGTACTGGTAGTTAACGAAAATGAAAAGTTTTTGTTTTTTGTGTATAACCGCCTGTGACATATATCATTCATCATCATCATATTATTATATCATTCATAAAGTATTATTATTTTTATAGACTTATGTGTTTAATATATTTATATCTCAAGTGCAATAATACAACACCCTTCCCTCTTTTTATAAACTCCATGAATTAAATTATTTTGTTATTATTCAGTCAATAAATCAATAACTCAATAGTGCATTTAAGAACTACAATGATAATTGCGGCAGCTGTCAATATGTTTAAAAGAGGAAATAAATATAGTTTCCATGAGCTCCTGTGCACGCCGTCAATAAGAGGCGATGCAGCGTTTTTTAATCGCCGTGCCGCCCGCAATGGAAATAGTGGGAGACTCTGTCCCAGTATTTCCATTAATGGAAATAGTGGGATCCACCGGTACCATGTAAACATCATGCATAGCATACTTTAGCCTTTTCTTAAAAAAAAATTGATGTTTCTGGTGAAGCTCAGTGTGTTTTTTTATGTCCCAATATTTGTAAATTCAATTTAAAACTAAAACTACATACCTATAGATGTTTGTCAAACCAAATTCCGGCGAATCCAAACACTGTATCTATTGCAACAAAGTTATAATAAATTCATACTGTGTAGCGTTTTGATACTGTCGATAGGTTGCACTAACTGACAAGCTGTGAATGCTAATAAGACTTTATGGTCTCTGTTTATAAATAAGGGAAATACAAATTCAGTATCTGCAGGTAGACTGAATAAATATAGGTATGTAGAACTGTCGATGTATTTGAAGAAAATTTTTATAAAGATCTGTCGATACTCACGATATTCAAAAAGGTCAAGGTGTTTATGTTCAGGCGATAGTTTTACGAAATAAACATGCTATACCTATCCTGTTTAAGACATAGTAGGAAAAGTACCTGAAGGTAGCTAAGTTTGTTGTGTGAATAATATATGTTACATAATGTTATCATATCGGCATATTATTATCCCACTGCAGGGCAAGGCCTCTTCTCATACAAAGAAGGTATGAGCATTGATCGCCACGTTTGTTCAAGGCGTGATTCCAGACTTCGTCAGAAATCTAGATTTCCTCGCGATGTTATCCTTTACCGTCAGTCAATAATGTCCAGATAAACTTAAAAAGTACATTATATGATTTTAAAAATCACATTGGTACTTGCCCAGATTCGGACCCCCAACCTCATGTTTACAAAGCGGGTGCCTTCACCACTAAGCCATTACGATGGCATTTAACGTTAACTCTTGAAGAAATAGGTAGAAACTTTTAGACTTACTTATGTTTGTAAAAACCAAATAAATTTCATATATTTTTGAGAAAAAAGTAAGTCTTAGAACAATAAGAAATAAGGAAAGAAAAACCTGTAGTTTGTAATTAATCAATTTATTAATTAGCTACTCAAAAAATCACATATTATTATATTGATAAATTTTACCTAAAAGCAGGTAGGTACATACTGATTTGATTGGAGGTGGTTCAATGAACTTTTATTACATGTTTTATAGTTTAATATTATCAGAACTTAGGTTAATACACTATTGAAGTTTAATGTAAATTTTACATCTGTAGTAAATAAAGAAAATTGTTGACTTATAAATGAAGCGGTATTTTTTTCTATAAAAAACGTCCTATGTTCCCAGAGAAAATGTATGAGACATAATTCCATGGACGTAATATACTAAACAGGACTGAGTACTCGCAGCTAAAAAACGAGTTGGGCGAGATATGGCCCTTTTGATCGAGTCACCTTAAACGCAAGATACCAATAAAGGCGTTATACCTAAACATGAAATTTGCTTAAAAAGCTGTTTGTCCAAAATGAAATGAATACAACTGGTTCTGAATGATTAAAATACAAGAGTTTTTACTAAGTTCTTAGTTTTTTTTTATCAAAAAGTTTTTGAGGCTGGCAAGATGAAAGAAGGAGACACACGGCCTCGGTTGTTGATATCATTCTCGGCCCGGATTAACAGCTAGTAATACAGTTAATTTTCGTAAATACAAATTCTGTTTATTATATTACGTCCATGCATAATAGCATCAATCTCCCTTAGAAATAAAACACTGGACTTGCTTTATTTCTATGACATTGAGTTTTATTTAGATATTAAATTCAATTCTGTAGCACCATTTTAGTTCACATGTTGCGTTACAAAAATGCTGATACTTAAACTATGCATTTTTTGGTTGAACTGAATATAAATGTAAATATCTGTATGTAGAAATAACCTTTTTTATTTCCTTGACCATGATATTCAATAAAGATTCAAAAGTATCGTATAAAATGTATAAAAAAGTATTGCTTTTGTTTTACAAAAGAAAAATTGTATGAAATTCTAAAGCGAATAAATTTATATATTTAATTATCCGTTTTGAAAAACTAATTTCAATCCCAATTCATTTGATTAACATTTTTATGACAAGGGTTCCGAAAACTAGAACAAAAATCTGTTAAGATTATTTGTACCTATTTAAGACGTGGATAGTCCCTAATCTTTACACATAAAAATTCAGTTTATGTTCGCAAAAATACACAACATTTGCATTCTTAGTATACAATACGCTGGAAATGTTTGAATAAAATCAATTATATCGCATTTTATCTTCTTTTCTCGTTTTTATTTTCAAAATATGTCACACAAAACTATACGAAAATTTCTTAGTGTTTCATCAGATGTTATGGAATTAAAATTAGTCAATTAATATAAAATTAAGCCTGAGAACGTGAATTTCATACATCAAATTGTACAATAAGTATCTATAAACCAAAACAAAAACATATCAAACTTAATTATTAATGATTTTACATTAAAGCTATAATTTTAGTAGTACCTACTTAGTTTAGCTCGAATTAATTTAGCGAGATGGTATTAACACTTACAGCTATAATTATAAAACTACGAACAAATTCTATATATCTCGAATAACCAAGCGTATATGTAGATTTTGTAAATATATATTTATTTATACATAATTATTGTATTTGTACTTCATAACAGTATTACTGAGTATTAAGTTGTCTAGTTATACAAGACATAGCGTAACGATAAAAAACAAGAGGCTTTTGAGACCGAAGGATTCTATAGCAAGAAAGCGAAGAATTTATAAAAAAAAAGTTCTTGTTATTATTTGACCGCGCTTCAAAAATTTTAAACTCTACTAATTCCAACGAATGAGCTTCATATACTTGTGCAATTTCGAAGGCACTATGCTTATACTAAGACACAAACATTTTAATTTGACAAGCTAAGCATTTGGTGTTTATTTTGTATGGGATTAAAGTTACACCGTTTATATAAATGACGTCATAAAGGCAGTAACGTACGTTAGATTTATTAATTTAATGTGAAAAGCACTGGTTATATTTGGTAGTATTGAAAATCTACATAACACCATTACGCACCAATGTTTATATAAAAATACCAGCTACAATTAATATAACATTTTAGCGATCAGATCGTATTGATTATAATAAAATTTTTAGTTATTAACAACTTAAACAATATCTTAAGAATATATAGCAATATAAGGTAATATGAAACACAGCAATAGTTACGGTTGATTTATAAGGCAAAAATCGCATGCACTACACGATCAAAAGATAGTGATATAGATACGCGAGTGCACGTAAGCATGCACGCAATTTGGACCTTTATAACGAACTACCAATAACTTTGCTTATGTACATTATGGCACTCAAAACAATAGCATCTTATAAAAAAAATATTTAATACAATATTATTTTGTTTTCGCAGTTTGTTTTAATTATATGGCTATTGGCTTCTTTGAACCAGATTTATATATTTACTACGACTGAATTGACACACTACATTAATTGCAGTGACGAAACTGCACTATAAGCAATATTGTACAACCAGCCTAAGTTTTATCTATTCGTGATTCTTTAAGATTTTACAGTATTATTAATGGAAGCTATTTGTGAGACACATTGCGTAATAGCATGGCAATAATCGTATCGTTTGTAGTATTCGTATAAGATGAACTTATGAAACAATCTACTATTTAACTACTATAAAGATTATGTATGACCCTAATGTTTCAGCGTTAACCTTACCGATTTATCAACATACAACCAAAGCAAATTCAACCTTGTGCTATAATCATACGGTTGAATTTCTATATATAGCACTCACGATATATTATTCTTTAAAATAATCGCTTAAATGCGTCATTCAGTCGTCAATCGTTCGAACGTTCGTCTTATGATATGATCTACAAGTTATGTGGCAAGCTATACAATTGTTTATGCTACTTTTTGCTTGACGAAGAACTTTCAGCACTATACTTATCTCTTTCTATTTATTTTTAATTAAGGATGTTGGAAGAGAGACATCACTATTTTATTATTAGTTAGTGATGCCATCGTAGCATGCTACCGTATTTTCACGCAGCGTTATCTTACTTGCTTCAGAATTTCTTGAAAGGCATTGTGAATGCCAATATAGCAAAATTCAAATAAAAGTTTTTACTGCTTATATAATATTAATAGCATAATTATATGCATTTTATTAGCTGTGAACACAATAAGCGCTAAAAGGCACTTCTTCATTAAACTTACCATCACAACGCAATAGCACCATTCTATGATATTGTGCAACTCTTTTTATGAATCTCTGGTTACGTCTTGATTTTATTAAGAAACATTTTTGCTAAAGAAAAGTTTGATCAACATTGTAAATTTATAGCACAATGCAATTTAGACTCTGGTCTGTTAAATAAGATGCATATTGTTTATGCACTTTTTATCCAGAGTCCAAAATAGCATAAATTGTTATGTGGCCTTAAAAGAGCCGCTACAATAATGTATATAAGGACTATTCTCTCAGGTACATTTAAACACGAGAAGAATCATACACCGCACAGCAAAATTTGTTTCTTAATAACTCCAAGACTATAATATCTTAATATTATGCTTAACAAGTATATTTACAAAGACTAGTAACAAAGTATTCATAAATATGATTAATATTTACATGTTTGTTATTCGGACGATACACTCTCAGGCCTCAAGCGTTATAAAGCATTTATTAATTGTGTGAAAAACTATTTAATATTGGGAACACACTACGTTATTAAGCTGAAAAATTGTATCCAGTGAAATCAAGTAAATTGAGCAACTTGATGTGCTGTAGTAACAGCAGTAACATCTTATCGGATTACTAGTGCTAACTAGAGTAGATAATGCAGCAGTGACAGTGAGCAAAAATCTGAGACATTACAACGCAAGGTCAAGACAAATTAGTATTGCCGCATACAGCAACTATTCTGGAGATTAGAAGACTTTAGAAGCTGATATTGAATTGGAGTTACAAACTTTAACTCTAACTATATGATACTCTTAAAATAGTGGTATGTGGTACATGCTATACAGCAGCCAAATAAAGAATTATCTGTATCGACCACTGGTGATATAAGTACGCACTGAGCTTTACCTTAATACTATATTGTACACAGACAGAAAATAGAGCAAGTACAAAGGCGAGCTTTTCTCAAAGAATCTTTTTAAGAATTTATCACTCGATTTCACTGGATAACAAAGTTAATGCTATGATTGTTAATGACGAAATTATATTCAATGAACTTATACTATTTAATGATAGTGGGAAGTACGAGATATATTGTCTCAAAAATTGCTTATTACTTGAACAATACTAAGAATGACCAAGCTAATTTATAACAAAAAAACATTAGTATTTTTTTTTAATTCGGAACATCACTATTATAATGTGACTTGTAGCAATTACTTTTAATATTTAATAGTTGTTTTGAATCATTAAATCCGATTTCTGCTTTTTAGCGTGCCTGTGAATCGTAAATTGCAATCATAATATTGTATAAATAAAGGCAATCGAATATAGAACTATTTCATTATCATTACTTTATTTCACTGGTCATCCCCAAAAATACTGAGACCTTACTGCAGAGTGCACCATCCGCGCGATAGTCAAAGATTTACGACCCCGTTCTCCCCGTAATACTCAGCTACGGTGTCATCTCCATTCATTTGCTGATCTCTTATCACTACTGTTGGGTTGTTCGAACAAGACGATAATGTTCGTCTCGTTGCCTTACAACGATTACATTCTACGACGACTATCGAGTTGTTATCGATATCTGTTTCAGTGCTACTTGTTCGCCGGAGGAGAGTGGGGTTGTGTAAGCGTTGTTCTTGGATTGCGCGCCAAAGTCGAAGTTCTATGCCACCCCTGTTGAAGTAATGTTGTATTTTATTGTTGCTGTGTTATTGTAATATTAATCAGTCTCATCCATAGATTGTCCGCCACCATTATCAGGTCTGTCTACCCTGTGTTAAACGTAGTTATACCCAATACTAGTGATGGGCGACTCGAGTTAAAAATCCGGGTCAGCCCGGGCTTTTCATCCAACCCGTTAACTTGAGTTGATATTCTCGTTCAACGGGTTGACTCATTAGGTTGGTATTAACGTCGCGGCTGCCCGACATCGACGACCCGGCTGACGTACGCCGGTTATACGTAACCTAGCGAGTTCGACGCGAGTCGATCGTCAAGTCAGACATCAACCCGCGACTGACGCACTCACCCGGGCGAATCACGTACACGCACGTTCAGAAACTCGGGCTGCGGCTGTGTGATGTTTGTTTACGAACGGTCAAGGTAAACCCGGGTTGAGTGTAGAACAGTAGAAGTAATATACCTGAGTTGTAGCCTAGCGATATCTTCCCTCTGCGCGTGCTGTAGCAGATCGTTGAGCGCGTAGCAGTGTCGTAGCAGCGCGCTCGCTACGAGGTCCGGCAGTCCGCGTGCGCTCACCCACTCGCGCACGCGCGCCGCCTCCTCTGCGTCTACGACGGATGATTCGTCCGCCGGAGTTTCGCACGCACTTATTACTACTTCTGGAGTACTGCCGCTATAAAAACATATTATTTGATGTTTGAGAAGACGTCAGATCCTCACTGGTATCAACATGAATAGGCCGGATCGACCGAGAAAGTAACGGGTGGCGCAAAAGTAAAGACCCTATTTGGTTCAGCTATAACATTTTTTCTAAATTAGAAAACTAGATTTAGATTTTTTTAAATGTATATTTGTGCCATTAAATTTCGTACCATTAGGATTTAAAGATGATGTCTTTTAAATGGTGACCTCCAGAGTTGATACACATTTGAGCCCTATTTATGACATTTTGCATAACTTGCCGTAACACTTCCTACGATATGTTCGTTATTTCTTGACGAATGTTTTCTTTTAGAGCTGCGAGAGTCTGTGGCTTGTTCACATACACCCGAGATTTCAAAAAACCCCAAAGAAAGAAGTCTGGACTGGTCAGATCGGGTGATCTTGCAGGCCAAGGCAAATCGCCAAAACGAGAGATAACTCGGCCTGGAAAAGAGTCCCTCACTAAGTCCATAGTGTCGCGCGCTGTGTGTGCCGTAGCGCCGTCTTGTTGAAACCAGATGTGCTCCAGCCCCAATTCGTCCAAACTGGGTATCAAAAACTCACGTAACATGGTTCTGTAGCGTTCTCCAGTGACAGTAATCGCATTGCCTCCAGCGTCTTCGAAAAAATAGGGTCCGATCACTCTGTCAACACAGATGCCACACCATACAGTAACTTTTAGTGGGTGTAGAGGTGTTTCTTGAATAATGCGCGGATTATCAGTGCCCCAGAACCGAGTATTCTGCTTATTGACATGCCCTGAGAGATGGAAATGCGCTTCGTCACTCATAACCAATTTTGAAGGAAAATCATCCTCTTCAAGGTTGAGGTTTATGACGCGCTGGCAGTAATCTAGACGAGCTCGGTGGTCAGCAGGCAGCAGCTGATGAGTCATTTGAGTTTTATACGGGAACATCTTTAAGTCTTTCACCAAAATACGCTGCAGGGTCCGTCTGGAAATGCCCAATTGCGTGGCACGTCGCCTCGTTGATGTTTCTGGACACTCTTCCACATCTTCGCGCACAGCATCGATATTTTCAGCTGAACGGCCTGTTCTTGGTCTCCCAGACTTAGGTCTATCCAATGTTGAGCCAGTTGCTTCAAGGCGTGTGGCAAAGCGTCGAATTGTGCGACCAATCGGTGCCGGACGGTGGGGAAATCGTCGACGAAATTCACGTTGTGTTCTTATCACTGATGAATTATTCCGTAAGAACATTGACACAATTATTCCACGTTCTTGGGGAGTAAAACGGTCCATGTTTATTTTCAGTGTATTTTACATTTGTTCTCTACACAATTTTCAACAACAGAATGACAGAAAATGTCATATATAAAAAAAAAAGTATTTTCTTTAGTGCCAGTACTTTTGCGCCACCCAGTACTACCCTCTCATAGAAGATCGACGTAAGAGTAGTAGTAATCCATATTATTGCGTTTCGTTTGGTGAGTGAGAGCGTCGGAGGCTCAACCGCCCACCTTTCCTTTTACCTCACCTTCCTCAATCCCTTCACCTACCCCACTTCCTTTACTGTAGGCAGCAACTTCGCAGAGTCTCTGGCATTGCTGAAGTTATGTTAGAGACTAAGTCGTCTATACGCGACAGTTTTCACTTACCATCACGTGGGCTGTTTGCTCGTCTGCCACTGCCAGTAATAAAAAAAAAAGCTTACCGTGACTTTTTTTCAATAAATTCTTTTAACATCATAGTTTGTGTTTTTTGTTCTTCTAACATTGTACGGAGTAAGCTCTGGTACTGTTGGTAACTTTCCAATAACTCCTGATGTAATCTGAAATTAAAATTTAAACATTTTTTTAGAGACACACCATAGAAGGTAATTTTATTACAGAGGTAGACTTTCAATAAACAAATGAATGCTAGAAGCTAATCAAATTCAAAATTCAAAAATCAAACAAAACAACGACCTTTTCCTTGGACTTCTAAATTTCTCTTTCATCAGTAATCTTCGCCCATTTTGTTTCAAAATGCGTTTAAGTCATCCTGCCATCTCCGTTTGGTCCGTCCTACTAAACGGCCATTCTAAATTAGTATTTACTATCTACTTACTTATGATTTTCATGTCTGAGGGAATGCAATGCATGCGTGTCCCTAGCTGAGGCTGTGGATGACATTGCAGAGGGCGTTGCATCTGGTATCACAGGGCCAGAGCGACGGCCGGAATCTTGGCCGGCTAGGTTAGCTCCTAGCTCTGTAAATTTCAAGTTAAAAGTAAGTTAATAAGTATTAGCAAATAGTATACAAAATATAAGATGTAACCTATAAACGTAGCTGTTGCCGCTGTAAAAAAAACGCAACCAAGGCGCTGCCATACAAGAAGAAGGGGATGAGGAAGGAAAAAGGAAGAGGACGGAGATGGTAATTAGGCTTCCAGCGCTCTCACTCATATAGCATAACGAATTAGTATGAATAATAATATTTTATCGCTCTGTTTGACAGCAGGCGAAACTTTGTCTTATTGGCCAGTAATTTATCAGTCATAACTTTTTTATACTTACATAGAAAATTAGATATAATTCTTTATTGCATACACAAATTTTATTAACTTTTTTACATACCTGGCGACAAAACTGTAATAGCCGCTTGCACAGCATTTCTCACTAAGTTATCCAAAGCAAACATCCAATGAGGTTTAATACTATGCATTCTTAGCACCGCATTGACCGCCTCTTGAAACATGTATATGGCTGAATGTAACTCATTGATGGCATTAGAGTCGAAATCCAGTTCTTCTTTTAAAGTAATAATCGCCTGCTCTATAACACTTCTGTTCTGGTCCATTATGTAGTCTTTTAACGCACATCGAAGAGTTTCTAGGTGGTTCTAGAAATATAACATGAGGGTATTAATATCTATGAAGTTTCATTCGCAATATAATTAAAAAAGGATAATTCAATAACTTAATTATGATATTAAATCATAATTGTAAATTTTATTGGTTTTATTCTAAACACATGTTTATTTTGACCTTATTTGAGGTCGAGTAAAGTCGAGTACCACCCAATTGACTATCGCCTTTTTTTTTGAATTGGTAATGGTTGTCAAACATTTCTTCTGTGAAAGAATTGCAAATGCGTGAAGTATGATTATATTATTATAAATACACTTTAAAATAAAAAGCACAATAAACTCAATAGTTTCATACACACCATAGTCAATACCGTTGTACCAAAATCTTGCGTTATACTAAGCATCCATTTGTTGCAGATCTTTTCTCCATCCTGCTCTAACACTCGCGATAGAGTGAGACGCCGTTGTGAGTCCTTCTTCAGTAAATAAAAACCGTCATGTTCCACGTCTATTGAAGAGCGAGGTACGTTGGGCATGTCCACCTATAAGTATCAAAATCAACATGTTTTTTGACAGTAGGTCTAGAAGAATTAAAGTAAGTAAATTAATGGCACTAGATATTCTACATTATCCTACAATGTTTCGTTTTCTCTTTGAGGAACAGTAAATTGAAAATTCCAGCAGACTCAATATGGCTATAATAATATAAAATACGCAGGGAGCATTGAAAGATTATACGTTTTATCATTGGCATATCTTTACAGAAGTATAAAATTGGATTACCTCTACAGTGTACAGGCTCTTTTAAAAATTAAGATAAGCTGAATTGCTAGTCGATAGTTTTTATGAAACAATAGAATATATACCGACAATGAATGAAATTGATAGAAATCACCATAATCATAATAAGGTGTCACCTATTTTACCTACATACATTAAAATGCTTGTAAATAACTTACCTCAGGAGATAAAAGTCCACCAGAAGAACTTCGTCTATTGAGCAGCGTGTCATTGTTATCCAATTCGTCAGTGGACGGCGTATTCGGCATTGTGCTAAAATATAACCATACTGCGTGCTTTAAATATGCACAGATTTTATACAAATATTGAAATTAAATAATACTGTCTTCATTTAAAAGTATTAGTAACAAATGTTGAGAAATTAGTAAGTATTAGGAAATCGACCACTTACGCAATCGAGAATACAACAGATATGCCTAGTTGTTGCTAATCGCAAGAGTTTCGTAGTAGGTACAGATGTGACAAACTCAAAATAAATTACTGAGTTGATATAAAAGCGACTTATTTTTAAACTTTATCATTTTCTACTTACATTCGTCGATACTTCTGAATAAAGACAGCATTGGAAACATGTTTACGCAAAATAAGCTCTAAGTATACAACAAAATGGGTTACTTTATGTATGAAAAATTAGTAAAGGACAGTACTCCAAAAATTAGATTTAATAGGCGTTATATGGCCGAGCATTTACATGAAATCAAAGATTGATTAAATGATTTTGAACAAAAACTACAAGATAACAGCTAAATTAAGGTGACGGCGTCAGACTTTCTTTTTACTGTCAAACTGCTAGATGGCTCTTATATTAACTTTTGTTTTTTTAGTTGAACTCAAAAATACAAATTTTTTTTTAGATATAATAATACATTGCATTTATAGAATTCAATTAAATCAGTACAAATGTGCCTGAACGATAGTTGTGGGATAAAAAATTATACTGATTCTCAATGTTAAATAAATTAACAGCCTAATTGAAATATGCTTTATATTTAAAAAAAATATAAAACGGGATTTCAACCAAATCTAGTGGCATGATGAAAAGCTAAATGTTGACGCTTTCACATTAAAAACAATTATATACGGCAAAGATAAGTAAATTCATGTAATAGCTACAGGAGCCTACAGACGTTACTAACATATTATTATGTTATTAATAATTGTAATACTATCGTAATTTGTCCTTTTAACTACATCTAACATTTCAGCTAGCAATCTAGACAGTATAACTAACTGCGCTAAAGAAAAACAACACAAAGAAATATGTTACCTAAGGAAAAACTGACCTTATTTATATACCTTAGGATAGCTTTTGCTAAATTGACTCTGCAGTTAGGTCGTTTGACTTTAGCAATGCAGCAATTTGTATACATAAGTTTGAAGCACCCCAAAGAAAAGAAGTGACTACTATTCTGATTTAGCCTTTGCATCACAACTAATTGTGCAGTGTATATTATAATAGATTCATGTGCTATACTATAATAATTATGTGCACTGTAAAGTCATACTGTTCAATCTTAAATCGTCGAAAGAGAAAAACATAAAACCATAGTCTTTATAATCAATAGATAGTCTTAATAGTCTTGGATCAAACTAAAAGAGGTAAACAAAAAAGCGTAAAATTTAAATTTATTTATCTATGTCAAAATGTTGTATAACTTCTTTAAAATAAGGATTTTAATTGAACAATTTAAGGTACATTATACAATAACTTGTCTCCGAAAAATATTAATGACCTCGCTAAGTTTAATGTCATTATTGTCTTCGTTTTAGTTACTATAAAATAGTCTTTCGTTATATACTTTTATTGACATGAATAGAGAAAAAAATAGTAAAAAAACCATGGCCTTATCATTTTTTAATTTCGTCATATGTACTTAACAGTACAAGAACAGTAAGTCTTATTTAGCTACGTGTACGATGTACATTCATAGAATGCATTATTTTATTCAGTGTTTCTTAATATAATATAACTCTAATACTATACTAACAATTAAGAATACTGGAATAAGAGTGACATAGTACATGCTCATAATGCAATAACTGTACTTATTCGTGCACATGGTAACAAACCTATAAAGATAATACTAATATACGACCGAATACTATTACAAATGTAATAATTACACAATTATTTTATGGTAACATTTTAAAATAATGTTGCCACATAGAAAATCAGTTTATAAAAATAAAGTATTCTATGAATTTTGAACATCGTTGTATAAAATGTTATTGTTTACCTGCTATTGGAAAAATCCGGTGGGTATATCAGTATCGGAGAGAGCATCGACGAGGCGGTCCTAGTGATTGTCGGGTTAGACCGGATCGTTTTCACCCTTCATGTAGGGAAAACAAACACACTTAGGTGCAAACCAATCGACATAGTGTTAAAACAAATGTTACCACTAACATTGGAGCTTTTGTATAAATCCCATACAAGTGTGATTGTAACATTTACATTATACGTTTTTGACTGCCTAGACTACGCGTAAGGAAACTTTAAGCACGTCTATGTATAGTACTTTTTTAATGATGGCCGTCGGTTTTGAACTGTTAGATATAACACGAGCCATTGATCTGTTATAGTATTAACAATCGATTGTAATAATAATAAACAATCTGCACTTTAATAGGTTAATTTAAACTGATGTTTTAGGACAATATATTAAGTTATTCTGTATAAATCTTAAGCTTCATTATTGCTAGTAGTAAAATGCGACAATATATTTATTGATTATTGGGAACACACATATCTATCGTTTTAATAATTATAAAACATCACCGCGTCTTAAAACTTATCAAAAATATTATTTATTGTAATAATTATATGTATAGATATTATAATATAAATATAATAATATCTATACATATAATAAAAATGTAACCGATCGCTGTCTGTACATGGAAGATATATGAGAAAAAATACTATTGGGACCTATATCAACGCAAATAGAACCCAAAACAATGATTTTTAAAATTTTTGTCTGTTTGTCTGTTTGTCTGTTTGTCTGTGCGTTTGTGCACGCTAATCTCAGAAACGGCTTATCCGATTTAAATATGGTTTTCACTGATATATTGTGGTAAGCTTCACTTAACATTTAGTGTTTGTTTCATGTCAATCGGTTCATAAATAAAAAAGTTATGCCAATTTAAAGAATCACATCGAACATTCGTTAATTTACTACGAAATCTTATAGAAGCAGATATTTTAACAGGTTGCGGAATAGCTGATAGTGTTTTTATTCCTCGGATTCCTGTCATTCTAAACAGTCTTTCATTTAGTTTTAAACGAGTCCAGTTTCCAGTGAGCCTATGTTTTGCGATGACTAATTAAAGTAATTAATTAATTAAGTAATTAAAGTAAAGGTAAGACACTAAAAGTTGTGGGTGTGGATCTAAGTATTAGCTGTTTTTCGGTCAGCTTTATGTGGCTCTATCACGTGTTAGCATTACTAGCAGCCTGTATGCTTTGATCCCTGATGGCTATACGTCTAATCCATACATCCATACATATTATAAAAGGCTTTGTCCCGACTGACTGACTGACTGACAGACAACGTAAAGCCTAAACCGCTGGTCGTAGCGACTTGAAATTTGGAGGGTGTGTTTGTCTTAATGTCTAGAAGTGTACAAAGAAAGTGTATTAAAAATTCAACCCTTAAGTGTATGAAAAGGGATGAAATCGATTGTATGAAACGTCTTCATTTTTTAAGTTACAGCTTTGAAATTTTGTTTTGGAATACTTTTATTTAAATAAAAAATACGCTCATAATTTTTTTTTTACTGGGGTGGATTTATGAGGCCAGGGAGACCCGTATAAACGGTGGTGCCGCTGGCCGCCCGCGGCATTGTACAAGGGCCCAATTAGACCTAACCAAAAAAAACTGAGACTGAGACTGCCCCACCAGGTTGCGCATAATCTCGGAGTGGTTCGTCGTGCAGGTTGGTGACCGGGTAGTGGAACCCGGCGACCATTTTCGAGACGGTACGGCGGCCTTTTGCGAGCAGTCCGTATCATGGAAGCCCGGAGGCCTAAAACCCTTGAGCCTTTACAGCTGCGAAGAGACATCGCCTCCTCAACGGCCGTCTTCTATCGCCTTTACCACGGAGAGTCTTCTCAACAGCTCTTTAAATTAATTCTACCCTCTCCCTTTTTATCCAGAACGACACGTGCGGGACTGAAGTGCTACCCTTTCACAGTGCAATCTAAAGGGTCTCGAACCAAACGGTTCAGCACTTTATACTTTTGTCGCTCAATTAAAGCCTGGAACTCTTTACCAGCGCATGTGTTCCCACCTAACTTTCATCCTGGGACTTTTAAGCGAGGCGTGAAGAAGCATCTCACTAAGCCGCCATAGTGAAGGCCACCATACCAGTAGTTTGGCTTTTGGAATGGTGTCAACTACTTCTAAATTCCACTGACTGCTTACCATCAGCCAGAGTAGAGGCACTTTGGCAGGCTAATATAAAAAAAAAACTTACAGCGTTTTTATTCCTCGGATTCCTTTCATTCCAAACAATTTCCCGTTTAGTTTTAAACGAGTTCAGTTTCCAGTGAGCCTATGTTTCGCGATGACAATTAATGAGTGTGGATCTAAATATTAACTGTTTTTCGCATGGTCAGCTTTATGTGGATTTGCCACGTGTAAGTAATCCTAGCAGCCTGTATGGCTTTGATCCGCGATGGCTATACGTCTAATATCGTAGATAGAGAAGCATTTACTGTAAAGATTTTTCTTATTCACCTAAACGAAGATGTTTATAATTCAAAACAAACCAAAAGATATATCCAAAAAATGCTGCCCAAAATCACTATTCCACGCGGACGAAGTCGCGGGCACAGCTAGTATATAATATATGTACACAATGCACTATGCTATAATGATATGATGCAATTACACTTATATGAGAAATGTTTGTATTGTAGAACTAAAAACTGCATTGTCAAAGATTTTTGTTATGTACCTAATTAATACTAAATAATTTAGCTAAATTTATTATCGAAATAATATTACTGACCTGAGTGTTTCTTCAGTGTGATTAGTAAAACAAAATTATAATTATCGGAATTTGAAACTTACAAACAATATTGTTTTTAAATAAGTGGCGTTTAGTTGGTTAAATATATAAAATACATATTTCAGATACAAAAATCCATGACAGGGCTAACTAAATTAGTAATACATTATGTCGCAGGTGAATTGTCAACGTTCAATCCATGTACCTTGGTCACTATCATATCATAGTCATATCAAGTACTGGGTTCAGACATTTTGGACATTAGAACACCAGAAGTTATCGGTACACAAAAGCTTGTTATTTGTTACCTACCACAACGGCTTTAATTAAATCGTTCAGCATAGTCGGCAATAAAGAATAACAATTTTTTGTTTGCACCATATACAGTAATTATTCATTTTATAAAACAACTAAGTTTTATAATGCTAGGCAATTCGACTGCAACATAACATTAATAATAATTTATAGAGGGAGTGAATGTGTATACGTATACCAATTTACTTCAATCTTAATGCGATATTTAATTTCTTGACCTATACATAAGCTCCCTTTCACCGGCATATGTATGATGATATGAAAACATCACACAA